>JAMXBD010000522.1:0-600000 GCA_024138025.1 Combretum micranthum
TCAAGGAAATAAAAAGAGTATAAACATGATAAATTCAAAAACAATGAATATTATCAACAACTTAAGAAGATGATTTCTTTCCAAGTGAAAATTGGTAAAGAAATTAAAAGACCAAGTTTTAGAAATAAAATTTATTCTTGAAGAAGTTAGGAAATAAAAATATAAGAGGAAAAAGACTTATTTATCAAAACAATTTTTAAGGGAAAATATATACAACTCAAAATCATTATAGGTTATCAACAACTTAATAAAAACTTTGAAAACTTCATTTTTATCATTAGAAGAAAAATTTGTAAAAGACCAAAGTTAAGGGAAAATTTATTTGTTTTAGAAAAGAAATTGAAAAAACAAAATAAGAATATACTCATTTACAATAACCTAAGAAATTATAAAGTTCATCCAAATCACTTAGAAAAGAAACTGTTAAGATTCAACTTTTCAACACCATAAGGTAAATTGCTTTACGAAAAGTAATCATTGAGACGTTTCGCTTACAATATGAGTCTATATATATATTTATTTAAAGGATTTTTCAACTGTGTGTGTGTGTGTTTTTTTTTTTATGGAATTTTTGGTTGATACAAAGTTAGAAAAATCATGTTTTAAAGATGAGAATTTTCGTGATAATTTCGTACCGACCTATTTCGTGACACAAAAGACTTTTTATGATAAAACTAACCTTAGAAATAGATAAATCTTTTCAAGTAGGTAGAAAACGGTATATAATATGCGAAATTCCAAGTTAAAATGAGTAAGTTATGGCCATTTTAAATTGGAATTTCACCGCATGGGAATTTTGACGAACTCAGTAAAATAAAATTGCAAGTTTAAGTAGAACTTCCAAGAAATACTCATTTTGGGTGTTTCTTTTGTATATGTGACGTGGAGTCTGAGCTACCTTACCCGGAGGATTACTTCGATTAGAAGCTTCTGCTACTATGGCCGAGTGAGTTTATTTCCTACATTCTTGTACTTATGCTTTTGCTTTTAGTTTAGTGGCACTAGACTTTAGGCAAAGATAAAAATATGATAGAGCATGTGTTTTACTTATATGAGTGAAATTATGCTAAGAATATCGATGCGAGAATTGTTAGCTAATCATCGTATGATTTAGTATAAGAATGATTTATCTGCAAATTTTATGATCACTTATAAAATGTCTAATATTATGCCATAATTACTTAAATAAAATGATTCATACATGGCATGTAGTGAGTCACACTACATTTACTATACCCTTTGTGGGACAATGGCATAGTAATAAGGTCGAAGAATCCGGAAATATACTCTATGGCTTTGATTGCCCGTAATTAAATGGTGAGTGGGCACCCAAATTAACTACAATTTAGCTGTTAGTAGGAATCTATATAAAAACTACAAAAACATCATTTGCAAACTATGGTCTTATTGCCCGGAACACCTAACCACCGAATGGAGGGGTAAATTCATTCAAACATATGATTCTCGAAAAATCGTGTGTATTGTCTGCTCACGTGATTGATTGCATCTCATATGGTTGTTAAATAACTTGATTGAACATTGATTGTTGAGTGTTTTACTTGTGAAATTAATTCTCACTAATTAAGAAGCTTACTGCCTTATAGATATCTTTTGCAGTACCCTTATTTATGATTGAAGCCCCAGGGTTATTTCTCTCAGGTATTACCTTTTGGCCTAAGGAGTTTTTGGAATAAGTCAAAGACTAGGTGTAGACTTAAGACTTCTAAGTAAATCTCCAAATGTAATTATTTTGATTAAGCTTTGATAGACCTTGTTGAACTATATATTTTGATGGGGAATGCCACTTTAATATTTGTAAGACTTTTATATTTCCATATTTCAAATATTATGTTATGAATTCTATTCTTAAACTGCTATATGAATATCTTCTTGCACAACTTGTTTCAAAGTTGGTCCTTTATGATCGTGAGTGTACGCCTTACACCCGGTACTGAACCTTATGGGATGACTAAGGATGTCATACTTAAACTTTAATATTGAGTGTTGCGGACTGTCACGTTCATGGTACCCTTTGGGGCCAATTATCTAGTCCCTAACATCGATATGTTAGTTAATAACAGTAGCTAGACATGGAATTTTTTCCTTCATGGATGGATCAGTGGACATAATCATATTAAGATAGCACCAAGTGATGCCAAGTGCACAGTCTTTTCGATGACTTTTGGGAACTTCTATTATACTGTGATGCCATTCAATTTAAAGGATGCAGAAGCCACTTATCAAAGAGTAATTACTGCAATCTTCTATGATATGATGCATGATCATTTGGGAGATTATGTAGACGGTATTTTCATCAAATCATGGCGAGCACTTGATCATCTTCAACACTTGAAGAAGGTATTTAAAAGGTATCGAACCTACAAACTAAGAATCAATACCTTGAAGTGTATCTTTAGGGTATCATCAGGGAAGTTCTCACGCCCCAAAAGATACCCTAAATGTGACAGCCCGTCACACTCAATATTAAGACTTAAGTATAACAACTTTAATCATCCCAAAAGTCTCAATATCGAGCGTAAGGCATACATTCACGATCATAGAGGACCAAACTTTGGAACAAGCCATTTAAGCAATTATACATAATAGCAATTAAGAAGGTAAATCATAAGAATATAACCAAGGTTCCAAAAATATAGAGAGTCTTACAACCATCAAGGGGCATTCCCCGTAAAAAATAACTAAGTCCAATAGAGTCCATTTTCAAAAATAATTACATTTTTGAGTTTTACTTGGAAGTCTATATCTACTTCTAACTCTTGATTTCTATCCAAAAGCTTTTGACTCAAAAAGTTATTACCTTGGTAAAATATCCCCTTGGCTCCAACTAAAGGTATGAGTGCTGCAATAAATTCTAAGAGGGTATAAGCTACGTGCTTAGTGAGAATTATTTCCACAATTAAACACCCAACAACCAATAATCAAAACAAGTTAATTTAAACAACCAAATGAGATGCATAAGCACGTGAGTATACAATACATACGATTTTACAAGAATCATATGTTGAATGCATTTACCTCTCCATTCGGGGTTAGGTGTTCTAGGCCGTATAGACCAATTTTCACATGTATAATTCATTTTTAGTTTTTGTTCAAGCCACTAGCCAACTGCAAAAATATAAATCATTTCTTTGTAGTTTTTATTCAAGATACTACCTAGCTGAAAAAATATAGTTTATTTGAGTGTTTATGCACCGCAATTTAATTCAAATGACCCTTCGCAGATTTGTAGATCTTTTAGGCTCTACGGACCTCATTACTATATCTTTGTCCCACTAAGGATATACTAATGAATGCAATGAACTCACCCAATGATATGCATGAATTTGCATACATTCATTCTTATACTAAATCAAACATTTATTATAAACAATCCCCGTCTTGATATACTTAATCATATTTCCAACCATATATGTAAAGCACATGCATTTTTCCATTTTATCTTTTCCTAATTCTAATGCTACTAATTTACACATAAAAGCATAAGTGCAAAAATGTAAGAAATAAACTCAATCAGCCATTTAAGCAGAAACTTCTAGCCAAAATAATCATAGGGGTATAGGAACTCGGTCTCCACATCACCTATATAAGAGAAATACCCAAAATGAGTATTTCGTGGAAGTTCTACATAACTTGCTAATTCTATTTTACTAAGTTCATCAAAAATCAAATCGAGTGAAATTCCAACTTAAAATGATTATAACTTGCTCGTTTTAACTTGGAATTTCACATATTATATACCGTTTTCTACCTACTCGAAAAGATCTATCTATTTCTAAGGTTATTTTTGTCATAAAAAGTCTTTCGGGTCATGAAATAGATCTATACAGATTCACCACGAAAACCCCTGCCTTCGAAACACAATATTCCAAACTTCTCTTTATCCAAAAATCCTTTAGCAAAAATATAGATATTTAAATGATTGAAAAATTCTTTGAATAAATATATATATACTCATATTGTATTCAAAATTTTAATGATGTTATCTCAACGATTATTTTTCATAAAACAGTTTGTCTTATGGTGCTAAAAACTTGAATTTTAACAAATTCTTCTTTAAGTGGTTTGAAAGAACACTACAAATCCTTGGGTTATTATAAATGAGTATTTTCTTATAAGTTTTATTTTCTAATTTTCCTAAGATAATTTAATTTTTTTTCTTAAATTGGTGTTTTAAGATATCTACAAATT
Organism: Combretum micranthum; assembly: GCA_024138025.1. NCBI lineage: Eukaryota > Viridiplantae > Streptophyta > Magnoliopsida > Myrtales > Combretaceae > Combretum > Combretum micranthum. Next base: position 4,210 of record JAMXBD010000522.1, read on the forward strand.
TTACCTTTAGTGATATAACGAAGTTCCCAAAATTTTTCTTAAGTTGTTGATAGTCTCTAATAATTTGAGTTGTATAACATATATTTTTCCTTTTAAAGGGTTTTGATTGAAAATTATAAATAAGTTTTTTTCTCTTATATTTTTATTTCCTAACTTCTTTAAAGATAAATTTTTATTTCTAAAAACTTGGTCCTTTAAGTTCTCTACCAACCTTTACTTGGAAGGAAACACTTTCAACATTTTCTTAAGTTATTGATAATGTCTATTGTTTTTTAGCTTATCATTTTCATATTCTTCTTATTTCTTTGAAAATGAGTTTATTATTTAGAAACTTACGGTTCGTTTACTTCGCTGAATGAATAAGGCTGTAATGGATTCCTATTACGAATGAATAGAATAAAGCTGTAATATGATTTTTCTTTATTAATTTTTTATCTAAATAGTGGTATTTTGAAAAAAAAAAAAAAAGATAACTTTAACATTGAATAGGTATTCATAGGTTTGAATAAAGAATGGCTATTCAATGTTTTGTGTAATAGGGATTCAATATGGAATTGCTATTCAGTGAACTAAACAGCGTAATAGCTATTCGTAAGGAATAAGGCTGTAATGGAATTGCAATTACAATGAAGTGAAGAGCAGTTACTTTCTTAGGTTGTTTGCCAAACTTTTATTTCTCTAAGTGGATTCATAATACTAGTGAGTTTATTTTTATCTCAACTTTGAAAACTAGTCTAGTTCTTGGTTTTTATTATGGAGTTAGTAAAATCCTAATTTAGTCTTTTATGAAAAATTTGCATATCAAAAAATTATTAACACTAAGTTTTAATAAACTTCATGTTACTTATCATAAAAAGAGAGTGTTTATCGTTGGTGATTTTGCCCTAGGGCAATTATTGAATATTGTCATTCATAAACATTTCTATTTTATTGTTTGCATGTTTACTTTATAATAGGATCCGTGAATAATTTAATTATTCTAAATGTCCCTAGATGCTCATTATTGTGGGAACAATAATGAATTAAATCTAGTATGAGGTTTGATTGATAATCATGGAATGTTTATTTGTACGGAGATACAAATTAAACTCATAGGTACATGTTAGAGAACTATGTACTGGACTGACACGATATGAGATCACTACATGGATTTATGTCATAAGTGATTCTCAAAATAATAATATCATCATATCCTTAGACCAGAAACCATCATGGATTCCAATATGAGGAATATTGTGTTTTGACTCAATCAAACGTTATCTTTAACCGGATGATTATAAAGGTTGAGATTAAACATAATATAAATCATATAGAGGAAGTTTAGTAATTAAGATGAGATTTGTCCCTCTCATTATGAGAGAAATATCTATAGGCCCCTTGATAAGTGAAACTGAGAAATGCATGGCCGCACTCAAATGAATTGATAGTATGATCAATTTCATTTGTTTTATCAGTTTACTTAAAAATCGAGAAATGATAAGATTGAACGATATAAGGATGTCACTATCCATGCCTTATGTTCAATCTATATATCATGCGGCAAAAGGATAATACATAAGTTATGGATTAGGTAAAAATCGGATCATCGATCTTCACTTAATTTGGGTAAATATAATGTCTTACTAAAGGTCGCTTATGTTTTGTTGACTAAAATGGTTTTAGGTCAACTACCAATATTAAGTGAACCTACAGGATCACACACAAAAGAATGAGCCAAAAGGGTTATGGACTAAATTTAAAGTCTTATGGGAATAATAATTTATTATTATTAAGAATAATAATAAATTATTACATTGTTATATGCAATAATTATATTTTGTGAAATATTATCCTTAATTAGATTAAGGGGCACTAATGTCATTACTCATGTAGGAATGACATCAGTATAAAAAGAACATAAAGAGGTCTCTCTAGAGTTAATGACTTGTCTGTCAACATTAGACCAGCACAGAAAATTTACAAATCCTAAAAGAGAGAAACACGAAGAGACGTGTACGAAAATCCCAATATTATCTAGAAATGTTCTAGATCACGCTAGCACGTGAATGATCCTTTTTGAAGAAGTGTTTGTTCATGTGGATACCGTAGAGGGTATTGTAAATTTGTGATACCTCCAGATTCGATCTACAAATTGATTTCAAGTTTCAAGCTTTTAAAGGTATGAAATCAAACTATTTGTTTTGTTTTAATCTAATCAATACACATGGATATTGGGTTAGGGTATTCTTTTGAATTTCGCTACGAATGATTTGATCTTTATAATTTTTAAACCCTATGGAAACCCAACATTTATTTCCTTAGTTAATTTCTTTTATAAAATCATCCTTATTAACATCTAGGAAATTTATGATGAGTTTGAAAAAAGTTATTAAAATAATTTTTCTATGTTTTTTATGACAAAATCTTTATTTAGTGATAAAGTTATATAACAAAAGAATTTTGTTTTATTTTCCTTTATTAAAGAAAATTCATCTTTATTTTTGTTGAGACGATATCATTATGATGATGCATGCATATGATTATGTAGTCATGAAAAAAGACTAGAATACCACATAATAATATAGGAAAGATATAAGAAGCAATAATAAGTAAAATGATAAAATCAAGTATTGGAATCCTTAACTTCATTAAGGCATCCCAAGACAAAGAATAGACTAGTTTCAAAAAAAAAAAGAAAGAAAAAAAAAACATAGTAAGAGCAATAATAATAAGAATAATAAGAGCATGTTAGTGAGAGTTAGTGAGTATTTAGGCTCTAAGAAATATATAGATATACATATACTTAATAATATATATATATATATATACAAGGTTAGATAAGGAGCGTAATAACAATAACATCAACATAATATCATCATATAACAAAATAACATAATGGGAATTCTTGGCATGTGTAAGAACAAAACATAAACTTATTGTTTCTTCCATAACTCACATGAGCTGTAAGAAATAACACCATGGTCATGCTAAGTTACATGACATGTAGGAAATTTTTACCTAAAGGTGTGTATTTGTTGAAGAAAGGAAAAGATAGTGGTAGTAATATGTGGAATATGGTTTTTGTATAGAGGAAAGAAAATTGGGAAGAATTGATTAGTGAGAATTTTTTGTAGGAAGAAATTTGTAGAGAGAATTTGGTGGAGTTTTGTTATGTAAAAGTATATGTGTGAAAGAAATGGAGGGAGAGAAGGTATTTATAGTTGAATATAGAGGGAAATTAAGTATAATTAAATAAAACGAAAAAGAAAATATAAAGGAATGGAGATAAGAGGGGGGCGCTGGTTTTAGGTAGGAAAAGGGAAGAAAATAATTACATTTGTATTTTGTAAAGAAAAGTAAGTAATATGTAAGATATGATGTGATTTAAGATGTATGGAGAAGGTAAAAAGTAAGAAAATAGATGTATAGGTAGTAAGAATATGTAGTAAAAAAAAGTAGAGATAGATGAATAGTAGAATAAGATAATGAATAGTAAACAAGACTAATAATTTACCGGTAATAAAGAAAATATGTGTGTAAATACGTTATCTGATAATTATTGCTACCGAACAATTATAAAACTAATATTTTTGAAATCCTTGTATTATTACAAATCTAACGATATCATTGGAATATTTTTACTGTCGATGTATTAGGGCACGATTTTTTGAAAATTGATCCCGTTTGGATTCGAAGCACACTAAAAATTTGCAAATCTGATTTTTTTTTAAGCTTCCTTATATTATTACGAACTATTATTCACAATTATCTCAATTCCATTGTTTAAGGTTTAAGAGCGTGGGATTGCTGGATCTAATTTGTAGGGTTTGATATAGGTTTTGTCGACTTTAGGGTTTTCGGTTGACTTTCGGTTCTAAGGTTTGAACTCTATAAAGTGGCGAGTAATAGCTAGTATGATCTACAAAGTGACGAGTAATAGCCGGTATGACCTACATGTTTTTTCTTGCAAGTAGTAGCTAGTAAGAACTATAAAATCCATTTGTAAAAGTGTTGGTCGTAGTTGGCCAGTATACCTAACCCAGAATGAATGGCGTAAATTCTTTCAATATATGGTTCCTTAAAAACCATATGTCCTGCTTGCTCATGTGTTTGATGCATTCCATATCCTTGTCTAATTATAACTTGTTCGATGTTTTGTTTTGAGTATGATAATCTAGGAATATTCTCACTAAGCTTGTAAGCTTACACCCTTAGATATTTTTGTTTTCACAGGACCGCCTTTTGCTCAACCTAAGGTCACCTTTTATCCAAGTAAGGCTGTCACGCCCCAAAGTGTGCCCTATACGTGATAGTCCGCCACACTCAACATTTAAACTCAAGTAAGACAACCTTAGTCTTCCCATGAATTTAAACATTGGGTGTAAGGCTCGCTCTTAACTTTTATAGACCATACTCTGCTCCGTAGTAGCTTAAAGAGATATACACTGTAGCAAGAATGTAAATCATGATCATCTTACAGAGAAATATTCTATTACATTATATAGGGGGCATACCCCCGATAACATCAGTTACCAATTCTCAAATCCACACATTTCCTTACATTAACCTTTAAATACCGGTTCGGGAAACAGGATTAGAGTCCATTTCTAATCTTTAGGCCCCGGCCTCATCAAAAGCTCCTTAATATCTAAGAGCCATACCTGGTGTCCACGGGTCCTCGGAGGAAGCCAAAGGTACTCATACTGCAACAGGAAACTATAAGGGTATAAGCTACACTAGCTTAGTGAGTGGAACTTCCGAATTACAATTAACACAACACATTCAACTAAGTAATTAAGCAACCAAGTGAAATGCATCAACAAGTGAGTTTAGCAAACATATGACCAGCCGGAAATCATATGTGGATGGACTTGCGCCCTCCATCCCGGGTTAGCAGATTAACGAATCCTGCGGTACGACGCCGTTTAAGCTCACGGTCAACTGAACATAATTTCGTTTTATGGATCACGATTAACCAACAAGTATTCGTTTTATGGATCACGAAAAACCAACCAATGCTAATGCTCCATCCCCATCGTGATATGAATGAATCCAATTACAATTGAAGTCAACTATACATTAATCCAGTTCTTTTAGGTGGCCAACTATTATTCGCAGACATTCAATATAAAGGCTAGCTAATCAATCAATAACTTAACACCCGGTTTCGATATTCCTTAAGTTCCATTTCACACATCAACAACAGACAATTATATAACTCCCATATACCCCATCATACATGTCCATTTTTATCTTTGCCTAGCTACTAGTGCGACTATCATTACAATCACAAGCAATAATTGAAATCGGAAGAGGAACTCACTCGGCCATGGTACGCCGGTCTCTTATCAATGGTGGTCGGGCGATACGGTATCGTCGTGTTCGGGTTCACCTACCAAATAAGAATAGCCTAATAAGAATCTCATCACTAAACTAATTCAAACTATGTATCTATACTTCACAAAATCGGAATTCTCGCTATTTGCGGATGTTCCAACTTAAAACGGCCATAACTCGGTCATTTTAACTCGGAATTTCACAAATTTTATATCGATCTCTATCTACTTCGAAAGATCTATCTATTTCTAATATTAAATCCAAGTTTTGAAAATATTAAAGTCACGGAACAGTAGGATCAGATCTGTTCCACACTTTCTCCAATTTCGACAATTTGTTTTGCTTTTGATAAGAAATGTTCCTAGTTGATGATTCATGCATGAATGGTATAGGAATGAATTACTAACATGAATGCCATGTAATGGACTCAATATATGCATGGTCATGATGATTTTGTGATAATAAACTCTTATGAACTCCTAAGTGTTAGAAAATTCCATAAAGGTTATTTCTTAAGAAGCTATTCCTCCACTTTACACTCCTTAGAGTTTCTTTGATTTTTAATCTTGTAATTTTACTTGTTATCTAAATAAAAATAAGTTCTCAAAGTCTATATTAACCATGGCCTTCATTCATGCATAAAAATTCTCATTTTTCATTTGGTAAACATGTCTTTAAACAGGCTTTTTGTAAAAATCCGAATTTTCCAAATTTCATTTTCTTGCATTTTTCTTAAGGAAAAACTTGTCTAATGCATTAAAAATTGAAGCCCCAATATATATATTATCTAAGGACTTCATTTAGCTTATAAAACATCCAATTTAGACTTAAATATAAGTGTTCTTGTAGGCATAAACCTAAGTTACGAATTTTAACTATTGATCAACATACCAATATTTTTCATTCTAACTCCACCACTTGTTTTACATTCCTATCATGCCTAAACTCATCCAAACTTATGAAGATCATTCTTCCGAGATATCTACTACACATACCCTTCATTTTTTATATGAAATATGAGTTCAAAAGTGATTTTGGTGATCTTTAAAGTAGGGTTTCCATTTCATCCGAATTTTCAACATTTCATATTTGACAAAGTCCTTCCTTTTTCAATGTTCTTGCTTCCTATATGTAAGGATCCACTATCTAACACCTCTATACATGATCAAGACTACATTTTTATGATCATCCATGCATGAAAATCAAAATAATCATATGAACATGAACATAGATGAAGATGTGAATGTCTAACCACTAGATCTACTAATATCATGCGTGATTCATGAGTCTCATGGCATGAACATGAATATCTATGCATGATCCCTACTTTACATGCATGAACATAACACTATCTTCAACAAAAACTCATTTGAACTCTAGATCCACTTCTTGTGATGGCTTGAGATTCTTGTATTAGTGTTTTCATCTCCCTTGCACATGCTCATTGGGATTAAAGGTGGAAAACACACAATGACCTTGCCATTACAAGATTTGGGAGGAACAAGGCTTGAAATCAACACTTTAATGGAGATTTAGAGATGAAAAGAAGAGAAAATTAAAGTTGTGAGTGTGTGTATGCATGGAGGAGGGTCACGGCATTATGGAGGAGGAGGAGAGAGTTTTTCACCTTGATAAAAATTGGAAACAAGTGAAATGAAGAGAGAGAATGAATATTTAGTTTATATATTGGATGGATTAGGGTTTTAGTTAGTAAAATAAATGAAGAAAAGGCAAAAAAATGAGGGGGAAAGAAGGGGAGGGGCGCCGGCCATATTGGGGGGGGGGGGGGGGGGGGGGGGGGGGGAGATTTGCGTGTGTGTGTGTTGAATTTTGAAAATTGTATTTTGTGTAATAAAATGTAATATTTGTGTTATAATTAGGAAACAAAATTTCTTGGAAAAGAAAATTGTAATGAGTAGTTGTAAGGATGTAAGAATAGGGTATGGGTAGTGTGTAGTGTAGGTTGTACTTGTGAATAGTAGATAAGACATCTACTTTACCGGTTGTTCCGAAAACACGGGAAAAGCTATAACTGTAATTTTTATAGCTCGGAAAATTACGAAATTGATATTTTTGGAATCCTTATAAAATTACGGTTCTAATGAATATTCTGAAATATTTTTCTGAATCCGTGGTCCATGGCACTCTTTTTCGTAATTGAGCTCGGGAAGGCTCGGAATTGAAAAATTCCCGAATTTAAAACTTTCAAAGGTTTAAAATATACTTTAGAACAATAATTCAACTTCATTTACTTTATAAAATTTCTTTTATTATAAAATCGAAGGAAAGCCGGATCAAGGGTTTCTAGGCTCCTCTCACTAAGCTGGAATCAGACCGATATAGGGTTTCGTTCCCCGGTTTCCAAAGTTCATCCGATTACTACCCGATCACTAGGAGAACTAGGGTATACCTTGTAAGAATAATAATAATAATAATAATAATAATAATAATAACAACAATTTAGGTGACAAAAAAAATATTAAATCGTACTAGAAGACTCACTAATTACCGGTAGTAACGAAATACGAACAGATTTGTAAAATTAGATAATTCTAGCTATGTGAAAATTTGTAAAACTAATAACTTAGAGATCCTTTAGAAATATAAGTCTAACGGCATTAAAACATATTCTTAACATTTCGAATCCCAGAGCGCGTTTTTCGAAACTGGCACCTGATCTGATTGGAATAGGTCGGAATCTCATTGATCTCATCTTTACAGAGTATCCTAGACTTAATACGAACCGATTACACCTTTTTCCTCTTGTTCCAACTCCTGGGTTTAGGAATACGCGATTGCCGAGTCTAGGTATGGAGTTTCTCGGGAGATTCAAGGACTTAGGTTTCCGGGTTGACCTTCCGGTTCGCCCCATTGCCAAATAAAAACTAATATTTTATACTTACATGACTTATTTGATTGGTGAGATTTATTTTAAGGGCGATTTCATAAGAACTTAGTATCTCACAACGTTCTCGGAATTCTTTGGATTGGGTTTTATTCCCGAAGGTTAATCACTATCTACTTCTTAGCAATTTGCTTTAGGGCTCCATTTTACCCGAATTTATAAGTTATAGCAAATTAGAAAATTTGTCGTACGTAGGGGTTTTAGAATGGAAGTATATTGAGTTGCTATTTTATTTCTGAGATTTCTTATTTCTCTCATGATTTAGAAATTTCCGGATTCGTTCAGAGTTTAGGACTTATCTAAGTTCGGTTTTAATTTGGAGTGGCTTTTAGGGTTTTATTTTCCAAGTTCATCTCCTGGACTATTTACTAAAATTTTCCGGGGCTTACAAAGACCACACTTTTGGGAAGCCTTTTGGAGAAATTCAATTAAAGTCTTTAGATAGAAATTCCTGTAAAATCTTTTGGCTATAGAGATTTGTGCATGTAAGATTCAAGTTGTATTGTGGATCCTTAAGAAATTTATTGGGGGAACACTCCTAAGTTTATGTAAAGAACTTATTATGATTAATCTGGTGGATTTATGTTATTTAGTTCTTATATGTTTTATATTACTGCTTAAATTACATAACCTACCGATGTCTCCTATTGTTGTGTTAGACGCTTTACATATAATATCGAGACTTTCGTGTGACTAAGGTAGTCATTCTTAAGTCTTAATATTGTATATGGTGGACTGCCACATTTTGGAGTAGCCTTTGGGGGCATGACAGGCCCAGGGACTAGTAGAGAAGGTTATAAAGACTTGCCACAATCATTTCCAACCCTTGTCCCGGAGGCGTAAATCCGTTCTGTATATGGTTTATGGATAACCATATATACTTGTGTGATCATGTGTTTGTTGTGTAGTATGCATAGCATATGTTTGAACTTAATAACCTTGTTTGTCCATGATCATTGGTACGAATGTTAGGAAATATCTCACTAAGTATGTTGCAGCTTACACCCCTACAGATTCTTGTTAAAGCAGGTATGCTTAAGATCCACTCGAGGACAAGACATTAAGGAAACCATAGATGAATTTTAAGCCTTTATGGAAGAATTGGAAGCATCGGATGAAGTTTGATATTAAAATTCTCTTTATGATCAATGTGTGATATATTGGTATTTTAGAGACTTCTAGGAAACACTAATATGTTTTGATCCATTTGAGGACATTAGCGGGGGTATGCTCCTAAGAATTGTAATTGACCTTATTTATATTTAATGATAAGTATTTCTCTTGCTTTGTTACTTAATTGTTATCAATATAAATTATGCTACTCCGATGCGCTCTCTTGATTGTGATTTATGCCTTGTTTATAATATAGAAGCCTTTACGTGACTAAGATAGTCATTCCTAGGCTTTAATATTGCGTAAAACGGGCTATCACATTTAAGGTACCCTTCGGAGTATAATGATAACTGCTATGGTGTAAAAAAGATTTAGTTTTTTTCTCATGGAACTTTTCATGGTAAAGCTTTAATTAGAAAACATAGGAAAATTATCTACCATAGTAGTCGTCATCATCGTCTGGATCCTTGACAAATGGCTTTTGGTTTGATACCTTATACTTTCCTTCCTTAAGTTTGGCATGGCCGTCATTTTTTCTCTCGTCTTTAGAATTCAACTCTTCAATAATAACCCCCTTAGACTCTTCTGGATATGAGGTATCATTAATTGTTCCACTTGGGCCAAAGAAGTCCGAACCAAACATACTACGAAACAGGTGTCGCCCAAACATCTTAAAGCCAAACATAGTACCAAATATAAAAAATTGGTATAACTTTCCAAAGTATAAATTAAACTCTTCATTTGAGTTTGCATATGTTTTTTCTAGGGTTTCCAAATCAAGGCTTTCTATAGGGTTTTTGAAACAAAGGAGAGGATATGTTTAATAGAGCATCGATATGTTTAATTGTGAAAAATAAAATGAAATCCCATTTCAAATTTTTTTTCTATTTTTTCCTTATTTTATTTAATTATTGAATTCCAGGTGGACTTCATGTGACATGCAATGATTAGCTATATACAAACGACATTAAGTTATTTGACGCAGGTAGTAATGATGACCTAAAAAGTTACGATTAAGTATCACAATCATAACTTTTCAAAAAGTTCAAATAGTAAATTAAATATTTAAAAAAAAATTCATGTAGTATCCATGACGTTATCTCATGTACCATAGATAAAAGATAAGAGTTTCTAAAACAAAGTTGATATAATTCAAGTATTTGTTGGATAATATGGTGATTTAGCTTAGAATTAAGAGATTAAACTCAGGAACTACTTATTTAAGTATAAGTCTCGGCACATATAAGACATTAGAGTTCCAAAATAGAAATTAGTGTAAACCATGAAAATATTGAATAGCATGATCATTGTAAACACTCCATTTTTGCCTTCCTCCAGAATTTTCATCTTTTGTCAAGTTTATAAAAAAAAAAATTGAAAAATAGAAAAACCCTTAAAAAAAAGATAAAATGATAAAATCCAAGCCCTCCTCCATTGAGTCTAATGGCGCGAAGCAGGACCACCGAACAGGAGCTAACACTCAACCTTTGTTTCATACCTAAGACCACACCAGCCTCTCGCAAACCCCAAACAAACCATACCGGAGTCCACGAACCTGCTTGCGAACCCATCTCGTCATCACCAACCAAGTCAAGATCATCTCCACCAAAACACTACTAGCACTGCATCTCAAAACATTACACCGCCCCATTGACCACTACAAGCCGAATCATCCAAAATCTAACCCAACAATCATCTCTACGACTCACACCATGTCAAGACACGGCCGTGAATTCGACTGCTAAACCCATTCACCTGCTGCTTTTTTTTTTAAGACTTAAGAATACAAGAGGCTCTATCCTCGAGCCTTTAATCCGAGTCCGCGGTCCAGCCATCGAGTCTAGTTTACATGTGTGTCCGCCAATCTCTGTGTGCTCTTCCTTAGTTCGATCCGTTTTGATATGATATGTCGGCATCTTATTGCTTTAATGTTTTCCATTGTTCATCTGCCGACTAGTCCAGTTTGATGATAAGTGAACTGGAAAAGAACGAAAAGCATTTGCAGATATATTTGTTTATTATAAACTAAAGTTTTTGACAGGTAATGGTGTAATGTTTTGTATGGAATATTCAATAGAAAACTGCAGGTCGTGAATGGTGCTTCGCTTGTGTATTAGTCATTAGTCTTGATTCTTTACGTTTGGATATTATGCTACCTCTCATCTTAGTCATCAATTTGTGAATTGTACGATCACTATTTGATACTTATTGCAGGTTGTGTTAAAATGTTATTGGTCAAGTATATATAGCCATTTGGACTCGCATGTTTCTTATGTATTCATCGGATCATACAATTATATATTTTGGCATTGTAAATAAAAAATCCATTTTGTCACTTAGATTGGTTTTCATCAAATAAAAACTAATTAATTGGTTTTTTTTTTTAAAATTAATAGCTTGCATTTAGGATCTCAAAAACAGACCTATAAATTAGGCATCCTAGAATTTTTATGAATAAAATATAATCTTGTAACAAACGTAAACCTGATAATTTTAAAGATTTAAAATCTATCCACAAACTAAAGTTTTATAAAATAAAAAATGAACTACGAGAGTTTGATTCCAGCATAGTAGATACGTAGACATCTACGGGGCAACCATAAAATATGTAAAAAAAAAAAATTCCCATTTAAGCATTTTAACATATTTCGCATTCTTCACATTATTGTAAATATTTTATAAATACTTTTAATGATCCTCATTGTCTTAGTTATTTATTTATTTTTTTTACTGACTTATTATAATTTGGTTCATTTTGTGTTTTTTCAGGAATTAAATATTTTGACTAACTTTTGTCATTTCAAGTTTTAAGATCTTAGCGAATTCAAGGTATTGTTTTCTTGATTTCCTTTAATTAATGTAAATATAGTTGTATAAATAAAAAATAATATATTTCAATTAAGACCCATTAAATTTTAAAAACTCATAAGTGGTATCTTTTTTATGTATAATAGGTTAGCCCGAGTCTAGATCTTTTTGGTTAAATGTTTTCTAAAAAATTATTTTTTAGAATAGCCCATAGACCAGTATCTTAAATTAGGGTTAGCTCACTTAGCTGGCCCTAATTTTATTGTTTTTTTCCAACTTATGTTGATGGCAGTTCTAGAGTTTTAAAATTAAATATTTTTTTAAGAGATTTTTCAAAACTTTCTTTAATTGTGTCGAGTATCTATATTAAGTGGGTTGGGCTTAATATGGATCCAATTAAGGAATGAGAAATTTTCAGGCTCAACAATCATTTATGTTATATATAAATGATTGAATCCTTGAGGAGAAGGAAGTTAATAAGCATGGACTATGAAACATTTGTCGGGCATAATGAGTAAAGGAAGAAACCATGATGTTTAATTATCTCATTTCATAACATTTAAGGGTAATATAAGTTGAAATTTAAGTTTACACTTGAAAACACCTTAGAATGGAAAGAAATCCGTGTGTTGAGTTTCTACATGACTTTCTACACACTACACGACATTCAACATGGGTCGTGTAGAAAGTCATGCAGACCTTCTAACCATGAATTCGATTCTACATAACCTTTAACACAGGCTATATAGGGAAGTCATATGAACTCCCTCATCTACACAGCTTGTGTAACTCGTTGTGTACAATGACGGCTATAGTATATCTCCAAAAAGCATCTACATGGTGTCCTACACAAGCTATAATGCAACTTGTGTATGTTATAATTTTTGAACTTTTAGCTATCTTCATTAAAATCTTTTTTCTACTCATATGAATTCCTTCCTTTAACTTATTCAGTTTTCCAATAATCATAACCTTAGACGCCTAAGCATAAGTAGAGCCTTATTATGTCTCTACAGTTAATTAAATTGTCATCTTATCTCATAAGGGATACAGATCTGATCTCGAGCTTTCCAATAGATTATTACAACAATTGAGTAAGGATGGATAAGTGAGTAACTCTGGTCTATCGTATTGATTATACTTGTAGTGTACTTGCACATACAATGATATCTTTGAAGCTATTATGTTTGTGGGGATGGATATATTGTGTGCTACATGGTGTTTCTTTGGTTGATAAATCATATTAGTGAAAGAGATAATTAGTTGTGTGCTCATAATTGTATGATGTATATTGATGATTGTTTGTACGATTATGGGGTCATCTAATAATTGAACCTAATCCTATTCGAACATATAATGAAATGGATATGCATTATTTATCGCATTTGGAATAGAGATCCCACTACGTTTTAGCATTTTGGTTCTCTGGTAGTGCTTGGTTTTTCTAAATGAAATGTTTCTAGTTCTAAGCAATGTTACCTTTGTTCTATTCAGTTCTGTAAGAACTATGCAAGCACATGAAGGAACATCGCCCATGGTATCTATATAAAATTGGCTAATTCTTAGTAGAGTTTTTCAGTTCTAAGGATAAGCTGAGCTATTAAGATACTTAAATATAAAGTTACAAGTAACATGAGAGATATTTCTCACTTCCTTAGTTCTTAGTTTCTCATGAGCATGGTTGACTGGATGACTTGGTTCTTGAAACTTCGATGATGAGGCGTAAATCTCTACCTTGCTTGGATTCAAATAGTCCAAGCTTGTACTTGTTTTAGATAATTTATTGTTGCATTCCATGTGTTGTTAAATACACTTGCTTGATGTGTGATATGATCTGGTTATTTCACTGAGTTATTGATTTCACTTATACTCTTATAGATTTTCCAGGGTTCTACTCTAACCATGGCTAGTTTTGTCATGGAGCTACACATAGGTATGGATTACAAAGCTAGAAGGTTACAGGATTATGAATGAAGTCATGGATCAGTATTAGAAGATAGTTATTTATTATGAGTAGTTTATGTTCTTATGATTTTATGAAAAACTTGTTCTATAATATATTTACTGACTAGTTAGTGATTTAATTTAATTATCAAGCAATTATGTGACTTATATATATATATATATATATATATACATCATTTCTTATCAAAGCAATGGGGATTCTATTTTATAAGTCACTTTCCATGGTGTGACTTAGTTGAATTGTGCACTCATGACTCTATTTGATGGCCCTTAATGTGAATTTTGGAAATCTAAGGGCATCAGTTTTTTTTCATAGTGTCATGGTACAACTATGGTACCCTTACGGGTGTGACAACATCAATAAGGTGGCAAATGCTGCTCTCTACTCATACTAACATCAATGTCTTCGTAGCACCTCACTTAATTTGGCAACAAGCATTTCCTCTTTACCACACAAAATCATCAAATCTTTCTTCTTTATCTCGCTTCTCACTAATTCTAAGTCTTTATCTATTTGATGACATGAATTAGCTTACGCATATTCGTACTTACCAACTCCAAGCTGAGAATACAAAAGTCTAATCACAATGCCCTATCATATGCGGGTATGATCGACTTCAACTCTTTCTTCTTAAGTGAATCCTAAGGGCGAGTAATTAACAACATTGCCTCGCTCAACATAATCATTATAGAGTTGCCCAGCAAGGTATGGACAAAAGAAGAGTTTGCCAAGAATTCCCCGTCTAATGTATGAAGATGCCGTAGTGGCACAATAATATGAGTAGATACATCAAAGCCATGGAAGTCTTTCTCAGTTTCCACACTCGCATCTAGAAGAGGAGTTGCTAGCATGTATTGAGAAGAGAAGATAGAAACTGGGGGAGACGATTGTGTTATAGGTATGATGATTAGTGGAGAATAAGGATAAATTGCTGATTGGTGAGGAGGAACAACTTTATTATACGTGCTTGTACCAAGTAAAAAATTAGCATGACTTTTTAGCGTTTGTGATTGGTTGAGGTGTCTAGACCTTGCTAAAAGTATAGAGGCTCCACCTACTTCAACATCTATATTTCCACTTGCTGGAGACACTCACGCCTCAAGAACAACATCCTTATCAGCAACAGCAATGTTAAAAAGCTTGTCTACAATGAAAATAATAACATCATCATGAACAAGGTTAACTAAACCATTGTTGGTATCTTGAGGTATATAATATGCATTGCCGTCATCACTTGTGTTGCCATGAGCTTCAGGAGTACTTCTGTATTCAAGAGGCTTGACACCATAATTTCCCTCATCCGATGGAGAAGGACTGTCAAATGTAGATTGTCTTTCTTCTAGATTAGAGTTAAAATTTTAGAGATCAAGTGCTTCAAGAAATATATATATATATATTATATATATAAGTAAAATAAAAACCAATCAAAACGTCTTGTAGATGTGATCACTTTGAGGTACTTTGATCCTTACTTGAGTGCAGGAGATGAAGATGTTTAAAAGATGTTTTTCCATGATATACTTACTTAGGAGGTTATACTCCATTGTGTTTAGCAACATCGTTATCTACAGCATCGTTAATGGCCTGCTTCTATCATGCCCCGAGGGGTACCCTAAACATAGCAGTCTGACGTATATAATACTAAAGCCTAAGAACAACTACCTTAATCACACAAAGACTTCCATATCATATATAAAGCATACATCACAATCAGAAACACATTGGAGTAGGACAATTTATATTAATAACATTTAAGTAACAAGGCAAGGAGAATACTTATCATAAAACATAAACATGGTTTATTACAGATCTTAAGGGCATACCCCCACTATTGTTTTCAAGTCTATGTACATATGTTTCTTAAAAATCTCCATAATACTAACATAGTATACATTGCATATAAGGAAATTACAAAATAACTTTATCCTTTGTTCCCATTGCTTCCTAAGAGTTTAAAATCCGTCAATGATTAGGGATGCAACCGGCGTGGATCATTTTAGGGTACCCAACCCATTTGAACCGTTAAAAACCCTGTAGGGTTGCGAGGCAGGTTTGAAAAATTACACGCTGACCCTATAGAGTTTCGGGATGGGTTCGGGTCATTAAAAAAACCCGATGAATAACCCGAATTCGTCATAATATAAATAACTTAAAAAATTAAGCCAAAAAATTTAAAATACATAATACAATTATACAATAAAACTGGAATCTGCAGTGGGGGGTTTGTCACACTCTCTCTCTCTCTCTCTACCTTCTTTTTCATTTTGAAGCAAAAACCACTCGCCTTTTCCACGACTCTATAGTCCACACTCGCCTCTATCACCGCTCGCCCCCATCGCCGCTCGCATCCTTGCTGCGTCTCCATCATCGCCAGACTCGCCACACGCCTTCATCAGTCACTGCTCATCAAACCAAGGCCAAATCTACCATGAGAGTCGAGACCGCTCCTTATTCGTGTATGGTTTTTAACTTTGTTTGTCTGCTTTTGTGATTCATATTTAATGTTTTTCTTTTTCTTTTATTTGTTTGGCATTGTGTTTTCTTGTTTGGTCAGCTCCTTTTTAGTGATCTTGTGTTAATTGGAGTTCAGCTTTTTGCCAGCTTTCATGATTTTCTAAAAAAATTGGGGCTTTCATTACTTGTTATCCTGTAATTGAAAAGATTTTGGGTTTTTTTCATTGTTTCAACGGTTCTCGAAACGGTGGATCCATATAATCAACATTGTAATCAACAATATCGATGTAATAAGGTTTTATAGCCTTATGCTATAATATTCGTCGTCGTAAGAACAATGGTCGGTAATGGAAGTAAAAGGCGGCAGCGACGACGATGGATTGATAGTGATAGACCTACGCTTAATGCGTTGCATCGTCACCGCTTTGCAAACAGTCCCTTATGTGTACACGGAGTATGCTTCTTTATTATCTTTCCATGTGCATTGTTTCAAAGGCTTAAGACATACAAATTTAGCATGTGTTTAGGTCCATAAGATTAGCTCGAATTTTCTCAAATCCCCAAAAGTAAAAGCCCTTAAAGAATCTAACATGTCTACTCGTGGAAAAGTTTATACACCTCATTATAATAATGTTAAACGGGATTGGGTTTAAAGATGGGTAAATCGATTGGAGGGATAGCACCTAGACTATCGAGTATCAACATGGACATGGGTCTCTTTTTTATTTCAGAGATCTCATGTACTCTGGCGCTATCCATCCTGAGTTTCATGGGATCTTCTTGCTTTATGCAATCATAGGATCATACGAAGGGAATGGGTATGCAGCAATACATGATACATATATTGAAATGTTTTAATGTTGAATAAATTGCAAATGCATCTTCTGTATACGTGTGTTTTGTTTTAATTCTATAAGGCGAGTCCTTGAAATCAAGGTGCCTTTAATTTCTACATGACCATTTTTATAATTAATTTTACGTAGTTTCTTGAGATTTAACAGTATGTACATGTTTATGATTTTTATATATTTCTGTTTAAATACCCATATTTAATGATAGATTTATACAAGGAGTACAATTTCCATCTTCCTTAGTTTGTCTTTATGTTTCTGTTTATTTTCTTGGTATACATGTTTTTAGTAAATTTAGTGTTCATCCATCTAAACTCAGTAGAGCACTAGAGTTTCTTCACGTGTTCTATTGTAAAGGCATTGGTCACGTCTCCGCTAACCAAGCCCTCAATCTTTCCTCAGATTATAAAATCTCCGAAGAAGATTATAATCTGGCAATAGGACCTCAAAAAAAGAATTGTTGAGCTGAAAGATGCAAATTTAGTAGAAGATACCAATAACTTTGTTATATGTCTAAAATGGCATCAATGGGGTGATTTCCCTCCCTTCTCTGCCAACCGATTATGGTCTTGTGAATTTGATATTTCTTGATTTATCATATAGATGGATTACAGAGCATTGGGACGGTTGGCTCAAATCGAGGTATTATATTTTTATAAGCACACTAACATTTACTGTATATGCTGGATTGACTAGTTAATGTTTATCTTCATCTAATCTTTAGAAAACTATCTTTGTTAGCAGCTGGCAACGAGGCTTAAAGTTTTAAGATTGTTTAGGTTAGTGCTTAAACTAGCATCCAACAATGGAAGGACTGTGATACTGGTAATGACATTGGTTGGAAAATTCAAAATCAATAAATATGATGAGTTATACATCCAAAGAGTTAAAAAATTTTATTCATTCATTTTTTTTCCTTACCACATATGTGGTGGTTTTATTCTATAAATGCTAATTCCAAATTCTTGTTTTAGAAAATCAACAGAAGATGTATGAAAAAATAAATAACAATTTATCATATATGGTGCTTCAATATCATAAATAAAATGATCTTAATTGAGGGATACAACCTAATATTTTGATACAATCAATGCCTTAATAATTATAATAAAGTTCACATAGTTTGTTTTATTTGTGGAAAATCTTGATTAATAAGACATTTAGTAGGTTTAAAACTTTCAAGTGTGTCATTTGTTAGTGATCCGATTGAACTTCAACTTACTCTTTTCTTTAATGTAAAAACATATAGAAGCCAAAGAGACCTGGAAGTTTTCTGACCAAAAACTTAATATGTTGCTTTCTCAAAGCATCAATTACGTCAAATGAAGAATTAAATATGAGGTCAATTTGAGTCAACTAACGAAGCCACAAGCAAAATGGTTTTTCTTTTTTTTTCCCCTTTCTAAGCGCAACAAGTATATACGATGCTTTGGTATCTTTCCTTTTGACTCTGACTGCAATTTAACCTTTTAAGCACGATAACCAAAAAATTAATATGTTTATTATTGGGAAATTTTAGCATTTTATTTAAGGACAATAGAGTATTTAAATGTTTTATTAAGGATCAATAATGCATGCTTCACAATATATTAACAATAATATCTAATGTAATTTAGATTGATAATGGTATTGTTAGTATTAACTCTTGGAAATCATCATAATTCCACACAGAAAGATTAGGCCTACTTTTCACCATTTAGTTTTTGTACTAACTCTAGAAACTATTTTATTGTGTACAATACTTTTATCTTAATAATTAATATTTCATTTCAGGTGGTAATTGATTCATTATTGGGAAATGGATGGATCTGAGATAAATGTGGAGGAAAACGTCCATGACCTTTCTAGCACTTACTACTAGAAAACCAACATCTACTTCAGGTTCTCGTATAGCAAGCACAACAAATGAATCTAACAATCCTAACAAGCGTAAACGGACTTCTACTGTGTGGAATGAGGTGGTTAAGAAAACAATTAATGGGGAGGAATTTGCTATTTGTAAACATTGTGAGAGAAAGTTGAAAGCAGGAAGAAAAAATGGTACAAAGCACTTATACAATCATTTGTTGAGATGCACAAAGAGAGAGGCTCAACAAGATATAAGATAATGTCTTCTAGCTATGGAGCAAAAGCAAAGCGAGGGTGAGAGTAGTGTGACAGTGAAAAACTAGACCTTCGATCAAGAAATTGCTGGGAAAAAGCTTGCAAAGGCTATTGTTGTGCACAAGTATCCTATTTCAATTGTTGAACATAAGTATTTTAGAGAGTATGTGCACAGTATATAACCTCTTGTGCAACATGTGAGTCATACAACAATAAAGAAGAATATCTTCGAGATGTATAATGAGCAAAAGGACAACTTTATGTTAATGCTTAAAGGGCTTAATTCCCGGGTGGCTGTAACAACTGATATGTGGACTTCGAATCAAAAGAAGGGATATATGACCATGTATCTCTATTTCATTTAATAGAAAATTCTTGTCCTTTTTTATCTTGTTTACCTTTTTACATGTAGTTTTGTATATGTGCCTGCTACGTAAACAAACGAAGCTCTATGTCAGTGCTTATTCGATTCACTAATGAAGTGGAATTTGGATAGAAAAATCTCAACAATCACTATGGACAATTGTTCAACAAATGATGCAATGATTGCAAACTTAATATTAAAGTTAAGAAAAGATGATTTGATTCTTCGTGGCAAGATAATGCACATGCATTGTTGTGCACATATTTTGAACTTAATTGTAAGGGATGGTGTGGCTGTAATAGAAAATTCAATAGAGAGGATGCGTGACAATGTTCAATTTTTGTTAGCAACACCATCAAGGGTTGAGAAATTTGTTGAAGCATGCAAGCAACTTGATGTTCCATATAGTAGGAAACTTTGTTTAGATTGCAAAACAAGATGGAACTCTACTTATGACATGTTTGTCACTGCAATTGGATACAAAGAGGTCTTCTATAGGGTTCAGTTAATGGATAGACACTACAAATGCCTTCCTTTAGATGATGATTGGGACATGGCTGGAGAGATTTGCAACAAGTTATCGATTTTTTATGAGGTAACTAACATTTTCTCTAGCACTCGATATCCCATTGCAAACTATTTTTTTGGTAACGTATGTGCAATTAGGAAAGCATTGATTACATGGAAGAATTCTTTGGACTTGAATATTAATGCAGTGGCTGTCAAAATCTTTGAAAAGTTTGAAAAGTATTAGGGAGATGTGCACACTGTCATGGCTGTCTGTACTGTATTGGATCCATGCTCTAAGATTAAGGGTATAGAGTTTGTGTTTCAAACTGTTTTTGGAGAGAATACTGCTATAGAGTTGCAAAATGTTAAAAGCACTTGTTATGAATTGATTCAAGAATATCAATCTAAGCCTAAATCTCGACGTGCTCTATCTAGTGTTTCTTCTTCAATTCCTTCAGGAGGTAGCAGTAACACTAGTATTGCATTGTCATGTGATCCTATGATGCAGACAGATGAATTTGAACAATATTTGATAACTTCTAACAAAGATGATATTCAAGTTCATATGAATTCTGAGTTAGACCATTGTTTAGAAGAGCTTGCAATTCCTTGGATAGCAAATTCTGAATTTGATATTCTTGATTGGTGGAAAATGTATGGAATGAAATATTCTACATTAAAAGAAATAGCTAAAGATTTGTTAGCCATTCTAGTGACGACAATGCTTCTGAATCTGCTTTTAGTACTGGTGGACGGATAATTAGCTCCCATAGAAGCTGGCTCAATCCAGATACAATAGAAGCATTGATATGTACTCAAAGTTGGCTGTTAAATTCCGGAACTGGTATGAAATTGTTTAAAGTTGTTTTTACTATGCATTTTTCTAATATATGTCATGAAGTTATTTTCTTTTCCTTTTATTCTTTTAATTTTGTAGGTTTAAAGATACTTGAATTTGAAAAACCAGAAGAAGGGGGGTAAAGAAAGTGGAATACAAGAATGAAGATGACAAGTGAAGATAATGATTGATGATGACTTCATAATCATGCTATTAATTTATTTCACTGATTATTTATTTTAGTTGATTCGGTGATGTTGATGCATTGTTTATTTTGGTTGGATTGATGGATTGAGCTTGGAGTTTATGTTTATTATTGGATGGTTCATTTGATGATGTATTGTATTTTTTTTTTTTTTTTTTTTGTCGTTAATGCATTTTGAAGACAAGTAGAAATGAGTGTGTTGGGAGGTTGGTTTTTTTGAGTTATTATTGGAGAGTGAATGAAGTATTGGTAAGTTGTTAATGTGTTTTGAAGACATGTTTTTCTATTCTTAAGTCTTGACAAGGCACGGTTCCTACATATGTGTTATGTATATTTATGTAAGTGAAGTAATGTCTTTCCATCTACATTTAAAAATCTTCTTATGATAGTTTTAAATCCTTATATTTCTTAATAAAGTTGTAGCATGTCTTGTAAAATTCATTCAAGCATAGTTGTAACTAACTATTGTGCTCATATAGGATAAAATTATCGTTAAAATTTATAATTTAACTAAGAATTAAGAAGGGGAAAAAATGAAGCGGGTAGCGGGTGGGGCAGGTCAGGATCAAAACCCTATAGGGGCGGGTTTGGGTATTGAATGAAAAACCCTATAGGGTCGCAGGGCGAGCTTGGAAGACCCTATTAGGAAGTGGGTTACATTTAGGTCTTATATGACCCATCCCAAACCCGCCCCGGTTGCATCCCTACCAATGATTTCCTTAATGCCACGATCTTCGAATAGAGCCAAGGCTATACCTGTTTCAACAAAAATCTATTGGGGTATAAGCTTACAACTAGCTTAGTGAGATATTCCCTTTCATTCGCTCCATGATATCAAACAAGTTTATTTAATTTTCATACATATGCTATGCATCAAATCACATGATTACACAAATATACATAGTTATCCGGAAACCATATATAGAACGGATTTACTCCTCCGTATCGAAGGTTAGGTAATTGTTGATGAAGATCCCCTCGACCTTCTACTACCAGTCCCCAAGCCCCCACCCAAAGCGTTTGGTTGGCATGGCTTTGCACCTAAAGTCACATTCCTTGAGCGATGTGGATTCTCTAGGAATGAGCATGGCCCATGTCCCAACACGTTAATAGCCCATCCAACTCTATGCGTAGGAGTAGCAACCTTCTGAAAGAAATGTGACTCGACAAATGCTATGCGTGAACGCTTTATTTTTCTTAAGCCAAGCCTTATTAAGGCTTCTTAGGGGTGATCAAACAATAAGCAATCATACATGTAGGTAGACAAAAAACTTAAACAAACAATTCGAAGTTGCGATATTCTTAATTCTCATTTCATCACATAAGCATAAAAGCACACATGCATATATGTCCCCGAATTCTCCATACATATCTATTTTTATCTTTTCTTAGTATACTAATGGCACTACTCTACAAGCATAAGCAAGGTAATGAAATTGAAAAGAATAACTCACTCGTCCATTTAGCAATCTTCTTAGTCGTAGTAATCCTCAGGAAGGGAAATCCCATATTCCTCATCAACTAGACAAAAGAAATACCCAGGATGAGTATTTCATAGAAGTTTTACTTAAACTTTCTAATTCTATTTCACTATGTTTGTCAAAAATCGCATAAAATGAAATTCCAACTTAAATGGCCATAACTTGCTTATTTTAACTCTGAGTTTTGCATATTATATGTCTTTTCTACCTATTTGAAAAGAAAAAAGATCTATATATTTCTAAGGTTATTTTTATAATAAAATGCTGTTTGGGTTTGGAAATGCATGGTAGGGTATATAATCATTACGAAATTTCAATTCCTTCAAACACAATTTTTCAAACTTTTCTTCATAAAAAAAAATCCTTAAGCAAAAATATAGATATTTATATGATTGAAAAAAAATCCTTTGAATATATATATATATACATATATATTCATATTGTATGTATGATTTTACTGACGTTGCCTCAAAATAAAGTTTATAAACAATTTTGTGAAGATAGAGTTTTGTGAATGGTCATTTTTTAACTTGTGATTAATTTAATGTTTTGTAAATTTGTGACTTAGTAACAAGAAGGTCATAGTTTAAAATCCTTAAAGGTTTTATATTGTTCACAAATTCTTATTCAACAATTTATTTTTATAAAACATGATTTTTCCTTTTTTGTGACATAAAAACTCAAATGTATTTCTTTTTAAAGAATTTTCTATTTTGATTCTTTAAAAAAAAATTTAATTTTTTTGATTTTGCAAGTGTGGGATTTAATTAAAGAAAATCATGATTTCATACTTATTTTGAGCCCATGAGTGTTTTATTTTCATATTAAACTCTTTTAACCAATTATTTTCTAAAATATGAACCTTTATGCGGTTGTGAAAAAATCATTTCAAGTTGTATACAATATGTTTCTAGTTTTAGCATATGAGAAAAATTTAGTGAGTGACTTATTCTAAACCTTCATGTTTACAATATTTCCTTATTAATTCATAATTTTTTTCCATACATGGACCTTCATTTGAAAATCTTTAGTTCGTTACAAGTGAGTGTCTAGCCACTATAAATATTATTTGTATCTCCTTAATTCCAAAAAAAGATGGATTTCACTTGGTAAAACTTAGTTCCTTAAGTTGTATACCAATTTTACTTCTAAGTGGATTTTAACTTAGTGAGTTGATTTTATTTTAACTTTGAAAATTAGTGTAGTTATTGATTTTTATTATGGAGTTAGAAAAGAAATCCTATAATTAAGCTTTTAGGCAAAATATAGATATCAAAGAGTTATTAACACTAAGTTTTAATAACTTTATGTTACTTATCATAAAAAGATAATTTTTATTTCCTTAGTTAATTTTTTTGATAAAATCATCTTTATTGTCCTTTAAGAAAATTAATGATGAGTTTCAAAAGATGTTGTTAAAATAATTTTCCTATGTGTTTGATAACAAAATCTTTATTTAGTGACAAAGTTATATATTAAAAGATTTTGGTTTCATTTTCCTCTATTAAAGAAAATTCCTCTTTATTTTTGTTGAGACAATATCTCTATAATGAGGCATGCATATAATTATTGTCACGCCCCGAGGGGTACCCTAAACGTGGCAGTCCGCCGTACACAATACTAAAGCCTAGGAATGACTACCTTAGTCATGCAAAAGCTTTCATATTATGTACAAGGCGTACATCACAACCAAGGGGACGCATCGGAGTAGCGCAATTTATATTGATAATAAATAAGTAACAAGGCGAAGAGAATACTTAATAAAAAAACATAAGCATATCACAATTCAATTCTTAAGGCATATTCTTCTATTATCTTCAAATAAATATACGTCCCTAATCATATAGGTTATCTCATATAAAGAACCTTACAAACTTTCTTCATCGTATGATTCCATATCCTTAATCATCCGTCCCTGACTTCCTTAAAGTCATGATCCTCAATTTAGGCCACTAGCATACCTGTTTCAACAAATCTATAGGGGTATAAGCTACAACTAGCTTAGTGAGTAAATCCCAAAATTCATACTCGAAGAAAATTATCAATCAAGTTTATTATTCAAACGTATGAAATGCAACAACCACGTGAGCATACAAGACATATGACTTTCCGGGAATCATATGTTGAATGAATTTACGCCCTTCATTCGGGGTTGGGTATTCAGGCCAATTACAGCCACAACTTTTAAAAACACTTTTATAGATCTTACCGGCTCCTATACGCCATCAAAAATTGTGTTATTACAGGCTCCTACTAGCCACCAATTGTAGTTTACCGGCTCCTACTCGCCACTTACATGATATACCGGTTATGTCTACCACCACTATTATACACTTGTCCCACCAATTGTATAGTAGCGAATGCAATGTGACTCAACATATGAAGTGCATGAATAATTTCTTTAATTAAAGTCTAGTAGTTACATTTAACTTCTTTCAAGTGATCAACCAATTTCAAA
Source organism: Combretum micranthum (assembly GCA_024138025.1). Lineage (NCBI taxonomy): Eukaryota > Viridiplantae > Streptophyta > Magnoliopsida > Myrtales > Combretaceae > Combretum > Combretum micranthum. The sequence continues at coordinate 29,582 of JAMXBD010000522.1, forward strand.
CACTTCAAGATATTAATGCACATACAACTTTATTACAAACAAATCGAGTTTCGATATACTTAGTATTCTTTCAACATATTATCATACACTTCCTTTTATTTTTCTTAAATTCTAGTGCAACTAATTTTACAAGCACAATCAAGAGTATGAGAAAATTAACGGGAAGTAACTCACGATGCCATGTCGTCTATTCCTCTAAGCGGATGAGTCGTTCACACACTCCACTTAATCGTAACAATCTCGGGGTAAAGGAATCCTTCCTCGGGATCACCTAACCAAAGAAAATACCACAATGAGTTTTTCTTGAAGATTTTCTTGAATTTTGACAAAACAATGTCAAAGAACGTTAAAGTTCGCATGAGGGAATGTTCCAACTTAAAATGGCCATAACTTGGTCATTTCAACTCGGAATCGCGCGTATAATATACCGTTTTCTACCTATTCGAAAAGATCTATCTATTTCTAAGCTTATCCTTGTCATAAAAGGTCATTTGGGTTCCGAAAACGTCAGGTACAGATTTAAAACGAATTTTCTAAACTTTTGCAAAAATCCATTTTCTAACTCATCTCCATTTTAAAGAAAATCCTTTTGAAATAATATAAATATATATTTGATAAATACTTTTGAATATATAGGTATGCTCACTTTATATGCAAAAATCCCAATGGTAGTGTCTCAACAATTTATAAAACAATTCATTTAGATTTTAACTTTGAAATTTTCTTTTCAAGTATTTAAAGAAATTTTATATTTTTACTAGGTTGTTATAAATGAGTATATTCTTATTTTATTTCTTCATTTCCTTTTCAAAACAAGTAAAATTTCCTTTTAACCTTAGTTTTTCATAAATTTCGCTTCTAGTGATAAAAGATCGATTTTTATCAAAAAGTATATTTGTTCAAAACCTTTTTATAATTTTGTATTTAGGATGGTTTTAGAAAATGAATCTTGTCTTCTTATATTCATTTCTAAAATATAAGCTTTTGCTTTCCAAAACTTGTTCTTTCATTTCTTTTGAAAAGAATCATCTTTATAAAATCCATTATTATAAATCTTACCTCATTTATATTCCTTTGAAAATTAGTTCCTTCTTTTAGAAATTTGAAAATCATTATTTTTCCTAAGTGGGTTCACAACTTGATGAGTTGATTTTTTTTGTCTTAACTTTGAAAACTAGTTTGTTCCTTAGTTTAGAAAAGAATTTAAATCTTAAACTTTCGATATTAACGATTTATTTTTCTAAAAACTTAGATTACCATAAAATACAAGGAAAATATTTATTTTGTTTTCTTTGGTAAAACTATCTTCGTTATTTAAGAAAACTTGAGAAAACTTGTATTATTCTATTTCTAGGTTGTTGATAATAACTTCATGTTTGTGGTAAATCATATAATTGGAAACTTAGCTTTGAGTTCATTTAGTAAAACAAAATTCTATTTTTAGATTAGTTGAGACATTAACATTACGCAAATGCAAGTATCATGAGCATATAAAATAATAAGATCATAAGAAAATACTAAAAATAAAATAACAAGAAAGTAAAATATCAAGCATTGGGAACCTTAGCTTCATCAAGGAATCCCGATCAAGTATTGGAGCCTTAGCTTTGTCAAGGCATCCCGGGACTAAGAATGGACTAGTCCCGAAAGATTTAAAGAAAATGAACAAAAGATTATTTTGACTTGATATGGACAAGTCTAAGACTAGAAAGACTAGTCTTAATAATTGCATGAAATAAATAAATTGCATAACTTGAAAATAAATAAATAACAAATGAGCTTATATGCTCTAAATAAATATATATACATAGTATACATAATATAATAATAACAATAATAACAACATAATAAAGTAGGAAGCTTTATGTGCAAGAACAAAACATGAACATGTTGTTGCTTTTACTACTCATATGAGTTTCAAAACAACACCATAGTCATGTTAAGTTACATGACATGGATGAATAATAGATGGAAGAAATATTACCTAAAGTATGTAAGAGGTATGGAGATGGTAAATGAAATGGGTATTATGTGAGTAGTGATATGTGGTAGATAGTTTATGTATAAGGAATGGTTTTTGTGAGGAATTGGTTTAAGTGAGTTTTGGTAGAGAGAAATCTTGAAGAGAGAATTTGTGGAGAGATTTTGAGAGAGTTTTGGTAGTGTAAAGAATTGTGTGAAAGAATGGAAGAGGAAGGGGGTATTTATAGAATTTTTGGAGTGATTTTTGGATGTAATAAAATAAATTGAAAAAGAAAAATAATTGATTGAGGAGAGAGGAGGGTGGCGCCGGTTTTGGCTTCTTGAGAGGGGGAAATTGTTTTATTTTATTTGTTTTGTGTAATAAAGAAGTAATGTGTAAAGTTGATGTGATTAAAGGTGTATTGGAAATGAAAAAAGTAAGAAAATAGATATGTAGGTGTAAGAAATAGGTGTAAGAAAAAGTAGAGATAGGTGAATAGTAATGAATAGTAGAAAAGTACTATGAATAGTAGATTAGACAATTAAAGTACCGGTAGTAATAAAAATACGCGTAATAATGCGATATCTGTAATTTTTAGCTACCGAAAAATTCTAAAACTGATATTTCTGGAATCCTTGTATTTTTACGAGTCTATTGGTATAAACGGAATATTTTTAATATTCCGAGCTCCGGGACACGCTTTTCGAGAACCGATCCCGTTTGGGTCCGAAGGTCACTCGAATTTCGCGAATCTGATATTTTTATGTTACCTATATTATTGCGAACTATTTGAAGCTATTAACTTAATTTCGTTTTCTAGGGTTTGAAAACACGGGATTGCCGGATCTTAAACGCTAGGGTTCGTTATAGGCTTGTTGACTTTTTAGGGTTCCGTTTTGATTTCCGATTTTTACTGAGTTATTCGTAAGATCGTATAATTTTTGAGTTTTGATCGTTTTAGAATTTTAGCTCGAAATTTATATTTTATTTTATTTGTGATTATTTAATAGCTTTTAGTTCTCGGAATCGTTTAACCGAGTCTAGGTTTATGAGTTGACTCAGTTTGACTTTTGTTGAAAAATTTGGATTTTGCGATTCTAGAAATTTTACTGAAGGATTTAGGATTTTATCATCTCGTTGTTGAGCGTTATTTGGATCTATCGTTTCGATTCGCGTTTTAGGAATTGGGTAGATTATTTAATCGACGTACGGACGTTGATTATATCGATAATTGGACTTTATATTTTGTTTCAGGGGTTCTTGTTTTCTCAAGTTTGAGAAAACTCGTTTTTGTTCTTATTTGGAATTAAGTTTTAACTTGGTTCAATTTTTAGGGTTTCGTTTCCAGTGTTTTGACTTGGTCTAGAATCGGGTGTTAATCTCGAGTCGATTTTTCGGGTTTCAAATTTTGATATTAAACTTCTAGAATTACTTTTAAGGATTATGAAAATTTTTTGGGGTTTACAATTATGTAGCATGAAAAAGATGAAAATATCACATAATAATATAGGAAATATTATAAGAAGCAATAATAAACAAAATAATAAGGTCAAGTATTGGGAGTCTTAGCTTCATCAAGGCTTCCGGACTTAGTCATGGGTTAGTCCATAAAGAGAAAAACAAAAGAGATAAGAAAATCGTTTTGACTTAATAAAAACAAATCTATGACTAGATTGCAAGAAGGAAATAAATTGCATGGGCATAAATAAAGGTTGTGTTAGTGAGCTTATATGCTCTATACATAAATATATTTAATAACATATAGAAGTTAGGTGAGAAACATGAATAATATAACATAGCAATGTAATAAAATATTGCATGAACAAAAACAAAACATGAACATATTGTTGCTTTCTTAACACCATGGTTTTAGGAAACTAACACTATGGTCATGTAATATTGCATGACATGAAGGAGAAACATTATGAATTTTTACCTAAAGTTTATGTGGAGAGGGAGGAAGATGGGTTTTGTTGTTGGTTATATGGAGATAGTAACAAAATAGAAAGAAAAGAGAGAGTTGGGAAGAGAATTTTAAAGAGGAAAATTAGAGAGAGATGTTGAGAAATGATTTTGATAAATATGGAGGGAATTATGAGTTAATTAAATAAATAAAAAAGAAAAGAAATGGAGGGAAAGAGAGAGAGGAGAGTGGACGGCAATGGGAGAAGAGGGAGAGAGAATGTGATAAAAATTAATTTTTGTAGTGAAAAGTAAAAATGCGTGAGGTATTATGTAAATAAAGTTGTATGGGAAAAGGAAATTGTAAGAGATAGATATAGTAGAGTGTAAGAATAGGTAGTAAGAAAAAGTAAAAATAGTGAAATAGTATTGAATAGTAGAAATAGCAATGAATAATAGACTAGACAAATAAAATACTGGTAGTAAAGAAAATGCATGTAATAATGTGATATATGATATTTTTAGTTATCGAAAAATTATAAAACAGATATTTTTGAAATCATTGTATTATCAAGGATCTAATGGTATCATCAGAATATTTTTACTATTCTGAGCTCTGGGACATGCTTTTTCAAAGCTGATCCCATTCGGATTCGAAATGCACTAAAATTTAACGAATATGATATTTTTAAGCTTTTTTATATTATTACAAACTATTATCCATAATTATCTCAACTCCATTGCTTAGGATTTAAGAGCGCGGGATTAACGGATCTAAATACTAGGGTTTGTTATAGACTTTATTGATTTTTAGGGTTCCGGTATGACTTCTGGCTTTTTAATTTATTTGTAAGATCATAAAATTTTTAGGTTTTTGACCGTGTTATATTTTTTGTTCAAAATTTATGTTTTATTTTATTTTATTATTTTTTTTACTTGTTTAATATTTTTCAATTTTTGGGATAGTTTAATCAAGTCTCGGGTTATGGGTTGACTCTGTTTGACTTTTGGTGGTGATTGGAATTTTTTATTTTAAAATTCACCGAAGGATTTAAGGTTTTAGTAGTTTTTCATCGAGTGTTATTTTGGATATACCATCTTGATTTGTGTGTTAAGGATCGAATAGATGATTTGGTTGGCGTACAGATGTTGAATCAAACGATTGTTGGATTTTCCATTTTGTTTTGATGGTTCTCTTTTCTCAAGGTTAAGAAGTTTCATATTTGATCTTATTTAAAATTCGGTTTTAACTTGAGTCGGTTTTTAAGGTCTTGGTTTTGGTATTTAACTCTAGAATTATTTCCTAAGATTTATGAAATATTTAGGGGTTTACAGCTTCTCTTTACATTTATCTGGCTTAGGGAGTCGAAGGTAGAACTTGTTGTGGTAAATAATTGATCTAACCAATGGCTCCATGTTTTGAGCGAGTTTATAATTACGGAATCCCTTTATGCAACTCCTCTGGTATGATAACCAATTAGAGGAGACTGTCCCGTTAAGCTACTTGGAAAGAATATAAATCTTACTAAGGTCATAATGTATTTGCTTGAAATCTACTGACGATATGGGTGCACAACAAGACTTGAAGACCGATACTTGACTTTAGAATAACTAGGCCTAGATATTCGAAATGAGGCCTAAGATTACTCACAGACTGATATCGATGCTAGAAGAGATCGGGTGCCAAGTCGATGAAGGATTGCTCGTGGTCCTGTGTCAATTCTAGAAGAGAATAGGTAGGATAGGACAACACTTAAGCCCACTACGAAAGCCGATTGACTTATTAAAAGGCTAGCCTTTTGGAGAAACAAATAAGGATGAATTTCTCAATATGCAAAAGAACAGCAACAAAAATTAGCACAATAAAACGCAAAAAAAAAACCATAAGCAAATTATATCAACATAGATGCATTCTGATGATTTGTGTTAAAAAAAAAGAGACAAGGTATTATGTGGTTAAAATAAAAAAAATAAAAAAAACACAAAGGAAGTTAATATCCATGATCGTAATAAGTGTTATATGGAACAAATTGAAATGATATAACAGTGTGTCATTAGGTAGATGAAGAAGTTCATATCTTTCATTGTAGCAAAAAATTTTAGCTCGCATTGAAAGATAGTTTGGAACATGATTCCAATCTCTTATAAAAAATATATCTGTATCGAGAATTCAAGCCTAGATACTCCCATCGCACGCGTGAAATCTAAGAAACATTGATGCTAATATCGAATGATTTGGACATTGTGAAATTGGAAATTGATTTAAAATAATCCTACACTTGTTGCACAAAAAAAAAAAGCAAAAAAAAGAGTAAATAAAAAATTACTACCACTAGATAACAATTTTTTTTCCTGTATAAATCCAACGAAGAGCCTACTATTATCATTTGTCGGTACCAACAATATCGATCACTGTTTGATGAAGCCATTAAATCAGCATTACTCTATAGTGGTTATTAGAGACAACAGTACTCTCTTCCTTTCTTTTGGAACAAAAAAAAAAAGCGAGCGGGGAGGGAAGGGAGCACAACCTTTATGGGAATGCCAATATAATAACTTTTCGATATTGCCATATGAAATTGAAAGCTTACAACAGTGGTTTTGACGATTATTTCGGCTTATTTTAGGTCATCATTAAGTACAAGGAGTATTGGTTCTCTCAATACAATGGATGATTTGAAGCTATATGCAAGTTCTTATCAACGTTCTTTGATCGATATGAAGAAGACAAGCACTCGATGAAATGCCCAAAAACCCAATTGACTTTGCTAAAGAAACTTTTTATCAAAGGGCGAAATGTGAAGAGTCATTTTGATAATTGGGCTCTGCTAGGAACTAATCTTTTAAGCTAGTGACAAGGTCTAAAAGATGGGTTTAATAAGGGGTGTCGTTAGGAGATTCGGCTTGGTGGGCTCGGAATAGATATCATTAGACTAATTTATTTTACTCTCAGCCTTATTCAATTTTTTCGTGCATGAAAAGTAGGCTCCAAAAATATTTTTTTGTGCTAATTCAGGCCTTATTTAGCTAAAATAAGGCCCATATAGAATAAAAAAAAAGTTTATTTATATTTTATATTAAAGGTAGGTTATTTCAATAGGCAAAAGAGCTTCTTTTCTATTGTAAAAATCCTTATTCTATTTCAAGCCCATATCTCAAGCCTATGCTTATACATATATAAAAAGTACAGGCAATTGGATCCATGGAAGAAATCTAAAAGTCATAAGCAATGCTTCATTTCGATCATCCATTTAGAAGTCAACCAACAACTACCATCAGCCTCCAAAATCTATAAATAAGAGGCTACTCTTATTATTTAGGATCATTATGTATATTGATAAGTTTGAGAACAACGTGGAATCTCTGTTGGAACATCTTCAAGAAAGATCAAAGCATCTATTTTGTAAAGAATGAGTCAAGAACGATTAAGTCTACTCAATTTGATCTTTTATCACATTCGCACGCATGAAAAATTGAGTTTGTCTATTCTTCTCCCCACATCTCTCTCCATGACATCTTACACATGTCATCAATTCAGGATTCCTTTTGGGTCGACTGGAACACTTGTTGCACATGAGCGGCCAACTGCAAAACCCCACCATACAAATTTGAAATAAAAGTAGCATATATTCCCTCAGATTCCTTCACGTCTAAGAATCATAAATATATATATATATATATATATATAATCTACTTTAATTTCTATTAACTCTTTTGCTATTCTAACCATCTAATTGCAAAACCCCACCATACAAATTTGAAATAAAAGTAGCATATATTCCCTCAGATTCCTTCATGTCTAAGAATCATAAATATATATATTAATCTACTTTAATTTCTATTAACTCTTTTGCTATTCTAACCATCTAATCCTAGTTAGTTACTTAAATTAGTTCTGTTAACATGAGGATAGCAGGAGATAATAAACTATTACTATTGGTCAAATGGGTGGTTGAGTTTCCTTTGATACATAGGTTTAGGCTAGAGAGAGATATGAAAGAGAGAGAGGGGGAATATAGAAAGGAAGAAGGAAGAGAGGGTGTGCCACATCCCAAAGAGTACCTTAAATATGACTATCCACCGTACACAATATTAAACCTTATGAATGATTACCTCAATCGTAAAAAAGCTTTGATATTATGTGCAAGGCGTACTTTTATGACAATAGAAGACTCAGGTAGAGTTATACAGTTTAAGAACATAGCAATAAATAACATACAATAATTTCTAAACATAAATTTACATTATTGAAAGATTAAAGTCTTACAACTCAAAGGGGCATACCCCTATCAAAGTCTTAAAGGTTACAAATCATCAAGTCTTTCAAAAAAGTAAACATTTATATCTTAAAAGAAACTAAAGAACTACCTAAGGAGATTTTTATGGAAGTATACTCCCAAAATCTTTTTGTAAGTTTCATTCCAAAACCTTCCCTGATCATAGTAGTCCTTACTTGAGGAAAGATCCCCTTGGGGTACAGCCATAGATACTCTTGTGTTAAAAGGAATCTATAAGGATATAAGTATAAGCATAACTTGCTTAGTGATTAAATTCCCTCCATAATGTAGCCATACATAGAATATAACAATCAAGTTTGTTGATTCAAACATATGCAATGCAACATCCATATGCTTAACAAATACATATGATAATTCAGAAATCATATGTAACAAGGATTTACGCCCTCCATATTAAGGGTTAGGGAATGCTTTGAAAGAATAGGTCTTTACAACCACTAAATTTTAATAAACCTTCAGGTTCCTACCAAGCGTCAATTTTAGTAGATTTTCCAATTCCTACTAACCACCGCTACTAGTCTTCGAGCTTCTCGCCTAAAGCGGTCATCTGGCGTGGCTCCTTCACGATACCATATTTCCCAAATGAAGTACTTCCTTATGTTAGAGCAAGGCACCTTGCCTATCCAGTCCTATATGTAAGAGTGGTAGTGAAATAAATGTGACTCTACTTCACACTATGTATGAGCAAATTATTAATTAACTCCCAGTCGAGTTATTTTCCATTTTAAAGGTGACCATCAAGACACACAAATATTTCAATATGATAACGAAAAAAAAAAACATTAATCAACAATTTAAGTTCTCATATACTTATCTTTCATTTATCAAGCACTATGAAACACGAACATAAACCCATGATGAACTCACATGCAATTTTATTTCTATCTTTTCCCTACATTCTAGTGCTCTTATTCTATAAGCACATATAAGAATACGTAAACTAAGAAAATAAACTCTCTCAACCATTTTGTCTAGTGAAATAATCTTATGGGAATGGGGCCTCGAAATCCTTATTATCTAGACAAAAGAAATACCTAAATTGAGTATTTGATATTAATCTTACTCAACTTTCTAATTCTATTAATCCTATTTGTAGTAAATTTCATGGTTACTTAGTTTAGACCTTAAAACAACCATAACTAACTCATTTTAACTCTGATTTCTGCATATGAGTAATCAATTTCTACCTACTATGGATGTTCTATCAATTTCTAAAGTTATTTCAAACATTCAAGGTCATCTAGGTCTTGGAATTGTACAGGTTAGTTTGCACCCAGATTGTATATAAGTCCATTTTGACATTTTTGTAAGTTTCAACTTATTTTGACCCTTTAAGACATGTGTGTGTGTGTGTGTGTGTGTGTGTGTGTGTGTGTGTGTGTGTGTGTGTATTATTCCTAAAATCAAACACACTTAGAAACTCAATAATTCATAGTACATGTATAATCCTAGTGATGTTGCTCAAAATAGAATTTCTACTAAACAGCCTTTATAATCAAACTGGGAAACTTAAGCTCATTGCAAAACAAACTTTGAAAACTTTGTAATGAATTTTTTATTTCTTCATGATTCATGCTTAAAAAAAATTAGGTTCTATACTTTTTTTATTCTTTGTAAATTTGTGGTCAAATTTTTATTTGAAAGCTCATTTGTCAAAACATGGGTTTTCATGTGTTTTCAAGAAAAGAATTTTAAGTTGTAAAAAATATCTAAAATTCATGCTTATGTCTCGAAGTCTTTAAGAAAATAGGAAATTGGTTTTGTTTTCAAATTCTTCTTTTCACAAGGACATCCTAAGTATTTAAAATAGGTTTTAGAAAATATCTTACATAACAAAGAACTATCAACATAAATAGGATTCAAGAATTTCTTTTAACACTTTATCAACATCACTATGAGCATTCTATTTTACATGAACATAAAATTAAAATTATAAATATTATAATAACAAATTGAACTCAAAGTAAAAAGTTAACAAGGCCAACAGTAAAAATACATTGATAATTAAATAAAAACATGGGAGTCTTAGCTTATGATCAAGGCTTCCCAAGACTTGAAGTAATCCAGCCACCATGTGAACTAACTAAAAACAGAGCGAGATGGAATAAGATAAAGTAAGAGTCTTGGATTTTAAACAAGGCTCCTTAAGGCTTGAAATAATCCAGTCTCCTTCAAACATTAATATGGATAAGTCTAAGACTAGAAATTGACTAGTCTTATTGTGATTTCAAATCGACAAGTCCAAAAATGAAAATAAATTACTTAAAAGTAAATAACATAAGTAAACAAGTTAGATTAGTGAGCAATAGTCTTTAGAGTTTATACACACATACACTCTCTGTCTTATAAATATGCATACTTATGTATATATAAAAGTTAGATTATGAAACATGAATATAACATGAAGAAAAGTATGTTGTCTATATTTTTTCATCCCTAGCATGATGCATCATTGGAATATTTTGTGGAAATCATTCAAAAACACATATATATGCTATATAGTATCATACATGAAGAAGGTTTAATAGGTTTTACCTAAAGAAGAACGCAAAGTGAGAGAAACAAGAGAGGGGGGGAGTGGTGTTGGTGAAGAGGGGAGAGGGAGAGGAAGAGAGAAATTTTTAGGGGAAAAATTGAGAGAGTTTAGAGAGTGATAAGTGAGGTTGTAAAGTGAAAATGAGAGGGAGGAGTGGTAGTATTTAGAGAGAGAAAATTATTGAATTAATGGATGAAGAGAAATTGAAAAATAAAATAAAATAAGGAGAGAGAGGGTAACCAATGTGGACGAAGGCGGGAGAGAGAGAGAATAAAAGATTATGAAAAGTAAAGTGTACAGCGTAACAGATTAAATACGTGTAAGAATAGATTATGTAAGTGTAAGAATATAAGAAAAAGTGATTGATGTGAATAGTAGTGAATAATAATGAATAATAATTGAATAGTAGAAAGGAAAAATTATTTACACGTAGAAAGTAAAATATGTGTATAAGTTGCTATAATTGATGTTTTATAAACCGATAAAATTTTATCTGATATTATAATGATGAATTAATATTGTTTGATTGTTAATTATTTGTCAAAATATTTTGTCTTGATCCACATGTCGGTGATTGGATACGAAATCCATTATTGAGAAAGGTCCAGAAAGGTTAAGGATTTGGAAATTCCTACCATTTTAGGGTACAATCCTTATACTCGCACTGTTTTTAGGGTTTTCATCACTTATCCAACTCATCTAATATTTTAGGATCCTAGGATCTATCTAATCGAGTTTAGGATTTTTAGGGTTAGAGTTGATGCGGTTTGACTTTAGGATTCTGATTTTGATATCAACTCTAAGGTTTCACCTATAAGGTTATAATAAAATCTAGGGCTTTATAAAGAGAAGGCAGTTAAAAAAAAAAGAAAAAAAAAATATACCTATAAGATACAAGTAAATAAATTATAACGAAGGGTAAAAAGGTAAATTCATGTTGTTTAAATGCATATTTTTGTCCTTGAACAGGTAGATTTGAGCCCGAGAAAGTTGTACGCGAAAATCTTGACGAAAGGACTTAGGCTGATATCAAGGCCATCAGCTTTGACATGAAGGCTGCCAGCCTATATATAAAAGCCACTGGCGAAAAGCTCTCGAACCTTTTATGAAATTTGTGAAAGCCGGCATATAAGCCGTTGGTGTAACTATTAAGGCTATCAGTATTGGGATGAAGGTCGCCGACGTAAGTGTTAGTTTTTCCTACCGAAATATTTTATATAAATAAAGTTCTAGGGTTCGTATTTCGTTTGTTCCTTTCGAGATTTTCCTTTTTAAGGGCATCATTAAGGTTTGATTCATCAATTCTTGGAGTTTGGATTCGAGGGAGGCTTAGGAATCGATCAAGAATAAATCTTTCACCTTTGATCATCAAGTTCTTTACGTATCAATCCGTCACTTAGGGTTTTGTTTGGATTTTGAAGGGATTTTTCTGAGAAACCCTAGTTTTGATCAAGATTCAATCTTTCGGGAAAACAAGAAAGGATTAAGATTCAAATCAAGTAAGTATATCCTCTCAATCATAGATATAAAATAAAGAGAGTGGTTTCTTGATTTGAGGTTTTGTCTGTTTATGAAACCTAGGGTTTGGGTTTTTTTAAAGATCCTATCTTTTGGCGAATTATCAGGAATTGAGATCAATCAAAGTAAGTTTCATTCTCTTAATCTTAGAATTAATAAGAGATTTATGTTGATAATGGATTGTCTAAAATTGATAATTTATAAATTAAGGTTTTGTGGAGAAAATTTGATCTTATTGGATTTTGTGGAAGTCAATCGAAGAAGAAGTTTCAGATTTGGTGTTTCTCCTATCAGATTGGGGTTTTGGAAGAATTTGGAATAATAGGGTTCGTTCCGTGTTTCTGTTTTTGAGTTGTTTCTGTTGATGTATTAATAATCAGGGGATTTGGAGATTTTGGATTGTTGTTAAAGGAGATTATTGTTTCGGAGGGATTGATCCTGGATCTGAAAAAGGTACGACCATTCATTGTTTGTTGTTTTTGTGTGTAGGTTTAGTATTTTGTTCGCTTGGTTGTAGGAACAGAACAATAATTAATCTAAATTTATTTGGCTGAATTAAATTGTTTTCTTGGTTGTGTTTGGTTATGACCAGTAAAGACCTGACGGATAGTGATACTGGTGTGGCACCCTGATGATCTATGTGTGAGGTTGTCCTGAGTGAACTCGTGTATAGAGATGATTCCAATAGATTTAGCTGATTTGGCAGTATGACCGCGGGTGTTTGGAGAGTACCCATTCACTAATATATGTATATAATTACCTATTTTCAAAAGAGTTAGTTGATTTCTAATGGGATTTGAGTTACTACGGGTTTGGCACTAATGTACAGTAGTTCTGGACTATGTTGCTTTGCAGGCTTAATAAATATAATAATTTGACTGTTTGCATTGGTTAAGTTGCATTTAATATTATATATTGTTTGTGCATATACATTTGTTTTGTGGATTGGCGTACTAGGCGTTTTTGCTCATTCCTTTCATTTTTCAGGTACAAGTGATGAAGACATAGTTTGTGATATTTCTAGTTATAATCTGTGTTTTGATCATGGGGATAGCGATAGTAGTTCAGACTACCCTTCTGAAGAATAGACACATAGATTATTTGGAGAAAAGTGCCTTTAGTTCTTTTGTAGATTTAGGAATAATGTAAAACTCATATTTTCGTTTTAAAGGATTCTAGATTTTTATGTTTTTAGTTCTTTAATAGTTTTTCTAAGACTTTTATGATTTTATGGAGTTAAAAGGATTTTTGGAATTATTAGCTTTGGTTTATGCCAGCTGAGTTTTGATCAGCAAGATGTTTGAAAAGATTATTATTTACAGGTTTTGAACCTTATGTTGTAACATCTGAGAGAGCCATGGAGATTATATTTTTATGTGTTTTTAATTGTGGTTTTAGTTCTAGAGCCTTTAGGTGTCTTTATAAGAGAAGGACACGTGGTAGGTTGTATTCGCTTTAGTTTAGAGCGTTACAATGCCACTTAGGAAACCTACTTTTTTCTTAATAGAGATTCCCCCCTACGCCTGCATATCACTAGACTTTTAGCCAAATTCTAACCAAAAGTATTGTGGGTGAAAGATTTAAAAATTTTAGGTATTTTTGTGGGCAAAATTTTGTTTAGGTATAATTCCATTATAATAAAAAAGTTTAGATACCGCTAGTGAAACTTGCCCCCATTACTCTCTATGGCAACAATGATCAATCTTAAAAATAGATTTATAATTACTAAGCTTAGTAATTTAAGGTTTCTTGCTTACGAGTCATCTATAAATCACCTTTATTCTTAAATTTATCGATGTGCATTCTAGAGTTTATAATTATTCGATTATGTATCTAAAAACAAGTATTGTATTCAAAATCCTATACGTTGTCAAATAATAATCAGTGTTTACTATATATATTGTTGTCTTTTCATCTCATAAAAGGTTTGAATCTCCGTTAGATATCGTTTTCAAAATTTCCATCTATAAATAAGGGTGATTGGAGTCCTTGTTTGTCAACGCCAATCTTTTCTCCTTATTCTCCTATATCACTAAATATTTTGTTATCTAGTTAGAGAAATCGAGCCCCTATGGGCTTATTTATTCAAACACTAGGGTTGATCAAAGTTTTCCTAAAGGATTTGTGTCCGAATTAATGTCCATTCACATCATATTGTTAGATTTTTTGTCTTGCCCTATGGCATACAATAGGAACTAGTAAGCTCGTTATCTCAAATTATGCAAGAGGATAAAGGGGAGAGGTCTAGTTGTGCATAAGTTATGTTAAGTTACAAGTTGTTGAACCATATCCACTCTCCCCTTTCCCATGCTTGGACATAAGCATTGCCTCTGTCGAGCTATCTTTCCTTCCCTTCAGTTAGACTGCATTAGATTCCAATGAAGGAAGGTTGTGTGCCCCTGGAAGCTCATGGAAATGGATCGATAGTCATATTGTTACGTCATAAAGTAGGTTCATGGAATATCAAGGCCTCCCCTTCCTAAGTTCATCATGTGAAGTATTTCACTTGAGTTAAGTTCTCAACTAGAAGGTTATTCGCTTCCACCAAGAGCTCAAGCTTGTTCTCCCAATGGCATTCTGAGTTGGGTATGTCTTATGGGCACATTTGGGGCACATTTGATACCTATGGAATTCGTCTTAGAGCTCTTGGTAGCTCGTTTTGGTGATCACTTAGCGTAGCTTAGGTAGAGGTTTAATTAATTGAGCTTTCTTACCACCTCTCCCCTTACTACGATTTTAGGCCCATAATTACAACATCATTACATAAGTGATTGATCGAGTCTACCCGGACCAATATATGCGGCTGTTCAATTTGTCAGGCCATGTGTCAAGCGATTATTTAATTCCTTAAGGCTAGGAAAAAGTACTTCCAGGTAGTAATAGGTTTAGTTATTGAATTTGTAGTTCTTGATTGGGATAACAATTTCCCCGTAGTGATGAAATTTTCATTTGCATCAAGTATTTTGCTTTCTTTTACTTCAGTGCATTATTTATATTCCCATGTTTTTCCTTAACATGCTTGGATATGGGCACCCAAAGAGGATAGCCTGGTCGAGTCCTTAAGATTTGGCTTATGCTCGTAAGCACTTCAATTCGGGACTTAGTACTTTTAGACTCGAGTATCGCTTGGTAGAAGCTTGATCTAGTCCTCAGGATTTAGCCTTTACTTATAGGTGCTTCTACTTGGGACTAAGTAGATTCAAGATGCGAGTAGCGACTGGAGGCAACTTGGTTAGGTCTCTAAGATTTATCCTACATTTGTAGGTACTTACACATGAAACTTAGATTTTTTTTTTAATGCGAGTGCCAAACAAAGGTAGTTCGATCGAGTCCTTAAGATTTAGGTTGTTTATTGGAGTGATTCCATGTAGCACTTATTAGTTTTAAGACGCAGTACTAGTTTGAAGCAACTTAGCCAGGTCATCAAGATTTAGCCTACACTCGTAGGCACTTCCACTTAAGAGTCATAAATTTTTAGATGGAGTGTTAAACGGAGCTAGCTTGATTGGGTCTCTAGGATTTTAACTTGCCTATTGGAGGATTGCCATGCGAGACTTAGTAGTTTCGAAACATAAGTGCCAATTAGAGGCAGCTCGGTTAGGTCCCTAGGATTTAGCTTTCACTCACAGGCTTTTTTAACCGGGACTTAGTAGTTTTTTGACATGAGTGTCGATTGGAGGTAACTTTGTCAGGTCCCTAAGATTTGACCTACATTCATAGGCACTTCCACTTGAGACTTGATAGTTTCAAGATGTGAGTGTTGATTGGAGGCAGCTCAATTGGTCCTTATGATTTAGCCTTCACTCATAAGCTTTTCAACATGGCACTTAGTAGTTACCGGACACGAGTGTAGACTGGAGTCAGCTTGGTTGGGTACTCGGGATTTGACCTACATTTGTTAGCACTTCTACTTGGGACTTAAAGTTTAGGGATGGGAGTATCAAATGGAGGCAATTTAGTTAAGTCCCCAAGATTTAGCTTACCTTTAGGAACGTCTACACATGGAACTTGGCATTCTTAGGTGGGAGAAAGTTATGCCAATTTACTAGTAAGAAAGTGGATAAAAAATGTAAAGGAAATAACAACTGTGCATTCATACCAAATGATGGTATTTACACTAATTTGGAAATTACAAGTGAAAAACATGGAAATAAATTACAAACTAAAGATATTAAAGTAAAATACTTTCTAAGACTAACGGTATTCCATGTTATAGGGACCGATTGTATGTTGAGTTGCTCTAAGCAGTAACCTCCATTGCCTAAATCTCAGTAGGGGCCAATTTCTCTAACCTTCTCTACTAACCATGTAATGCCCTAACTTAAAGGCGTTATCAGCCCGCCATGGGTCATTACCAAAGATTGACATGCAAAGGCTATATTTTCTAATTCACCAATATATGTAACTCAAATATTACCAATAACTCTCAAATAAACGATACTTGAAATAAAATTGTCCTCAATTCATCTAAATCATAAAACTAAACAATTTAACTTTAAAGAAATAACACAATCTCCAAAATAAACTAATAATAAAAATATTGTTTTTCTTTCCTGCAATCACTAGATCCAAAATCACTAATCTCAGCAATCGACAAAAGGATTAAATCCACTATCGCTTTCCCCATAGTCCACAATTACGTTGTATCCTGTCAAATCATAGATAATAGAATCTTCACCTGTACCTGTGAGAAAAATAAGGATTGAGTGAAAAACTCCCAATACGCTAAACCAAAAACAAATACGCATGAACATACCAAATACATCACATACATTCCTAAAACTAACGCAACAACCATAATTTATTATCTTTAATTTAGCCAAGCAACCAATACAGTTTAGAACCATTTGCAACTAGTCCTAAACCTAGAGTAACTCATGACCCCGATGAAAACCATGGTATAAAATAGTATACATATATATTTGCATTCCACAATTAAGTTGGTAACGACTCCTAATCTGTCGAAATCATCTCCAGATGCAACTCTACTCGGGATACCGCCACACAAGGATCATTAGGTTGCCAGCGTTAGTATCATACTACTGTCGTGGTCTTTACTAACCGCAGCCAAGCACAAGCAACACTCAATTTAATTAAAGCCCGATATAGTTAAGTCAGATTTATAAGCTAATTCTATTAGCACATACAAACAAACATGACAAGGTCATATATGGATTCGCTTTCCACAACTTCAATATCACCAATCCTATACCACATATATAAACCCTAATTCACCAAAACCTGAATAACAAAATACATCAATTCAAAATCCATTTTCACATTCATATTTAAACCCTAACCCTAAAATCTACAATCTCAAAATATAAAATTTTCCATATTAGATCTACACACCTGTCTTCTAAGATCACCAAACAACGAAATCTTAGAACGCCAATTTCTCTAAATTCCTCAAAAACCCTAAAATCCTTAATCGGAAAATCACAACTATTAAACAAGATTCCATCTCTTAACATGACAAAGATTGAAAGGATTCAATATTTACTTGGAACCTTGGATCTCACACCTTCCTGACCGTAGAACCAAGATCTCTAAATCAACACCAATGGTATAGAGAAACCCTAATTCACAATAATACCTATTCACCATTGTTTATGCATTCACAAATCATCCACAAAAACATATATGATTTAATTTTCCTAAAAACCTTAATATCTATGAATTATAGCTCCAGATTGATTCTTACCTTCCTTTAATTGATTGTAGAACTGTAAATCCCCAATTTCCACCCTTAGGGTTTCCTTCAACTTCCACTAATGAAGAACCTCCTTCATCAACAACAACAAAAATCTAAGAAAGAATCATTCTAAAATGAAACTAAAGGAATATGAGACATCACTTACTCAATTCCTTGAAGAAATCTACCTTGGAGAGTGTCTATTAGGGTTTTTAAAAGTTTAGGAGAAATTATGAGAGATAGCATAGAAGATAGGGTATATTTATAGTATGGTTTCTCGTAAGGATATAGGCTGGACAAAAAGGAAACAAAGCAGATGGCTTAAAATCTTCGGGGGAACAAATAGGCTTCAAAGCTGCACATTAGGCCAACGGCTTATATGCCGGCGTAGGCCAAATCCACAATTTTGTAAAATTTCCTCTGAAGCTCTAAGCTAAAGTTTAGGCCGTCGTCCATTGTATTTAGGCCGACAGCTTAGAATTAAAGGCTGACAACTTAAATACAGACTTACTCTAAAATCGTCCGATCATTCGCACGTGATTTTCTCGTGTCCAAATTCATCTAGGGTTTTGACTGAGGAATGGTGTGATAAATTCGTAGGTTAAAGGTCTATTTATAGAGGTATATTGCTTAGGAAAAACGCT
The DNA here is from genome assembly GCA_024138025.1 of Combretum micranthum. Lineage (NCBI taxonomy): Eukaryota > Viridiplantae > Streptophyta > Magnoliopsida > Myrtales > Combretaceae > Combretum > Combretum micranthum. Next base: position 48,138 of record JAMXBD010000522.1, read on the forward strand.
AGGTTCATGTCAAATTTAATCAGCCAAAATCCATTTTTAATCAAGTCTTTACCATATAAACACAATACAATTATATTTAAACTTTGACCATAAAACCTTCTTATTTAACATCCTTTGACACTTTGACCCTTCTTAATAATTCTTTTATATACTTTAGGGCTGACTATAAAACCCTCTTATTTTATATCAAATGACACTCTTGCCCCTCTTTGTGATTTATTTATCCTTATATTATAACCCATGTCAGTCAACTTGTAGCATAGAGGTTGCCCACTTGAAATTCTTTATGTTTGACTTTCTTATCATGGCAGCGAGCGACCATCAATTGATATGTCACTGGTCTTTGTGTGACCTTATCATGAATTTTTTCAATAGTGTCTAGGTTATTTTTGAGTTTGAAAGCCATTCAGTAAAGGGTTTCTCCTATAGATGTTCTATATGTAGTTTTATATCCTCGTAGGGTATTAAGTAATTGTTTTGCCTAGTTAAGTTATCTCGATCGACCATCTTCTTCAGATTCTCAGCTATTGTTCAATCGACTGCTTTGACTTGGCCATTCATCTACGAGCAAGCAATAGACATGTATCTTATCACAATGTAGTGATACTATTATAATTCTCAAAATCTGGCATTATCAAACCAAGTGTCATTGTCATAGGTTAGGACACGCAGTAGTTCGAATTTGCACAAGATGTGGTTGATCATGAATGATGCATTTTTTTATGATGTTGGAAATAGCTTAAGCCTTTACACATTTGGTGAAGTAGTTAACTAATGCTATGATAAACTTCTTCTGGACCATGGTTTAAGGGAAGGGTTTGAATGTATCCATCTTATCATGCAAATAACTACAGACTGATCATGGTCTAAAGCTAGTTAGTCATGGCATGGGCCATTAGGGCGTAAATAAAGAACTATGGACTCTTTTTTTTTTATAATCCCATAGTGTCATGCTTCATGGTAAGTCTATAATAGTAGAGATGGAGTGCTTTCATATGAAATGTTTGAACTTCGACATGATTGTTACATTCGTCTGAGTGTGAATCTTATAAAACAGAAAAAATACCTTGTTTGATTGGAGGTATTTAAGAAATGGCATGCTATGTTCATGTTTGTACAAGACATTATGTATTAGGGTGAAGTTAACCATGTAATACATTAACTTTTTGGCTTCTGTTTTGCCGCTCAAGGCAGTACCATCCCTTAGGTACTTCTCAATTGAGTCCATCTAGCAAGGTTATGCCAATGCCTCCCATACCTTGAAGGATTCGTAGTGTTCCTTGTTAATGGTGCACTAGGGGAGGTACTCCACAAACGTATCTCATTCCACCGGATCAAGATTTTAAAGCCAATAGTTGCGAACCTAGGCGGTCTATCAGATTTTGCGTTATTTGTTTGGGGAATTTTGTGGGTGCTCTAATTAGTGAAGTTCAAAGTTAAAGATTGAACAATCTCTAAATACTTGACCATATCATCCCCTTTTGTTTCATACCTGCTCTTGTCCTATTGAACAACTAACTTTGCGTTGAAGAAGACCTTTACGTTATTCCACTCCTACTGCAATAACAAGTTTGAAGCTAGCAATAAGTGATTTATATCCTACTTTGTTGTTACCGGCTTTAAAGCCAAACTAATGGGCAAAGCAAATCTTCACATTATACGAGCCTTATAAGGTTAGGCCGGTTTCACATCCTTATTGATTAGAGGACCAATCTATGTAAAGGGCCCATTCGAGTCTTCTTTCCTTAAAGGGGTTCATAAGGAAGGTTCATATATTCAGCTATAAAGTCAACCAAGACTTGAGCTATGATGGCGTATCGGGCCTTAAATTGTAACTCGTACGCATTGAGTTCCAATTCCTACTTCATTTATTTGCCCTAAAGTGTTGAGTTTGTGAAGGATATCGCAGAGTGACTGATTGGTCAAAATTATGTTAAGATGAGCTTCAAAGTATAGCATAGGTCGTCTAGTTGAAATGACTATGACAAGACCAAACTTCTCCACTTTGGAATACCTTTCCGCTAGACCTTAGAGGATATGGACAGTGTATTATGTCGACCTATGTTCCTGGCCTTCTGCTTCGACTAGGACCGAGGATAAGGCTTTGTTACTAATGGCCAGGTACAAGAATAGCTCTTCTCTAGTATGAACTTGGTTAAGACGAGTAGGGTGGTAAGCAGCGTCTTTAGATTGATGAAGGCTATCTCGCATTCGTCCTTTCATTAGAAGTTGTTTGGATCTTTCAGCATCTTAAAAAACTTAGTGCATCGTTCTACACTTCTGGACATAAACCTATTAAGGGCTGTTACTATATTTTTTCAGTCTCTAGACATCCTTAATAGACTTGGGGGATTGCTTGTCTAGCAAAACTTTATTTATTTATTTTTAAGGTTTGCCACAATTCCTCATTGCATGACCATGTAACCTGGAAATTTCCCATATGATGCCCTAAATACACACTTCTAAGGGTTGAGCTTCATCTGGTATTACCTTAAGTGGTTAAGAAATTCTTTTAAATCTTCAAGGTGGTCTTTAAGTTGTTCACTTTTCACAATTGTGTCATCAACATAAACCTTCATGTTACACCCGACGTGTCTTTGAACACTATGGTCCAAGTCTTTAGTATGTGGTTTTTGCATTCCTGAGGCTAAATAGCATCACTTTATAGCAATAAGTGCCGAAGTCTGTAACGAAGGGTATGTCTGTCTGGTCCTTTGATTCCATATGATCTAGCTATAACTAGAGAAGGTATCTGTGAAACTTAATAGGGAGCTTTCCGAATGTGGAAACCACCAATTGGTCTATTCTTGGTAGATAAAGAAGTCTTTGGGACAAGCTTTTGTTGAGGCCGGTGTGATCGATGCACCTTCGTCACTTCCTGTTGGCCATTTTTACCATAATCACACTAGCGAGCCAGATTGGGTATTTTTCTTCCCAAATGAAGCTAGCTTTAAGTAGCTTCTAAACTTCTTTTATAATGACTTGGTGACCGGCAACAAAGTGTCGACGTTTTTGCTACGTGGGCTTAACTTTTTTGTTAATGCTGAGCTTGTGAGTGATCACCTACGGGTCAATCCTAGGCATGTTAGCGAGGAGACCAAGAAAATACATCTTTGTTGCTCTTAAGGAAGCTAACTATTTTGGTTTTGAGCTTTTGGGGCAACAGAGAGGCTATCTTTGTGACTCAAGTAGGGTCTTCAGGTAATTAGACCTCTTTAATCGATTCTGCTAGCTTCTCATTTGCTCGGTAGAGTCTATCTCCTCATGATTTAGTTGATTAGGGGGGGAGTTTATCTAGCACACTTCATCTCTCATTAGGCTATGACATATAGCTTTCGTGATAGTTCTTGGTCTTCCTTACATATGCTAACCTCAATTAGGGTGGGGAATTTTGCCTTTAATCGAGTAAGAGAAGGGACCATGTAGGAGAAATGCCCATAATCATATTGTAGGGTAACCAATAGTTGAATATTAGAAATTCCATGTCATTTCGGCTTCTGTGTTTGTTGTCCTCGAGTCTTATTTAGAGGGTGACAATTCTTCAAACTTTTACTGATTGATTATTCAAATCAAATATCTCATGCTTATATGGCTTCAATATCTTCTGGATATTGTTATCGTAGAGTCGGTTGCAAGTGTGATCGGATATGATGTTAACAGTATTCTTGTGTTTATTAAGACCTCCATCACGTAGAAACCAGCCACTTGGGCTTTTATCACCAGTGCATCTTGGTGTGTGAATTTCATATTGTTAAGGTCAATGTTAGTGAATTCAAGTGAGCCTCTCCCTCTTAGTTAAGAGCATGGTTTTCCTAAAGTAGCTTGAGAGGATGATCGGGTGGGGTCCACCAACAATGGTGTTTAAAATCCCCTGGTGGCATCGTTAGAATGTTGATCCTTATGATCATCTGCTTCCCTAGGGTAGTCAAGTTGCCTCTATTGGGATAGTCTCTTAATATTATTATTTAGGTTGATAATATATTGCCTCAGGAATCCCTTCTTGATAGCTTCTTACAGGGCAACTTTCGATTGGAAATATTCGTCGCTGTTATGACCATCATCCTAGTAGTAGTTTTAGTAATTGTTGGATTCCCTTTTGCAGGGAGTTTCCCCCATTCTGGTGAGCTCAAGTAGGATGCCAAGTTTCCAATCTCAAGGAATATTTCTTCTTGAAATCGGCTGAGTGGAAGGAAGTAGGATTTAAAGAACCTTTGTTTCCCCTGACCTTTCTTGTTTTGGCTAGCTAATCCTTCCTTATCTACTGCTGGTCTAAGATGATCTTTTGCAGACCACTTATCCTTTTTATCCTTCTTGAGTTCTCTCATGGATCTATCAATTTCATTATAGGTGATGGAATCTTCATGCTCGATGTTCTTCCTAGCTCTTTCTTGGAACTCCTTTAAGGTTTCTCTTTTAGTCTTGGCAAGGGAGTGGAACGAACTTTCATTTATGCGAACTCCCTAGATTCTTACCTAGATGGTGATACTGAGGTTTAAGCCATCCACTTTGGTGATGACTTGGTTGGATTAAGTGACATAGTCCTCGAGCAATTCATCTTTTTGTTTTCTTCTTTTGGTTCACCAGGAAGAGGGATGATGTGTCTTACTTAGGTGGTTTGGTGACCATGAAGTTTTAAAAACGGACATTAGTTTATCAAAGGTTACGATCAAGCTTATAGGTAGTTGGTGATGCTAGTTATGAGCTACTGTTTTCTAGTGTTCCTAATAACACCTTACAAAAGATGGCATCGTTGAAGTTGAAGACCACCATTTGGTCTTTGTACTGCCTCAAATGCTCTTCCAAGTCGGTAGTTCCATTGTACATCTTAAATGTGCGTAGTTTCATGACTTGGAGGAAGGATTATTTGATCATCGACTGAGTGAGAGAGGTTTTTATCAACAGTTGTGCTACTTTGGGGCGTATGAGTGCTTTTCATGCTCTCCTTAATTTTCAACATTCTTTTAATTTCCTTTTTCATCTCTTCTTTTGTTAGATCTTCGAAACACTTGCCTCGATACATGGGGAAGTCCATAAGGGAGGGGTTGTTGATGTGAGTTTTCATAAATGTAGGTGCACTTTCTGACCCCATGGATCCTTAGGTGCAAGATTATTGAGGAGTGGCTTATGCTCGAGAAGTTTCTTAGGCTTGGCAATGGCCATTTTGACATGGTTCTTGTGGTGGTTGTTACGAAGCCAAAACAAGGAACGATGATGATTAAATTTTGCTGCTACTGGTTTGTTGTTGGGAAGCATAGATTCCTAACTCTAATTCCTTAAGGCATTATTCAACCTCTCTGTCATGGTTCATCATTTCGATATCTTATTCCACAATCTGTTGGAGCATGTTTCATAAGTTTCAAGTAGTCTTGGTTATGGGAACCATCTTGGGTATGGAGGATGCTAGAATTTGCATGTGTGTCTTTTAAATCTTACGAGCTAGGTAAGCTCGTGGCTAAATTGGAGTCATCCCTAAGATCTTTGCCCTAGAGAGATTTCTTGCTCTCTAAAATAAGGTGACATGACTAAGCTAAGACAGTTGTGTGTTTTTCTGGTCAAGTGTTTTTAAAAGGAAAATTGAGGATAAGGAAACCTCTGTGAAAGGGTAGGCTTCCTATGGACGGCACCAAATGATGTGATCCTAGAAGCATCAAATTTAAATTTGACCAAGATCAAGTCCAATGCTTTGCTTCAAGTGTTTGGAGATTTAATAGCTGGAGTTTCAATGCTGAAAACCTGAGTTAAGCGAACCAAGGATATTTACAAAATAGTTTGGGACTCGAAAGATTGAAGTTGTGGAGCTGCTGGACAATACACCACCGGCTTATCTTTAAGTTATCTTTTATTCCGTAACCGCAGGCTTATCTTTTAAATTATCTTTTATTCCGCAAGTTATCTTTTATTTTCTATAAATGTTGGTGTTTGTCATTTGTAAAATAACAACTTGAATATTGAGAATACAATTGAGAGAGTTTCTCTTCTTCTCCTTTGGAGAACTTGTGAACTTATTAAGATCATTTCTTGTGGCGTTCAATCCTACACTTTGGTTCTAGTTTGCAATAAAACTATGGGCCAAAGTTTCCTTTTGATCTGATTTAGCTTTCCTAGGGCAATGTTTCCATTAACTTGTGTGGGTTTCAAGTTTAACATATAAAAAAATCTTTACCAACTCTCATTTTTTTAAAAAAAGAAAAAAAAAAACAACCTTAGATCTAAAATACAAAGTTGCAAGAAAACCTAAAAGACACAAATTTTTTTTACACAAATTTTCTTTTTTCAAAAACTTCAATAAAACCTTCCAAAGATCATATCTTTTCTCAACAACTCCAACGACGTAATAAAGATCAAATATTTTTTTTTATCTAACACTTCCAAATCAGAAAAATCCTAAACCGACAACAACAAAAACAACTGAGGATATAAATGATTGAATTACCTCTAATTGAACTGGGATATGGATGGGAATTGAATTTTTTTTGTACGAATTTCTTTCTTTATTTTTTTTAATAAAAATCTCAAACAAATCAAAACTGAATTATAGACATTTTTAGAATGAAAATTGATGAAACAAGGAACCAAAAATGGATGGGAATTGAATTTTTTTTTAATGAAAACCCTAGAACTGATGACAAAGACAACAAACGATTAAACAACTAAACAACAGAAATTAAAGATAGATAACCTGATTTAGAGCTTAGCTCTGATACCAAATCTGATGCGAACTCCAAGCATGTTAAACTTGAAACCCACACAAGTTAATGAAAACATTGCCCTAGGAAAGCTAAATCAGATCAAAAGGAAATTTTGACCCACTGTTGTATTGCAAACTAGAACCAAAGTGTAGGATTGAACACCACAAGATATTATCTTGATAAGTTCACAAGTTCTCCGAAGGAGAAGAAGAGAAAACTCTCTCAATTGTATTTTTAATATTTAAGTTGTTCTTTTACAAATGACAAACACCAATATTTACGGAAAATGAAAGATTACTTACGGAATAAAAGATAACTTAAAAGATAAGCTGACGGTTACGAAAATAAATGATAACTTAAAATATAAGCCGGTGGTTACGAAAATAAATGATAACTTAAAAGATAAGCCGGCGGTTAATATGCAGTTGCTCCACAACTTTAATCGTTCAAGTCTTAAACTATTTTGTAAACATCATTGGTTCGCTTGACTCGAGTTTTCAGTATTGAAACTCCAGCTATTGAATCTTTAATCCCTTGAAGTAAAGCTTTGGACTTGATCTTGGTTGGATTTAAATTTGATGCTTCTAGGATCACATCATTAATCTGATGCGAACTCCAAGTATGTTAAACTTGAAACCCATACAAGTTAATGGAAACATTGCCCTAGGAAAGCTAAATCAGATCAAAAAGAAACTTTGACCCACAGTTGTATTGCAAACTAGAACCAAAGTGTAAGATTGAACGCCATAAGAAATGATCTTGGTAAGTTCACAAGTTCTCCAAAGGAGAAGAAGAGAAAACTCTCTCAATTACATTCTCAATATTCAAGTTGTTCTTTTATAAACGACAAACTCCAACATTTATAGAAAATAAAAGATAACTTACGGAATAAAAGATAACTTAAAAGATAAGCCGGCTGTTATGAAAATAAATAATGACTTAAAAGATAAGACGGCGGTTACGAAAATAAATGATAACTTAAAAGATAAATCAGCGGTTACGGAATAAAAAGATAACTTAAAAGATAAGTCGGCAGTTACGGAATAAAAGATAACTTAAAGATAAGCCGGCGGTTTTGTTGGCTGACCTTCTCCTTGGCTGGTCTCCTGACATTGCTTTGACACTTGGATGATGTTCACAAAGGCCTGGTCTTCATCTAGATCCAATTCTTTCACAAAATCTCCATGCAAAGCTTGTTTCTTCCAAGTATCTTCAATGAATACTCCTAAAGCTTCCTGCATTGGAAGCCGGCAGATTAATCAATGAAGGCTGGCGGAGTACCATGCAGTAGCTTCACAACTTTAATCTTTTGAGTCCCAAACTATTTTGTAAACATCCTTGGTTCGCTTAACTCTGGTTTTCAGCATTGAAACTCCAGCTATTGAATCTACAATCCCTTGAAGCAAAGCTTTGGACTTGATCTTGGTTGGATTTAAATTTGATGCTTCTAGGATCACATCATTCCCTCCTTCTTTGAAAAGATTCGTCCTCGAATCTTCATTCTTGGATTCTTCTAAAGTATAAGAAAGGAAATCAGATTGAGGCTCCATTTCATTTTGATCTTCTTAAGGACACATTTCTTTGAATTCCTGCAGTGATGAAATAGTTTCACTACGAAAAGAAAGATCATTAGTTGAAAAACAAATATCACTCTCAATCTCTCTTTTTACATCAATATCACTCTTTATTGTTTTATACTCTGATTCTTTTTTCTCATTGCTCACTAAAGTGTTTTCATCACTCTTTTCCTCTCTCACACTCCTCTCATTTTTTTCATCTTTCTCAATCTTTTCTTCGCTCTTTTGTTTTTCTAGAGCAATCTTTTCTTCTTCTCTTTTCTTAAATTGCCTTGCAATCCTCATCTGATCTTTAATGGCTTCCCATGGATCAAAGAGGTACTAAAATCACTCGCTTTTGGTTGAAAACCAAAGAAAAGCAATATTTGCATCCATCATACTTAGCTTTCCTTTTAGATTTCCATGGTTGCCCCAATAAAATATGACCAAATTGCATTGGAATTATATCACATAAAATTTTATCACAATATTTTCCAATAGAAAAGGCAATCCAAACCTGCTCAGTCACCATAAATTCTCCACAATCATCATGTATTTTGTATGGTGCTCTAAGCTTTAAAGTTTTTAAGAAAACCTAGAATACAAAGTTTTTTAAACTTTGTATTTTTTTTTTATGAAAACCCTAGAATTGATGCCAAAGACAATAAACGATTAAACAACTAAACAACAGAAATTAAAGATAGTTAACCTGATTTAGAGCCTAGCTCTGATACCAAATCTGATGCAAACTCCAAGTATGTTAAACTCGAAACCCACACAAGTTAATGGAAACATTGCCTTAGGAAAGCTAAATCAGATCAAAAGGGAACTTTGACCCACTGTTGTATTGCAAATTAGAACCAAAGTGTAGGATTGAACGCCACAAGAAATGATCTTGATAAGTTCACAGGTTCTCCAAAGGAGAAGAAGAGAAAACTCTCTCAATTGTATTCTCAATATTCAAATTGCAAGCCTTGTCATTCACCAAACATCTTGTGTGAAAGATAGGTTTATCATCATCTACTCGTATTTGACTCATTTTTTTTTAAATCAAACCTTGGATCTAAAATCAAAACTTTCATCAGAGAACCCTAAAAGACTTTTTTTTTAATCACAATCTCAAACAAATCAAAACTGAATTACATACATTTTTAGAATGAAAATTGACAAAATGAGGAACCAGAAATGGATGGGAATTGAAATTTTTTTTTCTTTGAAAACCCTAGAATTGATGACAAAGACAACAAACAATTAAACAACTAAACAACAGAAATTAAAGATAGATAACCTGATTTAGAGCCTAGCTCTGATATCAAATCTGATGCGAACTCCAAGCATGTTAAACTTGAAACCCACACAAGTTAATGGAAACATTGCCCTAGGAAAGCTAAATCAGATCAAAAGGGAACTTTGACCCATAGTTGTATTGCAAACTACAACCAAATTGTAGGATTGAACGCCACAAGAAATGATCTTGATAAGTTCACAAGTTCTCCAAAGGAGAAGAAGAGAAAACTCTCTCAATTGTATTCTCAATATTCAAGTTGTTCTTTTACAAACGACAAACTCCAACATTTATAGAAAATAAAAGATAACTTGCGGAATAAAAGATAACTTAAAAGATAAGTCGGCTGTTACGAAAATAAATGATGACTTAAAAGATAAGCCGGCGGTTACGAAAATAAATGATAACTTAAAAGATAAATCAACGGTTACGGAATAAAAGATGACTTAAAAGATAAGCCGGCAATTGCTATGTAGCAGCTCCACAACTTCAATCTATCGAGTCCCGAACTATTTTGTAAACATCCTTGGTTCGCTTGACTCAGGTTTTCAGCATTGAAACTCCAGCTATCGAGTCTTCAATCCCTTGAAGCAAAGCTTTGGACTTGATGTTGGTCGGATTTAAATTTGATGCTTCCAGGATCACATCATTCCCTCCTTCTTTAAAAAGATTCGTCCTCGAATCTTTGTTCTTGCACTCTTCTAAATTGCAAGAAAGGAAATCACATTGAGGCTCTATTTCATCTTGATCTTCTTGAGGACATATTTCTTTGAGTTCCTGTAGTGATGAATCAATTTCACCAGGAAAAGAAAAACCATTGGTTGATAAGCAAATATCACTCTATAGTGTTTCACATTCTTTTTCCTTAGTACTCACCAAGGTGTTTTCATCACTCTTTTCCTCTCTCACACCGTTCTCATTTTTTTCATCTTTCTTAATATTTTCTTCACTCTTTTGTTTTTCTAGAGCAATATTTTCTTCTTCTGTTTTCTTGAATTGCCTTGCAATCCTCATTTGATCTTCAATAGCTTCCTATGGATCAAGAGGTACTAAAATCACTCGCTTTTTATTGAAAACTAAAGAATAGCAATATTTGCATCCATCATACTTAGCTTTCCTTTTAGACTTCCATGGTCGCCCCAACAAAATATGACTAGATTGCATTGGAATTACATCACATAAAATTTCTTCACAATATTTTCCAATAGAAAAGGCAATCCAAACCTGCTCAGTCACCATAAATTCTCCACGATCATCCTGTATTTTGTATGGTGCTCTAAGATTCAAAGTTTTCAAACCCAATTTTTCCACCAACAAGGTACTAGCAATATTTATAAAACTTCCATTGTCAATATCCAAGTTGCAAACCTTGTCATTCACTAAACATCTTGTGTGAAAGATAGGTTTATCATCATCTACTTGTATTTGACTCATTTTTTCTTTTAAATCAAACCCTAGATCTAAAATCAAAACTTTCACTAGAGAACCTTAACATTTGATGCGAACTCCAAGTATGTTAAACTTGAAACCCACACAAGTTAATGGAAACATTGCCCTAGGAAAGCTAAATCGTATCAAAAGGAAACTTCAACCCACAGTTGTGTTGCAAACTAGAACCAAAGTGTAGGATTGAACGCCACAGGAAATTATCTTGATAAGTTCACAAGTTCTCCAAAGGAGAAGAAGAGAAAACTCTCTCAAGTGTATTCTCAATATTCAAGTTGTTCTTTTACAAATGACAAACACCAACATTTATAGAAAATAAAAGATAACTTGCTGAATAAAAAATAACTTAAAAGATAAGCTAATGGTTACGAAAATAAATGATAACTTAAAAGAAGCTGGCAGTTGCGAAATAAAAGATAACTTAAAAGATAAGTCGGCGATGTACTGTGCAACAGCTCCACAACTTCAATCTTTCGAGTCCCAAACTATTTTGTAAATATCCCTGGTTCGCTTGACTCGGGTTTTCAGCATTGAAACTTCAGCTATTGAATCTCCAACCCCTTGAAGCAAAGCATTGGACCTGATCTTGGTCAGGTTTAAATTTGATGCTTCTAGGATCACATCACCAAATGTCCCTAGTTTTAATCCAATAGAAGCTAAATATAGAGAATCTGGATTGGACTCTTATAAACGATAGGCTTATAAAATAGAACACGATCAGTGGCAAGCTGGGGTATGACGTGATGTGACCACTCTTATGCTTATGCTAGCAAGCATTTTGATTTAAAGATAATTAATGAACATAGAGAGAGAGAGAGAGAGAGAGAGAGAGAGAGAGAGAGAGAGAGAGAGAGAGAGAGAGAGAAGTTTGGGTGATATTACCATTCTTACGGAGGGGAGAAAGATACTTATAGTTGGATGACCCTTGGTGGTTAAGTACATTGTAGAATCATGGACGAGTTGACGATGGTTATGGTGGACGTGGGATTCCATTAATCCACGTTCACATGTTCCAAGCTCGTTTGAGGAGAGTATGCTAGTAGGCATTAAGCAGGTATGCCGAGAGACATTAGGTGGAGTACTAATCTAGTGCTAGAAAAACCAGTTAGCACATTGAGCTAAAGTGAAAGGTATCCTGATGACACTTTAGGTTGTTGTTAATATAGATTGGACATTAGACCATTGGGGCCCCTTAAGTGGCTAATGGATTGGACTTAGCTTGGGAGGTCCGTGATCCATATTAGACATAAATAAAAAGACAATTAGTTATTTTATTTCCATTTGAATGCTTAAGGCAAGAAGGTTGTAAATAAAATATGAGTAACGATGGAGAAAAGTTTAATATTCCATGTGAAGCGTAAGGGGAAAAAACATAAAAATTATAATTTAATAAAAGGGATGTCTTGAAAATTGGAAATTATGAAAAAAAAATTGACAACAAAAATTTATTCAAATCATGTTCTTTTACATAATTTAAGATATAATATTCTAAAACATGTTTTAAAGATATGATTTAAAAAGGATTATTGAATTTTTTTTTCTCATTTTCTGATTTTCAGAATTTTTTTCCCTCAAGCCATTACCTCTGGTTACTATTTTCACTAGATGAACAAGCCTGGAGCCTCATCTCGCTTAGCTTGCACAATTAGAGATAATTAATATTATCATCTTTTCTCTGTCGAGACTGCTGGCTAGGGGCAAACACGGATTAGTTTGGTTTAGTTTTCACTAAAACCAAATCATAATCTATGATTTTATTCCCATCTCGAATTATACAATTAAGTAACAATTGGTTTGAATTATAAATTTTATAAACCATTAAATAATAGTTTAGTTTGATTTATATTACGAATTAAATAACAAATTTAAATTAAAAATTTTCTTTGTTTTAGTTTTTTTTTTTCAGTTTTTTGGATATCTAAATATTTATATCACTTGAAAAAGTTTATATTGCAAACCATAATAAAATATTTTATAAGTTTATCATGCTTCTAATATATAGTCCTCTATAAAATCAGTTATCTGCCAATAAAATATATTCATTAACTAATACATTGCAAATAATAATTTACAATTTTTAACTTAATCATTAAGTTAATCATCTACCAATAAAATTTTACCAAAATAAAAAATCATCTATCAACAAAAGTCATCAACAAATCAAAGTGATATGCTGACAAAATACATCGAACAACTAACATATAATAAGAGTTTATAACTAAATATATTTCATACTTTACAAAGTTAAAATTTGTAAAAAAAAAAAAGTACGTCGTTAACAAAATAATATATATCATGAGTCTAAAAACCAAATTTAAAAATGAATAAGTTAACTTAATCAATATTCATCAAATAATAAATATCAAATGAAACATAAGAACATACATAACCTTTAATAAACCATTATAAAAATATTTATAATTACAAGTAAATTATTATTATATTTTTCTAAAATGATTCGATTAGATTTGATTTTATGGATTGGGTTAGTTTACTCTTCAAACTAACCATAAACTTACAAAATTTGATTTGGATTAAAATTTTTAAAAAACTAAATTATTAGAAAAATCATAATGGCTTGTTTGGATTATCAGATTTTAATCTGTATCGAATCTGTATTGGTTCGATATTCGTTTAGTATCGGTTCAATTTGGTTAGTTTATGAGTAAAACCTGTTGGTTTTTTACCAGTATCGTATTTGTACAAGCCTTAGCTAGGGGTGTTCATAGTTCAGTTAACCAGTTTGTGACCTTATTTTTTGAACATAATCATAATAATCGGTTTTTTAATATCCCATTCTTAAACTGATTCATTATAAATAGTTAATCACCTTAACGATTAACCGTGTTTTTCGGTTAACTTTTTTAGTTTTCGGTTTTAACCATTTAGTATAATAGTTATGCAAAATTTGCAGTTAACCATATTTTTTCATATGTTCATAAAAAAATTAGAACATTATTTTATAATTATATTAAAAACTGCAAGTTAATAATGTAAGATATATGAAAGAGTTATCAATAGGTGTTATCAAGATAATCATTATAATAGCCTTTTGCTTCTGTGTTCTTATCAATTTTGAATTGTTCAGTTCAATACAAAATCCCAATCAATTATATAAATATATTATAAATTATATATGCTTATAAATATAGATTGCAATTATCGGTTTCTAATTCTATAAACTAAAACTATAACTGAAAACTAAAAAAAATTAAAAATACTATCTTAGATCGAAACCGATGAATTGGTGAACCCCTTTTTCCAAATTGGTTTTCGGACGTGGTTCGGTTATGCTGGCTTTTTTGCACACCCTCGGTCTTGCATCCTGGTGCGGTTCCTTTAAAATTTTGCCCACCCCGTTTTCATGGAACTCTAAACATCATCTTTCTATTTTACAAAAGCCCTTCCTGCAACTAACCCTCAGTAGATATCGTTAAGAGAAAGGGTTTAAGGGGGGAACAAAATCCAACATACTACACTCGACACGGTAACCGCCTCCACTCCATGCACCGTGTCTGTTCTAATTTCAATTTTATATTATCTATTTTATGTGAAAATCCCATTCTCCATGCTTCGTCTCGGTTTTGGACGATTGTTCTCTAGGTTTTTTTTTTTTTTTTTTCCCTTCCTGCTGTTCGTGTATGTTCATTAAGTTGACATCGTTTCGTTAGGTTTTTACTTGAATTAGAATTAAGACTGGATAATTGGGTAAATATGCATTGGGATGTATTTGCTCTTTTGGGAGAATATTTCCACTATGTTAAATGCGACTTAGGGTTTTTGATTGTTGTTGGTTTGAGGTAATACCCTCTTTTATTGAAAGAGAGTATTGTTAGAGAAGAGCGCACTCTGCTGCTGTAGCCATATCCGCGGGAAGATGTAAGGTTGACTACTTTTTTTGCTATTCCGAGGAGAATATTTTATTTTAAACTCGTCCACTGAAGAAAGAGGTGCTGTTAAAGGAGAGGAAAGAGAAAAGGAGAAGGGCGCCAGGATGAGGAAGAGAAAAAAGGAGAAGGACAAAAAGATGGAAGGAAGGAGTTTGTGGCATTTTTTGTTTATGGGGATGTAGACTGAGGATTGCCTTTCTTTTGTTGCTACTAGTAATGAAATCTAGTAGTGGAGTTCTCTGCGTGTTGTCATTGATTTGTGGCTAGAAATTCTTGTCCTAATTTGCTTAAAAAATTGAACTAGTGTCAGATCTTCCATAGATTATCTCTAAGAAAAAATGTCTTGGATTCCATGTGCTGGTGTTGTGATTCTTTTATTATTTAGAACGTGATGATACTACTCGAGGGACAGCTTTTATCAAGTCTATGTTTGTAATGCTTTATCTTTGTTCGGTGGGGATCATATTGTGTATTGTACTAGTTAGATGCTTTTTATATGTAAAAAGTTAATAAGGCAATCTATATGGCTGGTGTTTTCCAGTAACTGAACTGGGAGTGTTGCAAATTAAATTAAAAAATAAAGAAAAGGTCAACCTTAAAATACAAATACATATTTTGCATCTGTGGAATTTGCTTGACATTTGTGTTCCTGAATATACATATATAATTGTATTTTGACACTTTTTTTTTCGCTGCTTACATAAGATCGAGGCCTCTTGTTGACCATGGTCGAGGGAGATAAAAGTGACCCTGTGGATTTCAAGTGGGACATAAAAAGAGGAGTTGGTGGGAAGACGAAGGAGATTCGATTCTACCAGTCATTCTTCTGGGATGGTGTGCACTACAGTCTGTATGATTGTGTGTATCTTTATGAGGAAGGTGACCCTGAACCTCATGTTGGCAAGCTCATAAAAATTTGGGAAACTCCGGACAAGACAAAGAAAGTGAAAGTTTTATGGTTTTTCCGCCCTAATGAAATTGCAAACCATCTTGAAGGCGAAGTTGTGCCGGAGAACGAACTGTTCTTGGCTACCGGTGAAGGTGTAGGTCTTGCAGATATTAATCCTTTGGTAATATATGCATTTTCTGTCTCAGTTAATGTTTATTTCGTTCTGCTTTGCATTCAATAATCTACTGTATGTAGCATTATCCTTGTAGATGCTTTCTCTCGTATTGTCATTTTACTGAGTTGTGGCCACTGTCTTTTCTCCATGATGTTTAGGAGAGATTGCCCTGTGGATTTTATATGGCTGATTATTCTTGAATTTGTTATTAGTTTTTTGAATTTCAGATGTAATTATAGTGGCTATGCAAATACAGACAAGTAACTTGAAATTATGATTAATTGTTTTCTTGAATTTTGCTTTGTGTATAGATCAAGGCTAATAATTTGAGCGGTGGGTAGATCTTTCTGCATCTAACTAGTCAGATAAAGCCTTGCACAATGCTAAAATACACCTATGCTAATGAAGATAATATATATACTGAAAGACTATTGCAGTTAATATGCTTATAGTATATTAATAAGTGTGAATTATATACATGAAAGATTATTACAGTTAATATGCTTATAGTATAATATAGTATATTAATAAGTTTGAATTATAATTTAATTATATAGAATATATTTTAATATATGTAGCTTTTGAAAATACATCCATGCTAATGAAGATAATATATATACATGAAAGATTATTAACATGAAAGATTATTACAATTAATATGTTTATAATATATTAGTAAGTGTGAAGTATTATTTAATCATGGCTAATAATTTAAGCGGTGGGTAGATCTTTCTGCATCTAACTAGTCAGTTAGAGCCTTGCACAATGCTAAAATACACCTATGCTAATGAAGATAATATATATACATGAAAGATTATTACAGTTAATATGCTTATAGTGTATTATAGTATATTAATAAGTGTGAATTATAATTTAATTATATAGAATATATTTTAATATATATAGCTACTGAAAATGCGTCTATGCTAATGAAGATAATATATATACATGAAAGATTATTACAATTAATATGCTTATAATATATTAGTAATTGTGAATTATTATTTAATTATATAGAATATGCGAATGAAGATAATATATATACATGAAAGATTATTACAATTAATATGCTTATAATATATTAGTAATTGTGAATTATTATTTAATTATATAGAATATGCTAATGGAGATAATATATATACATGAAAGATTATTACAGTTAATATGCTTATAGTATATTAATAAGTGTGAATTATTATGTATGTAGAATATATTTTAATATATATATAGCTATTGAAAATACATCTATGCTAATGAAGATAACATATATACACGAAAGATTATTACAATTAATATTTTTATAATATATTAGTAAGTGTGAATTATTATTTAGTTATATAGAATGTATTTTATCATGTATAGCTATTGAAAGTTATATGGAACAGTATAATACTTTGAAAAAGTTATAATCGTTTGAATTATGAGAATACAACATCATATTATGTAAAGCCACAGTTGTTTTACTGATATCATCTCTATGTGAAAGGTGTGTCTTTTGATTAAAGAGATGGATAATCTGAGTTGTATATGCAAAAGAGTTGCAACTATTACAAATATTATATAAGTAATGATAATAAATAAACTCTGAATGAGTATTATTGAAAGAGAAATTGACAAGCTACAATAAGAGAAAAGAGGTAATATGGATGCAGTACAATAGCAAAAAAGAGGGAGAAGGGGGGGGAGAGGGAGACCCGCGGGGGGGGGGGGGGGGGGTGGAACTATACTGAGGAGGTACAGTAGCGGAAAAGCTTCCATAAAAAATTGTTATAATAGATAATAGATTTCTCTTTCCAATTGTAACAATGAACAGAGAAGAAGCTTGCTGTCTTTCTCTTCCTGGGCCTCATTTTTTAATTTCTGGCTTAATCTATGTAGTCATGCTGCAGATTCTTCATATACAATAGTATGCTTTTGTTAATCTCTCTTATTCATTTCCTCGTGCATGCTAATTAGTTAACAAAAATATTTTTCAATGGAATATGACATGTCATCGTCAAGGTTTTGTTCTGGTTTCAATTTTGTTGTGTTAAAAGTTCTTTCTATGTCCAGCCAGATACATTTCAAATGACATAGATAATGTCCAAGGCCAAATAGTTTTTCCCCGTGGGGCTTGCTTCTCTGCAAAAGGATGTATAATGCTCAAATTTGATCTGTTTGGTTCTTTAAATCTTTTCTGCAACGATTTCAGCTTATCACTCTTGACTTTTTGCTGATTTCTTTTTGGTTCTATCAAATCGTTCTATAGATATGCAATTTGGATATCTCCTTTTCAACATATTATTGTCAATATGATTGAAAAAAAAAATTCAGTAATTTCTAGTGCTTAGTAATTAAATGTCAAGAAGTTGTCTCATGCTGTGTATGTACATATGTTATCCTCATCTTCTGATGAGTAGGGCTCTGGGACGAGTTTGTATGTGGGGAATTTTTAATCAATAGAAATGCATGATATCTCATGCTTGTAAACAGACAAACTAACAGTTTCGTATATAGCATGGATTTTCATAAAGATGTTAGATCATAAATTCTAATGCATTAGGTGAGAACAACAATTATAGTTCAGTCAAAGGAGGAGCTTATGCTGATACTTAGTAGATTTCTTGACAGTTCGCATAAACTTTATGTTCTTATGTTCCTTTGTGTATTTCTCAAAAGAACACACATGATCCTTTATTAGTTGCATTCGTGCTCTTTATCATACTAGCAATTTGTTTTTTTAAAGAATCTTTAAATGAGTGAAGGAAGCTGGATGGTGCTCTGAATTGGTATTAGGTGCTTCAGGCATTAATTGTTGGTAGAAACTTTCCAGTAAAACAATAACTAGTTCTTGTGTGTGGGATTGTTATTTTTGACACAAATAATGGTGATTTCTTGAATTACTTAATAAGGGTGTTTATGTAGAACGTGTATAGATCATTTCGATTGGGACTGTGAAGACATCAGTGGAGTGATTGATCTTACTGCTGAGCTTTAGGTTTTTTTTTTTCCCCCTTCTCTCCAACCTCTAGTGGAGTTGAAAGGAGGCACTATTTCTTATCTTTCATTCTTGTGATGGGAGTTTTCTCTTGTTCAACATAGAAAAACATCTACAGAGGATACTTCCAAGTTCCTTTGGCATTGTAAAGTGGAAAAATTAATTTATGTTTGTCTTGCAAATGATCTCATGATTTTGATAAAGGTGACTTAGAACCAATTTCCTTAGGTTAGAAATAATTTGAGAAAAATATCAATTTGAAGATGAATTTTGGTTTTGTGTGGAGTGGGGATGATGAGAGTTGAGCAAAGGTGAAGATCGCTTTGAAAGAAGTGTTAACCATGTGATGAAGCTGCTTAATGGAATATGGCAGGCAACTTGAACAAATTTGGATGCTTTAGATGTAGACTCACTTTTACCTTGCTAAATTCAAAGTAAAGTTCTATTGGGGAAAAGTTTTTGTAAAGCAAAGGTCTTCGTTCATGTGTCTTGGAATCGAAGATAAATGCTTCAAGCAAGTGAGAAAGTAGAGGAACTTTTGAAATGTCTTTGCCCAAACAACTTTTGAAATGGAAATTAAGGAATGGGAATCAACTCTTCCTTTGGTATTACGATTGGCATCCTAAGGGATATTAGTTGACTACATTGGTGAAAGAGGAATATTATGAGACTTTGTTTTGTAATCTTTGATGAGGGTTGAGATTGGCTTCTTTGAAGTGTGTGGAATGTGATCAAGGAAGAGCTGGAATCTCTGCTGATTCCTAATCCCAATGTCTCTAATTGCTTGATTTGAAACCAAGCGTGAGTAAATCGTTCTCCATCAAAGTAATTTACAATTTTTGTTTCCAACGCTACCTTTGTGTCCCTTGGCATAACTTATGGTGGCATAAGTGCGTTGTTCCGAGGCATGATTTCTTCTTTAGCTTATTTCATGCTAAAAACTGTGTACTTTGGACAAACTGGTTTCTAGATACATGGAAAAAACCTTTGTTCTATGTGTAAAGAGGGATAATCTCATGACCACCTCTGATTTGAGGTGATTTTGTGAGGGGACTCTAGGATAGAATCAAGGTGAAACCTGATTGGTTGGAAGTGCATGTTTAGATACTAGATATCTTTAGTCTTTTTCTTAAGCCCATTTTTTGGATGCAACCATTCAAGAGTGATTGTTGTAGTGGTTTAGGATAATGGAATGCTAAGTGTTGGAAGTCAAGAAATTAATGAAATCCAACTTGATATAGACGATGCTAGAGAGAGAAAATCCTCTCTCCTCTCTCTAGGGTTTTTTAGGGTGTTTTTCTTTTAGGCTATGCTCTTCTCTTAGCTGTCGCCCAATCTAGTGCCTCCTTCCATGGGTTGCTTGCCTTCCGCCGGCATCGTCTGGCTAGCATCCACCTTCCCATCGCTGGCCACCGTCCTGTGTTGGTGATTGTCTTGCTTCAGTGAATGATTCTCTGCCGGCGATGGGCTTTTTCCATTGAGCTCTCCTCCAGTCACCATTGATCTTCGTGATCATTTCTTCAGCCACTTTTCACTCCGACAACTTTCTAGCATCAGTTTGTCTTCTTCTTTAGCTATTTTTCCATCTTTCTCTTGTTTTTTTCTTTTCATGCTCTTCAAAAGGGTTTACTCCCGCTGCCATTGGGATTCTTCTTCTAAGTTGAAGCTTCCTTCGGCAACCTTGCTTTTTGGGGATGTTTTTGCTCCTCCTCCCGTTGGTATGCAGCCGTTACCTTCTTTTTCGGCCTCTTCCTCGACAGTGAGTATGCCTCCCGCTGGTGGCTTATCTTACAAGGAGGATCTTTCTTTCCCTTTTTCAAAAGTTTCTCCATCTCCTTCCTCTTTTCTGTTTGTCCCTCCTTTACCATCTCTTCTTGGTTCTCCTTCTCTCCTTTTGAACCCCCTTTTCCCACCTCTACCTCCTAATAAGCCTTTGGGGTGCTACATCTCCCTTCCCTCCTAAAGTTTCTTCGCACACCTACCACCCCCGCAAACCCACCCCCTAAAACCCCAAAATCGAAAAAACCCCAAAAAAAAAAAAAAAAAAAAAAAATCCTATCCCATGAAACCTTTTGTTTCCCCCTCCACAATCTCCTATACGACATGCCTCTTCCAAACCTAATGCTGCTTCTAAGGTTGATTGTTCATTTCTATTTTACCCTTCTATTGTGGATGGTAATGATTTGGTGGTGGCTCTACCTTCGGAAGTAGCCAAGTATGGTGCTAGCTTGTGGAAAAATATTTTGTTAGGCCGTTTTCTTGGTAAGAACATTCATTTCCCTATTGTTGACAAGATTACTCATGCTTTGTGGGATCGATATGGTTTATGAAAAGTATTGAGTACCGAGAAGGGCGCATTTCTTTTCAAATTTGGTGATGACAAGCAAGTTAGGAGGATTCTTGAAACCCCTTGGTATTTTATTGGTTGCTACATTATTCTTCGATAATGGGAAATAGGAATGTCTTTACCAAGTAGCGAGTTCCGTTCTATACCAGTTTAGGTTAAGCTTCGGAATGTACCTAGAATTTTTTCATAAGCAACGCATTAGTTATATTGCAAGTCGTCTTGCAGCTGATTCCTTTGCATCTTGTCAAGATAGAGTAAGCTTTGCTCATGTTTGTATTGAGATGGCTGCTAATAGTGATTTTGTAAACATAATTTGGGTCAAACGTGTTGATGGATTAAAGATTCCTATAGAGGTTGAATATCAATGGAAACCTCGAGTTGTTTTGAGTGTGGGGTCTTTGGACATTCTATAGCTAGTTGTCTTGCGAAGATAGTGAGGCCTTGGTATGATTCTGTTGATGTACATGTAGCTCCCTCTATTAAAAATGGCCATAGAAGTTTTAGATAAGGAGGTTGCAACATCTAGAGATTGCTCTACTCCATTTGCTTCTTTTCAGGACGGAGTTGAAGTATATACCATTTCATTCAAACTCTACTCTATAACTATTTTTGATAATGTCCCGAGTTTGAATGAAGTGTCTAGTGTGGAGGAACGTTAAGAGCTAGAACCTCCTTCTGACATGATACTAGCAAATTTTCTTAATGGCATCAAGCTATTTGGACTTGACTCTTGAAAGATCAAATCAAGAGTCTCACGTTCCAAGAAGAAGAAAAAGAGTAGACATTGGTTTAAGACCTAGTTATAGACTTGTTGTATGCCTTTTTGTTCTATCGGTTGTGATTAGGAGTTTCCCTCCTCTAGTTTCTTCTGATGCTTGTCACTTTGATAAGATGATTTTTGTTTTCCTTTTGTACCTTTTGTATAAGCTTTTGTATCTTTACCTTTTTTAATGGAGAGAGAAGAAGGAAAAAAAACTCTGAACTTAAAACACCCCCAACCAATCTCCCCCACCCCCCCCAAAAAAAAAAAAAAAAAAAGAAGATTCAAGAACTTAATGTGGAACGTGTACTTATGATTATTTTTAGCTTCCTTTAGGCCTTTTAATGTAAGTGTGGCGCATTTGTAATGTTTCCAAGAAGTTCTAACTTACTCCAGGTCCTTTAACAATAATGTGTTGTGCTTGCATTGTTTTATGGAAGAGACTTGGCATATGCATGTTTTGCCCCCAGTGCATAGCCCGTTAACTTTTCTTTTAACATTTTTTTTTAAGATTTCTTTAAATTTTATTGATTTATTTATTTTTATGATTGAGGGGCACGACTGTTGTAAGACTAGCTATCTCTAGGCACATGAACCAACCTATAAAATCCATGGGCCAGGTAAAAATAGCTTATGTCATATAGATACCCCAAGAAATGACCCCAGTAAGTTTTGAATCCAGGACGTCATGCAAATTGTCATGATATATTCTAGGGCTTAACCTCTAGACCAACCCCTTGGGGGTTTATAGATTTCTTTATTTTGTTTTCTATAGTTGATTATTCTTTTTGTACATTTTACTCGCCGATGAAATTCTAAACTTATACCGAAGTACTGAGAATCCCATAGGATGTAAATAGCGGATTGATTTGGGACACAACCAATAAAAAGCTGAATTTGGGTTCAGGCTTTTATAGGTTTTGTGATATATTAGTTTTGGAAAGTAGAATGATATGGATAAATTGTATATTACACTTGACTCACTAATCTGTAAAATGTATTAGGGTTGATTAATATAACACTGATATGGATCACAATCGAAAAAATAATCTGTTTGTTAAAGGCATCTAATATGATGCAAGGAGTTTAGTAATGGGTGTGTGCTAATATTGATAAGTACAGGTGCTCGCTGCAATTGTAAAAAAATTGATAAGAATGGGAACACAGGATATTAATTTACTGAATTTCTCTTTGAAAGAAATTGTGAAGTCTTAAAGTTTGTGTTATAAGTCACATACCTTGCCTATGTATGGACAAATAAAATAAGTTGACTTACTAGAAAAAGAAACAGTAAAGTAGGAAGTTAAAACTAAATAAGAAAGAAGCCAAAAAAAAAAAGGAAGAAGAAGAAAAAGAACACTGTTGATGATTGGGAATGCACACAATCCAATCAAACACTTTGGGTAGGAGAGTTAACAATCCAAGAGGATATTCATCCATTAAGATGCTGACAAGAGCGGAGAAGTGGAGGTTCTTCGTTGGTAGACAATTGATTAGATAAGCTTCAGTGGGAACAATTTCACTCTATAAGGATTCAAGAATAGATCTCAAGAGCACTATAGAATGAGCGACCTCTAGGCAATTCTCTCTCTCCCTCTCTCTCTCTCACATACTCCATTTCTTTGGGCATATAAGCATATGTATATCGATAAATTATACCATGGTCAATCAAGTATTTATTTGGCTCATTTGAGAATTATACTTTCCCACTATTTTAGAGAATAATGTGAATTGAAATTTTGAGATGTCATGATGAAAAGAAAGTATAATTCACATTCATTTCGCCCGAGCAACCTAATTGTTTATACCATTAAATGTCATGAGAGTTCGTTGAAAAGAATGGATAGAGAAGGCTTTAACTTGGACTGAGTTGATTTTAACAAACTTAATTGGCCAATATTCCGCGAAGATGGACCTGATCTTGTGCATCCAAATAGGTTGTAGAGGCTGTGACAAACCTTACTATCTGAATCATCATTCTCGAAGACATGTCCTTAAAAAATTACAAGGATTAGGTTAGAAAGACAACAATTTGTATCTCAACATGATTTGCTAATAGAGAAGAGGTTATATTTTATTTATTAGGGGAAATAAGTCGGACGACAAATATTATTTTGACATATTTTGCTTACAAGCGAGAGATTGTATTTTGTTTTGGTACGTATAGGATTGAATGCAATACCAAATTTGTTATGGCTTGTTTGGTATGTAGGAATGGACTGGAATGGAATTGCGATTCTGACTTCCATTCCTTTTCCTATGTTTGGATGCATCATAGAAGGCGGAATTGCGATTCCTTGGAATTGACTAGTCCTGTTTTAAGGTGGAATTCAAAGGCGGAATCGCGATTCTATTTCTTCTTCCATTAAGAATTTTTACTTAAATTACCTTTTTATCCTATATAAATTCATAATCTTATTTTTTGCAAAGCATATTTTTAGTAAATTCTAATGTAAATTAAATAATATCCATTCCATTCCGTGTTTGTATCTAAACAAAGGAATAGATTTGTCGTTCCCGTGTTCATTTCATTCCATTTCATTCCTTCAATTCCAATCTATTCCATTCCGGACGATTCCCGTGTACCAAATGTGACAGTACGCCCTAAACCTTGTCTACTGGCAAATATCATACTACCATCAACAACCCAGAGATCTTAGTATCATTGTCACATGATTCAAAAGCTCTAAAACTCTTTATTCAATTGGTAACATGGTTAAATGCTCTCTTGTGTATGATTTAACTGTCACTTGCAATTGTCAAATAAGAGTAGATGGTCTTATCATTGTGCTAGTAGAAGTAACAGGTTGTGTATCTGTTGAAACCTTAGGGAAGTTTGTTTGATGGAGAAAATTCTGGAACATCCTATTTTGTTTGGATCCTTCTTTGTTGCTGGAATTTGATTGTCACCCATTATTATTAATAAAAAATTAGGGCAATTGTTGACTGGTCTAGCTTCGGTGCCAGATAGATAATTATTTATTTAATTTTTTGGTAATGATATATAGATAAAATAGGTACGAAACCTGCATATTATTTTATGATTCTTTTTTTTTTGGTGTGTGTGTGTGCGCGCGCATGTGCATAAGTACAAGCTTATACAAGGGGAGTACGAAGAAGATCTGGATTTTGAAGAAAAGATATTCCCTATGAGATGCAAACCAAAGTAGATGACAAGTAAATTGAATTAAAATAGCAAGCATAAGGGAGTAACAAATTAAGTCACGTGTGATTATATAGTGTAATTGCATCATATTCTCCAACATCTACTATGAAATATGCCAAAACAGTCAACTAAGGGGGTCTTCTGTGCTGTCATAAGTAGGGAACCCCAGCCTCACATAAACTTG
Source organism: Combretum micranthum (assembly GCA_024138025.1). Classification (NCBI taxonomy): domain Eukaryota; kingdom Viridiplantae; phylum Streptophyta; class Magnoliopsida; order Myrtales; family Combretaceae; genus Combretum; species Combretum micranthum. The sequence continues at coordinate 73,502 of JAMXBD010000522.1, forward strand.
AATAAAGGCTGAATCTGGGTGCTGTTGCCATTTTCTGTAGCTCGTTGTGCTCTTCTATCTTTGCTAGTTGGTCTTACATGCTCATGTTTGGCGATATTAAGCTGGGGGTTGTATCGCTGATGGTCAGATGCCATCCTCCTCTGTGCTATGTTTGCTTTTGTGTTGCCCCTAACCTATTGGGTCTGATTTCTCTCTCTTTTAGATTGCCCTCTTTCCAGTCTTATGAGTGTTGCTGAGAAGATGTCGTTAGTTGGGATTATCCCATGACAAGTGGATGTGATGCCAAGTTGTTGTGGGCATGCATGATATTCTAATCATTGGTTGATATTTTGTAATATTCGGAATTAGGGATTTGGATTAAATAGTATTCCTCCTCTTCTTGGTTGAACTTATTTTGATAGGATTTTTATGTTCATTATGGAGAACTTATGATCAATCTCCCTCTCTCTTTCTCTCTGTTTTTTCTTTTTTTGATGGGGGTGGGGATGAAACCCAGATTTCATTAGCAGGAAAATAAACAGACAATGAAAGAAGGAAAATAATTTACAATTATGACACTCTTTCCTATTTGCTTGAAATTGGACTTTTGTTTTGGCTTTGGTTTTTGGATCTGAAATATTTAGAGCACTGGGTAGTTTGCTCAGGCTTTTCGTTTGGATTTTTTGAGATATTTTATATATGAAATTGTGGAATGCTTTTGTCTGTTATGGCCAAATATTTTAATATTTAGTATGTGGCAGCTGCAATTATGCTTGTCCCCTCACTTGGTGAAGTGTAAGTCTTCAGTTAAATTTTAGCGATATGGGGTAGCTATTGAGTCTATCTTAATACAATTGGTATCCTTTCTGTTAATTACATTATAGCTTATATTATTACGCATTTGTCAGGAAGCAATTGCTGGAAAATGCAATATTGTGTGCACTTCAAGGGATGAGAGAAATGCTCAACCTTCAGATGAAGAACTTCAGATGGCTGACTTTGTATTCTACCGCACATTCAATGTCAAAAATTACAAGATATCTGATACAATAGATGAGAAAATTTGTGGAATTGAAGGTATGTTCTTTTTTTATTGATTTTCTGACCTTGTATATGTATTAAGTTTGGCATTTTCTTGAATCTTATATGAGATAGTGGAACTGCTATACCAAGTGGCATCAATGCTGTTAATTGCTTCAGTTGCAGCACTTTGTTCAAGGTGCTCACTGTGTGTTCATGGATGATAACTGGTGTTTGTACAGTGTGTATCCTTCATTTGAGGTCGTTTTTTCTGAAATGGGCTGTCTTCATGTTGGTTGTTTCTAGGCATTGGTGAATTTAGAAAATATTGGATTGACATATATGTAACGTCTATGCTGTAATTATTAAACTTTCTTTATATTGACTACTCATATGGGTTTTGCATTCTCTTGTCAAAATAATTTATAGAATTGCTGGGCTTGTCCAATCATCTTAAAGTCCTTATTTTGACCTCTTTACTTTGAGTGTTTGTTTGTGCTTGTTCTTGCATGATTTTTCCAGATTACTCATGCTAAATTTGTCTAAGTTCAGATGAAAACCTTGTTTATAAATGTTTTTGAGTTACTTTTATGCAGTGAAGGATAAATTGAACTTTTTTTTTTTGGGGGTGAAAAGGTAATAAATTTTTATTATAAAAAAAGATGTACAAAGAAAACTCGCTAACAAAAACAATTTGGGCAAAAAACCTAGTTGTGAATTTACAAACACAACCAAACCAAACCCACAAAAAAGAAGAAGAAGAAGAAGAAGAAGAAGACAACACTCAAAGCTGAGAAGCTAATTCAAGTGTAGGCTCTAGTCTATCTAGTGGTCTCAATGCAATGGAGATTTTTCGAAACACTTTCAAAGCTGATTTTGAAGGATGTTGAGTCTTTTGCTGCTCTTGCCTTTTTTGCAACTAGGCCTATCTATCCTTCAACATCCTAATCTACTTAAGTTGATGAGAGACAAGATCCCATATTATTCTTGCAAAAGGATGAGAAGAAAAGGTGGTCATTGGATTTTTCAGTGTCGGAATAGAAAAGTCATTGATTGTGGCAAACAACATTCCACTCTAGAAGTTTGTCCAAAGTGTATAGCTTTTCTTGCACCACCATCCACAATGCAAAAGAATGTCTAGGCACACGTCTTTTAAACCAAATTAGAGAGCACCAAGGAACCTTTTGAGTAGGGGGGACAGATATGCATATAAGCTTCCTTAATAGACATGGGAGAGCTGGGATTTGTTTACTACTTTAGGAAACATTACTAGCAGATTTAGGAGCTAAGAAATGATCGGCATAATGTTTAATGTGATCCCAAGGATCTCCTGATGGCAGAGAGCATTCATTGTCTTGAATGGAGGAGCAAAGTCTAGTTTCTTCGGGCCATCCCTGTTCATAAATCTACCTCTCACCTAGCCAATCTATCAAGGGGCCTCACTTTGATAAGGTGACCTTTATTTTCTTTTTTGTATCTTTTGTTTTACCTTTTGTATCTTTTTCTTTTTTAATTGGGGGGGAAAAAAAGCTGATCTTTCCCAGAAAAAATCTATCAAGGGGCCTTTGGTGTGCCAATTGTCATACCAAAGAGAGATGGTGTTGCCATCAACAATCTTCCAAATGTAAAAATCCTTTGCTTTTCCCCTGTCATGAAGGAGTTTCTGCCAACTCCAACTAGCTTTTTGACATGCCAAAAGTTTTTTCCTTTGAGCAACTCGAGTCGTACCCAATTAGCCCAAAGGATATCTGCATCACCATTGCAGAGTGCAAATATTTTTAAGTTGAGCACCGAAATTCCAAGAACATACATCCAAAATTCCTAATCCATTCTCACATCTGGATCTATAAACCACATCCCAAGCAGCCATTGCTTTGGCCTTCAAGGTCATCACTTCTATTCCAAAGGAACCTACACATCTTTGAGTTGTTGAGGATGCTTTTTTCAAGAATAAATACCTAAGACCAATAGTATTGAATTGGAAAAGTATGCTCTTAATAAGTTGAACTCTCCCTACATAAGAGAGAAATTTGCTAGTCCAACGACAAATGTTGGAGCTGATTCTGTTTACTAATTCCAAGCAAACAGGTCTGGTAGGTTTAATATCCAGCAAAGGAATGCCCAAGTAACGAATCAGTAAAACACCTTTCTCAACCCCAAGGTTGAGATTCTTTGCTCCTGTAAATTAGATGTCAAACCACTGAAGAAAATTTGACTTTTTACATTGTTGGTTTTAAGTTTTTACATGGAATAAAATTGATGTATAGCCTTTTTTCACTAGGAGCATATATATCAAATCTCCCTTATTGAAGACCATCAAGTCGATCTGTAAAACAAAGATACGAGGGCTTTTCCTTCTTAGAACGCCAATGAAATTCAAAACCTTTTTCTGGAGATTTCTCCTTTGTAAGGCAGAAGAAAATTTCCACTACTAATGCAAAAAGATATGGAGAGAGTGGATCTCCTGGCTGCAAGCCTCTTGAACTAGAGAGAAGTATCACTAATTAACCATTCAAATTAATTGAGAATTTACAAGAAGAAATGCATTGGTGGATTCAAGTTATGAACTTAGGAGGAATGTTCATGGCATAAAGGACTTGGATGAGAAGGCTTCCATCGACAATGTCGCATGCTCTTGTGGTTGTATACTTTCCTTTGTTTTTAATAAAATTTTTTTATTTAACCCCCAAAAAAAAAAGAAAAAATCTCTACAGTTCCCCTTTGCAAATTCTTGAGCCGCTAGAGTATTATTACCAATGCATCTTTCCTTATAAAAGCTGTTTATTTCTAATCTTTCAACTAAAATCATTGAAATTCACTTGTAGAGGGTAGAACAACAGGAGATCGGACAAAATTTATTTCTCTAAGGATTCTCAACTCTAGGGATTTATTAAAATTGAAGTACGGTTGATACCCTTCAAGAAGTTTGTTTGAGACGAAATAATCTTGATTGGCAATGACCACATCTGGAGCAACAATTTTCCATCTAGCTTTAAAAAAATTAATATTATATCAATCGGGACCTGGAGATTTATCATGAGCTAAAGAGAAAAGGGTGCACTGCTCTTCCTCCTTGGAAACCTCCATGTTGAGAGACTTCCAAGCTAGAGGAGGGACTTCCTTATGGACTAAGTTATTCAGTGAACCCAGACAATTAACTTCACCAACCTTCTTCTGGAGAAGGGATTGGAATAAGTTTACTGCTGAAGTTTAAGAGAAACATGGTCTGAAATGAAGGATTTATTAGGTGAAGAAACAGAACAACTGGGGTTCCTATTTTGGCATTGCTTCATGCGAGAGTAAACCGAGTTTCTATCACCAAGAGATAACCATTTAACTCTAAATTTTTGCCTTAGTGAACTCTCTTCTGCTGTACTTAATAGGTAAAACTTGCAGTAAATGCGAGATTCGTGCAACCAACCATCTTCAGTTGCTTCCCTGTTTAAGGATTGGAGCTTATTACAAATCTTCCTTTGCCTGCACTATGTTTTCCTTTAAAGTAGAATAAGCCTCTTTATTTAATTTTTGCAGCCCATATTTCACCCTCTTTAGTTTCTTAGAAATCCATAATATAGGAGACCCCTTGACTTCCTTGCTTCAAACATCTTTTACTATACCCAAGAAGGCAGGTTGATCAATCCAAAAGCTGGAAAACCGTAATGAAACCTTCTTTTTAAGCTGAATAAGATGCAGCTTTATAATAATAGGGCATTTTTAGACTAGGCTTGATGAAGAAAGGAAGTTTCTGATTCCTGAAAAATGGATGACCTTTTATCATTAACCAAAGCCCTATTGTGTTTCCTCCAGATAGGATTGCCACTATTGTGAGTATCCCAAGTGTAATGAACTCTAGTGTTTCTAACATCCTCCATGTTGGTCTTAAAGCGCCATTCATTAAAACCCTGCATCCTTGGAGTAAGCATTTTTACTTTTCTTGTTTTTTCCTTTTAGACTTCTACCTTCGTCGAAGTCTCCTGCTACTAGCCAAGGTCCACTAAGTCTGGCTATAGGAGTTTTCTTTGAGCCACTTGATTAAAGAGAGAAATGAAGGAGACATCAAAGCTTATATTTTTATCTTTCAGCTAATAGGAACGGTGACTGGATTGGTCCTTAGAAGTCAAAAATAAAAACATGCCAAATGGAAGGATTTCAATAAATCCAAGGAGAACACATAGGATGAGTCTTTGAGGACCATGATGGGAAGATATTTTCCAAGCTTTCGTTTCCAACAAGCCTACAAGACCAACCTTATTCTTCAAACAAAGTTCTCAGACTTTCTTAACTTTGAGGGGGTTGTTCAAACCCAAATATTCTAGCACGCTATCATTGAATTATTAACAAAAGGAGGTAAGGAAAGCTAAAGAATTAGGAATTACTCTGGTGCTTATTACCAGAGGAATTGTTCTTCTTATTCTTTACCTTCTTCTTAAGAAAAGTCCAAGAAGAATCTTTTTGGTCCAAAGAAGGATGAATCTGGGTATTCTGGCACTATAGAATTAGAGGAGATAGAGGGATTAAAACCCTCGTTTAGGATATATGAGCAGTCTGCTTGAGCATCAGAAGAAGGATTTAGAGCAACACCTTTTACTAAAGCATCCAAATATGAGGCCTTCACAAAAGGAGGGGGAAACGACTGAATGGTGGAAGGGGTAAGCAGATTTGCAGGTGGAATTATCTTCCTCTACTAGTAAACTACCTTCATGCTCCTCTTTATCTGCTGCTCCTCCTCCTCCTCCAACAGAATTTGGCTTGACTTGTTATTCTTTATGGATGGATAATGACTTCTCAGAAATGTCTTGTTGCCTGCAGCTTGGAAGACATGTCTTTAGCAGAAGGGCCAGCTAAAGGACAATTATCTAAAGAGTGACAAATAATCTTGCATGCTGAGCATATGGTGGGAATCCACTCATAAACAACATGAACAAACACTAACGAACCATTTGGGCATTCCATTTTGAAAGACTTAGAAAACGTTTTTGCAAATCCATCTCGACAAAGTTTTCATAACACTTTAGATGGTTTGATGGTTGCGCCTAAAATTCATATTGCTAGTATAAGATGTGTTGTACCATCCGCTGCCGTCTATTGCATTTGGCGTGCTCGCAATTTTGCCGGACTTGGGCAAAGCTCCTCCAACTCTCATGCTCTAGCAAGACAAATTTTGAATTATGTTTTTGTCATAAATAGCCCCTAAGTTTTTTGCTTTTATTTGTTGCTTGATTGTAATAAGCTTAGTGATTTTTATATTTTTGAGGCTTGTAAATATTGAGCTCCATCCTATCCCCACATTGCGGTCATATATCCTTCCTTTGAAGAAATGAATTTTTTGAATTAAGCCCCCTCAGCACACCCCACCCCCTACCCCACCACCGCCAACCCCCACCCCCTACCATTATACCACCACTACAACCAGCTTGGTGTCTCTTCCATCATCGTAGTCAAGCCCTTCCTCCCCTAATGTTGGATGGGTTGTATGTAATGGTGGTGGCAGCTGTGACCGGAGGTGTTAGTGATGGTAGAAGTGGCAGTGGTAGCAGCAGTGGCAACATTGATGGTGGCGGGTGGGAGCGGGAGCAGTGTTGGCAGTGATGTTTGTTGTGGTGGTGCTAGTATTATGATATTATGGTAAAAATGTAGTTACGCATCTATGACAAAGAACAAAGATATTATCTATTACTATTTTAGAGGATAGGGTTGTAATAGTGCCTCACAGTTGGTAGATATCATGGAAAATCATTTACGGTACGTTTAGTTCATTGGAAAGAAATAACAATAAACAAAATATACTTTTTGTTAGGAATATTCCTTTTTATTTCACATTATATGGAGTAGATATTCTTTTTGTAGAATTTTTTTACAAACCAAATGAAGGAATATATATTCCACAGTAATAAAGGTGGAATATTAATTCCATTCTAGTAAATCAAACTCAACATTATTGTATTTGCAGTGGACCAAACATGGTATTAGGGGCATCTTTCTGTTGCAATCTACTGTTAACTAGCTACTTCTGTTAATTATGTTTGATTATATGTTAACTGGCTTGAAAGTGTTTAGAACATTTTTTTATATGTCTATTATATTTCCATATTTATCTTAGTTAATTATTCTCATAGAAAGCAAGAGCAAATTTTGTAACTAAAAACCGAGAGGATTTATGAGAGCAAAGGAAAGAGAACTTAATTTTTTTTTTTCCACATCAAAAAAATTCTGTACATTTGGTATATTAGGAGACTAATCTTCGTTAATTAGGAGAGAAAAAATAGCTAATAAAGGCTATAATTAATCCTATAATTAAGACGTGATCTGTACAATAAATAAAAAATTTGACCATTACAAAGAAAGAAAAAAATGGATCTTTCAACGCTACTCCTCAAGCAGGCATGTAGATGTCGTCCATGGCAAGCTTGCTCACTAAATTGTTAAATTGAGTTTTGTGAAGGCCTTTAGTCAAGATGTCTGCAATTTGATTAGTGGTTGGAATATAAGGCATGCAAATTAGACCATTATTTGGTTTTTCCTTGATGAAGTGTTTGTCCACCTCTACATGTTTTGTTCTATCATGTAGAACAGGATTATGTGCAATGGAGATGACGGCCTCATTATCTCAATATACCTTAATAGGCGAAGATGTAGTAATCATTAGCTCCTCCAGTAGTCTTCTAATCCACAACACTTCATAAATTCCATGTGTGACAGCTCTGAATTCTGTCTCTGCACTACTCTTTACTATAATGCTTTGTTTCTTACTTCTCCAGGTAGCTAGGTTTTCCCTAACAAATGTACCGTACCCAGATGTAGATCTTCTGTCACTAATATCACCAGCTTAGTCTGCATTTGTGTAGGCTTCTATCTGTAAATGCTCCCTTCTTTTGAGCAACAATCCCTTTCCAGGAGTACCCTTCAAGCATCTTAGTATTCGAAACACTACTTCAAAGTGAATTGTCCCAGGAGAATGCATGAATTGGCTTGCTACACTAATTGCAAATGCTATGTTAGGTCGTGTGTAAGAAACGTAGATTAGTCTTCCCGCTAATCTTTGGTATTTCTCTTGGTCTACTACTTCATTTGCTGGAACAGGCCTCAATTTCACATTCTACTCAATAGGAGTTTCGGCTAGCTTGCATCTGAGCATCGCTGGCTCCTTTAGAAGATCAAGGATATACTTCTGTTGATCGTCAAAAAAACCTTCTCTAGACCGTGCAAATTCCATTCCAATAAAGTATTTAAGTGTGCCCAAGTCTTTCATTTCGAACTCAGATGCAAGTTTCTTTTTTAGGTTCTAAATTCCGATGTGATCGTCTCTTATTAAGATTATGTTGTCCACTTAAACAATCAATATGGTGATTTTACCTTCCTTAGAATGTTTGAAGAACATTGTGTGATCAGCTTGACTTTGACAGAAATCTCGTCCTTTAACGACCTTCCCAAATCATTCAAACTAGGCCCTTGGAGACTGTTTGAGGCCATATAAGGACTTTTTTTAGCTTGCAGACTTTGTTCTTCCTAAATGGTTCTTCAAATCCAGGCGCTAAATCCATGTAGACTTCCTATTCTAAATCTCTAATCAAGAAGGCATTATTCATGTCCAACTGGTGTAGAAGGCAATCATAGTTTATTGCCACAGAGAGAAGGTCTCAGATAGAGTTTATTTTTGCAACTGGTGCAAAAGTTTCCTTGTAGTCAATTAGTAGGTTTTTGTAAACCCTTTTGCCATGAGTCTTGCCTTGTATCTTTTCACGCTTCCATCAGCTTTGCATTTTATAGTAAACACCTATTTGCAACCAAAGGTCTTTTTCTCCATCAGGAGATCAACAACACTCCAAGTCCCATTTGCCTTAAGAGCATTAATCTCTTCTATAACTGATAACTTCCAATTCGGGTCATCTAGTGCTGCTTGAATAGTACTTGGAATAAACAGGTTAGATATTCTAGACACAAAGGTTTTATGATTGTTAGACAATTTTTTATAGGATAAGTATTTTGCAATGGGATGTTTGGTACAAGTACGGACTCCTTTTCTGATAGCAATAGGAAGATCAAGATCTGAATAATAATCGGGATAGGAGGAGAAGAGGAGTTAGATGGACCATCATCACTTGGTGAATTGGATTGACCTTGTGTTAGGGGAATAGGTGAAGCTGTATCACCCTGATGGAACTTTTTCCTGGTATAAACCTGAAGCTCTCGATGAGAACTGTCGGTCTCATTTTGTAGTACTTCTCCCTCTGTTTTTGGTAAAATAACACTCGGCATTTGTAAATTAGGGTTATCTAGATTTTCCATACTTTCAACGACATTGTTTTGAGTTTGTTTGGAAGAAAAAATTTCTGTTGGGACAAAATTTGGCATAGGTAGGTTTCCCAAAAATTTTCTTTCTCACATTTCTCATTCTCCTCCCGAAGAGAATTTTATGAGAAAAATGTTGATTTTCCCAAAAATTACATCCGTGGTCACAAAAGATTTTTTTTGTGATTGGGTTGAAACATCCGTACCCCTTTTGATTTGGAGCATAGCCACAAAAGCACATTTTTCAGATTTTAGACCCAATTTTGAACGATAGTTGTTGGGTATATAAACAAAACATGTACACCCAAAAGCTTTCATTGGTAAATCTGATGTTAATTGAGCTGTAGGAAAATTTTTTTGAAACAATTTAAAGGAGTCTCAAATTTCAAAACTCTTGTCAGCATTCTATTTATCAAGTATGATGCAGTCAATACTGCGTTACCCCCATAAGTACTTTGGAACATTCATTGAAAACATGATAGCGTGCTACTTCAAGTAAATTTCATTTTTTTGTTTAGCAATTCCATTTTGTTGAGTTGTTTCACGATATGTAGATTGATGAATGATTCCTTTTTCTCCTAAAAAGTCTCCCAAACACTCATAAAAATATTTAGTTCCATTATTAGTGCGAAGAATTGCAATTTTTTTGTGAAATTGATTTTCAATTATGCTGTAAAAATCTTTGAAAAATTGTTCAACTTCTGATTTTTTCTTGAGCAAATATACCCTACGCAATCAATAATGATCATCAATAAAGGTTATAAACCACCTTTTTTTCCTAAATGGTAGTCACCTTTGATGGCCCCCAAACATCACTATGAATTAAGTAAAATGGGTTTGATGCACGGTGATATTTTAAAGGAAATGGCACACTACGATCTTCAGCAAAATAACATGCTTCACAATGAAATTTTGACAAATTTTTTCCTTTAAACAAACTAGGAAACAGGTATTTAAGAAATGGAAAACTTGGATGCCCTAGTCTACGACACCATAGTATTATTTCATCATAGACAAAGGTAGAATTCGTACTACTCAAGCCCTGAGCTTTTTTATTACAGAAACCAGTCTCATCAAAGTAATAAAGTATCCTAGCACTGCCAATCGTCTTCCCGAGTATTGGTCCTGAAAGACGCATCGAGAGGGATGAAAAATAACATGACAGTTTAGAATCATGGGACAATTTACTAACAGAAAGAAGATTGCATGCAAGTTTTGGTACATGAAGAACATATTTTCAAATGATTTTCTCAAATAATTTTATTTGGCCTTTGCTTGCAATAGGTGAGAAACTTCCATCTGCTATCCCAACCTATTGCAAACCTGAGGAGGGTAAATATGTGTTGTACAAATGAGAGACACTTGTCATGTGGGCAGAAGCTCCTGAATCTATGACCCTAGGAGTAGATTTTGAACAAATAGAAAGTGTGAAAGGTTTTCTACCTGTTTGTGCTAGAGTACCACTAGGATTACCAGATGATGAATGAGATTTTAGCAGCAACAAAAGCTGATCCATTTGTTCTTTGCTGAATGGACTGGTTTCAGTATTACTAGCAGTGGTATTTGCACCAAGTTTGTTTCCCCTCATATTTGCTGGTTTCCCATGCAATTTCCGGCAAGTTTCTCTGGTGTGTCTCGGCTTGCCACAAAAGTCACATTTCAGGTGAGACTTATCCTCTGTTTCTTGCTGTTTTTGGTTGTTCTTCCGGCTGGCGTACACCTCAGGAGTGTTGGTTAGGTGAGTTTCATCAGCCACAAGTGCTGAACTCTCAACAGTCCCGCTTGCATTTGATTTTTTCTTTCTCAACATCACATTTTGCGGCTTTCTTCTCTACACACTTCAGCAAACACTTCCCCGATGGGTAAAAGAGGATTTCGTCCAACAATTTGCCCATGAACCTCATCAAATTCGACATTTAAACCAGCAAGAAACTTAAAAACTCGGTTAGTATCAACCGTTTTTCTGTAGTGGTTATAATCATCCGTAGATTTCCACTCGTAGTCATTAAACATATCAAGATCTTGCAGATCCTTTTTAAAGAATTGAAATACTTTGTAACAGTATGCTCACCTTGATGGATTTCTTCAAGTTTCAAAGTTAATTCATATACTTGGGATTGATTTCCTAGATCCGAGTACATTTCTGATACATTGTGCCAGAGTTCTTTTGTTCTTAGACAGCACAAGTAATTTGCACTGATATCTTCAGCCACAAACTTTACCAGCCAGGTCATTACCATTGAATTCTCAGCATCCCAAGTTGGAAACGTTGCATCCTTCTCATCAAGCCTCTTTGTGTCTCTAGTGATGTAGCCAATTTTACCATGCCCTCTGAGATACAAACAGATAGATTGAGACCACCGCTAGAAGTTGTCTCCATTTAGCTTGATAATCTGAATAAGATGATTTTTCAGTGGTGGTTCGAGAGTCATGGTCTTTGGTGGAAGAAATGGCAGGGGGTGATTCGGTTGTGATATCAAACATATTTGAAGAATGAAAGAAGAAATTTTCCCTAAGGTTTTGATCTTAGATCTAATACCATAAAAACCTAGAGGATTTAAGAAAGCAAAGGGAAGAGAACTTAAATTTTCTTTTTCACATAAAAAAACGTTTTGTACATCAAGTATATATGGACATCTACATTAGTCTATTTTAGGAAACTAATCTCCCTTAATTAGGAGAGAGAAAATAGCTAATAAAGGCTACAAATAATGCTATAATTTAGACGTGATCTGTACAATAAATAACAAAATTTGACCTTTACAAAAAAAAAAAAGAAGAAGGATCTTTCAATAATAACTAGTGATCGTTCATGCTTGATGGTGGTGGGAGGTAAAGGTATCGCTTGCCAATGGGTGGTTGTGATTAGCGAAGTAAGGGATGGGTATTTAAATTTCCTTGGCTTCAATAAACACTTACTAGTTGGTCAACTACCTCATAGGCATTATCATCGCTTCTAAGTTATATCTTTAAGTACTTAGTTGGCATAACTACTTTCAATTGACACCATACTATTTAGGTATGTCAAGAACTCGATGTTAATTACATTGTAATAGTTAAGAATATTTGAGTGATATAAGCGCATCCTACATTGAAATTTCATTTTTCTACAAAAATTATTATGGATTCTTATAGTGTGTTCATGACATTTTTTTACTTATTAATGCCTACTTTCCTTTATTATGTGCAAAGCCTTTTGATCTCAAGCATACATGCTTCAAGATGCTATTATCTGTTGAGCTTTTAGTTCACCCTTATTTTGTGACCCTATAAATTTTGTATAACTACCTTGCTTCATTTACTTGCAATGCTTACATTAGTTTATATCTTTAGACTTATTTGTTGTTTAAACTTTGGTTAAATGGATGGTGTTGTCTTTTATTTGGTTGTCGCAGCTAAGTTCATATTCAATAGGACAGGAAGTTCTGATGGTGGTGCTAGCAAAGGAGAGAAGGAAGAAGATGATTCAATACCTTTAGCAAATGCTAATCCTACAATTTGTCCTACAAGTGATCTATTGGGAGATATTAGAAACAAACCAATAAATGCAAGCTTTGAAGATGTTTCACTTAAAGGAGAGGTAAATTTGAAAAATCCTAAAATAGAGGAGAAAAGGGATATAAGCTTAAAGATTGCTTCATCTAAAAGAAAGGTGAGTTTGGAAAATTCCATAAATGAGGTGAATCATGCCCTCGATGTGGCCTCTCCTATAAGTAAGGATGAAGTTGGTGATGGTGTTGATAGGGATAAGGATGTTAGTAATGATATTGAAGCCAAGCATTTAAGAGAGACTGGTAATGAGAGCAGGCCATTGAAAAGACCAAAGCCCAATGCTCTTGGTGAAACATCCAAAGGAAAGGAATATAATACAAAATTGATGGGCCCTGTTAAGGATGAAAAAGTAGATGCATCGATGCACTATGTTTCTCCCAAGGAAGATAGAATGAAGCCCAAGCATACAAACGGATCTTTCGAGAGGGAGAAAGGGCGTCTTAACATGAAGCCTGTTGAGAAGAAAAAGATTTCTAGTGAGAAGTCCCATAAGAAACCCCCCAAAGGACCTTCTCTAAAGGATGAAAAGTCCAATCACCAAGCCATGCAAGTAGCACGACATCCAGAAGTCGTAAGTTTTTTTCCGACCTTTCGTTGAATGTTTTATTAGATTATGTTCATATTAATGTGGTTGCAACATATTTGCAATACTCCTGGCTATAGAATTATATCCTCTATAGACAGATATGTGAGAGTGATTGTGGCACCAACTACCATGTCATTACGTAACAAATTGAAAGAAGTTGATATTGTATTTGGATGCCATATATTTCCTTAATATGTGTTAGGGGACATGATCGATGGTGGGCGTGGTATCTTTGTGCAAATGATTCATCTTATAAGATCATATACATCAATAAACCTTCTCTTGTGTTGTGACTTTGTTTGGAAATGGAGCTAGGTGATCCAAGAAAATGGCACATAAGTGTATTGGTCTGTGATTGGGTGAATTCCTATGGGTGGTTATTTGCACTTGCTATGTGCTAGGAATTTGAGTTTGTAAAAGAGGTTTTAGATGAAGGAATGAATAGCATCCTCTACATGGGAAAGCATATAAATTAATATCAATTGTGTGATTGCTTGAACGGTGGCATAGAAAGAATTTTACATATTATAATTATTCATGCCACTGAATCATTAATTAAGAAAAACCTTAAATCACTTCTTAAATTTTTGTTTTTAATATGATGAAAAGTAATGTATTAAATTTACCACGCATGACCTATAACTAGTGATTGGTTTCCTAGTGAAATACTTCTACTAAATTGTTGGCAAGGATATGGTTGGATGGAGCTATATGCTAAGTCTAATTGCAAGGGTGAAGAAGTTTGTGATAGATTTGACATATTCATGATTTTTAAGAGGGAGGAGTAAGTTGGTGCAAGTTGCTATCAAATTACCTTCTTTTTATATTTCATGCTTGCCTTTTATGTGTTGCTTTATATCGACCACTCAACTTTGTTTGAACTTGTAACTTGGTCTCTTTTAGCAAGAAATAGCTTTTTTAACTTGGTTAAATGAAATGTTTTGGTGGAATTGGGAAAAAAGCATGGCAAGGTCTCTCACATTGATGATAAGGTGCTGCACATGATTGCCAGTAAGAATTTTAGATTCAATCTTGGTGGAGATTTTTGATGTGGTCAAGGTATTTCCTACTTGTTTAATAGATTGGTTGGTTAGAGGAAAATGCTTTTGACACGAGGGGCATAAAAGCAATGCCCACTTCAAATCCTTATTTAATGGAAATTTGAAGATATCATTCTAAAGGTACCAGGGGGGTTTCAAACCATATGCTTGCATTTTAGTTTAGATGAAATCTATAAGTCAATGACAACGTGACGATTTTCTAAGTGCTACAACATGCAAAAGATTTGGGTGGTTATCACTCGTTTCTTTAAATTTTGTCATGGAATGACTCTCTTATCATCCCAAGAAGTACTTATAAGATAATGCCAAAAGAACTATTTCATGTTTTTATATCATTGCTAGAGCATGCAAGTATATAACTCACTCTGACTTTTCCTATAAAAGAAGGGCTCGTAATTTGTTCTTATAAGTGTGCTTGTATGCCCTAACTCATGACAATAATAGCATACTACTCCCTTCGAATCTTGTTCTCAAGTATTATCTCCCCTTTTCTTAGTAGAGAGGCAGCTTGCACTTTGATTGACGAGGGCACTATTAAAAATTTAAAATATGGAGTAATAGATATATGATTTCTGTTGGGAGTATATAAGTAAAAGTCTCTTGAAGAGATGAAATCTCAAGCTTGGAGAGAGTCTGCGTTTTAACACCATCATATTTTGGACGAAGACTAGTCAAGAAACTCATTACTGCCATGATGCCATCTGCTCCTGTTGATTCTTATTGAACTTTTACATCGGGACTAAATGGTAATAACACATTCAGTTCCTCATATATATTCTTGAAATTCATAAGATAGTTGGTAAGAGACTAATCATGCTGTCCTAGACGATAAAAACCTTACACATACCATAAATAAGGGAAATATTTCAGTTTTTAGATTACATGAATTCCAAGTATTTCATCAGTTCTTTGATGTATTAACCATGGTAAACTAAATTAATGATCTCTTTCTCTATAGAATTTCTAAGTTGTAAAAATTTTTGGGCATCATCCTGTGGCCATGCTTACCTAGTATTATTAGTTGGTGGATTATTAGTGAGATGATCATCTTTCTCAATGCTTTGTAAATATATCTGCACTGTTTTGCTCCATGCAATAAAAGTATTTCCATTAAACTTGTCTTCAGTAACCTTACTCGTTATAGGAATCATATCAACTAACTGAGGTTTATTATTAGCCTTCTTAGAAGGACTTTTTTCTACCAACAAAATGATAAGCTAACCGCACAAATCTTTCGAGTCTTGCCAATATACCAAAAAATAATCAACCACATGTACAATCCAAAAAATGTTCTTGCCAAATATAATTGCCAAAAGTATAGCCGATGAAATAAAAGAAAACACTTACATATCAATCCACACTAAGAATCGGAGACGCACAATTTAGCATAGCAATCCCAACAATATACGATAATTCATTGGATCAAACAATACCAATAAGTAGGAATGATCTTTGCCAAAGTAGCACTGAAGCTTCTAGATGAATAGAAAAGCCATTGAAAAGTGGAACAGAAGTCCCACATGGGTGTCCATTGGTCACTAGATTTCATGGGTTGGCTGGTCAGTGAGTGGTCTTCCTTCCTAGACTGACGATGATAGAAAAAATGAAAAACCTTTCCACATTCGGTTACTGACTAGGGCAGCACGTTGCTCACTAGGGCAACTCGATTGTAATGAGAAATTCACTCTACTATGGTGCACGTTATAAGAAGTACTTGGTAGTTTTTAAATTTCTTTTGTGTGTGTATATACAAGGAAGATACATACATACAAAGTCTCTACCTTCTAGGGTGGCACGTTGCTCACTAAGGCAACTCGATTGTAATGGGAAATTCACTCTACTATGGTGCACGTTATAAGAAGTACTTGGTAGTTTTTAAATTTCTTGTGTGTGTGTGTGTGTATACAAGGAGGATACATACATACAAAGTCTCTACCTTCTACCTACCACTGTATAATTATAATATTTAGTAATATAACATATCATAACATTCATGTTAGTATTTCATGGCATATAGTTAGTAATGATTATGGGTTAGCCTTGTGTAAACAATGATATGGTGCTAGCTTGAGCTTTATATATTTATCTAATTGGAACAAAATAGTGCAACTAAAGCACATATGACACTTTGCTCAAGTAGTTCAAATGCCAAGTTAGCTGCAATCTTATCTCTTCCTCCGTCCATTATTTCTCTTCTTCTTTCTTCTTTCTTTTCCTCTCTCTCCATCCTCTCCTTCCTTCTCCACTCCCCCTTTTGCTTTTGTCTTCTCCGTTTTTTCTCCCTCTATCCCCTCCACGTTTTATTTGCTTGTCCCCCTCTCTCTATCTCTCTCTCTCTTCTTCTCTTCTCTCTCCTCTTTTTTGTTTTTGCTCCTTTTATCGTCCTTCGCTCCTCCTTTCTCTTTGCTGTCTGGCTTCTCTTTGCTTGTCTTCTTCCCCTTCTTCTTGTTTGGTTTGTTTTTAGTCTCTTCTTGGTTTGTTCTGGCCACGAAGACCTTTTTTCCTGGAAAAAGAAGGTTATTTTTCTATGATTTGCTTCTCGAGCATTGTTAGGTGAGGTTTTAGGTGGTTCTTGCCGAAGTTTCTAGATGTCTTGGCTTGAATCTAGCAAATTTGTTCCTGTTAGAGGTGTTATGAGAAGTGGAATCAAGAGGGTGTCTATTTTTAATAAAAGCAACAAATTGTGTGTGTAAGCCAATCGAGTCCTGTTCTGACTCCACTTAGTGGGAAAATTCAAACAAAGCTGAGGAAGTTGATAGGCGGGTTGGGGTTGGCTTTAAAGAAATCTCCCAAGCTTAGCCTTGTTCAAAACCTATTGCCTTCTACATAGAGGTAGTTTTTGGCTAGAAAAGTTGGGCTCAAGTGAATGGGGGAAGTTTTTATAGTATAGGAGGCCAACTTGAAGGTTAATGTGGTTGTAAATTATCATCCTCCTCCTCGTGTTAATGGGAGGATTTGGGTTAAACTACCTAAATCAATCTCGTATATAGGGGAAATGTTATGGAAGAATACTTTAGTTGGGTATTTTTTGGGAAAAAGCCCTCCTTTCCCTTTAGTACAGTGCATAGCAAAGGCTATATGGGGAAAGGAAGGTCTTCTTGATGTCTTATTGAATGGTTATGGTTACTCTCTGTCTAAATTCAATGATGAGTTTTTTTCGCTTAAGATTTTAAGACAACCGTGATTTGTTGCCAATCGCCTTTTGATGCTTGAAAGATGGTGAGTGCATATGGCTTTGAATTGAGTCCACCTAAGAAAAATGCCGGTGTGGGTGAAGCTTTGGGGAGTGCTTACTAAGTTCCTTCACAATAAGGTGTTAGTTATGCGGTGAGTGCTTTTGGGAAACCACTTCAAGTAGATATTTTCACGGTGGCTATCTCTCGTGTTCGGTATGCTAGAGCTTCAGTAAAAATGGAGGTGGATGAAGAGTTTATAAAAGGCTTTGATATAGAATATACGGATGGATCCATCCATAAGGTGGATGTTGAGTATCATACACTACTCCACATGTCTTGTCTTTGGACATGGTGATGCAAAGTGTTTTGATGTTGCTACAGAATTGCCTTTGGGAGAACCATCTAATGTTCATTAGGAATTACCTATTAAGGCACCTCATTTTTCTAGTCCAACCCAACCAACCCCACACACCACCATCACCACCCCCCCCCCCCCCCCCCCCCCCCCCCCCCCCCCCTTCTCCCCTCCCCTTCGCTCCCTCCGTCCCTCCTCCTTGTGGGGATGGAAATAGCTCTATACAAGTCTAGGGTAAGCGAGTAGTATGTAAAGATGGGGAAAGGGATGTTGCTGCTGCACTTGCATTAATCAGTCTAGGTAAAGGTAAATGAACCATGGCTATCAAGCTTTCTACCAAACCTTTTGAAGAGAGTAACTCTTCAGTTTGTGTGTAGATACTTCTAATAGTTAGATTCCAGATCAAGATTCTCATAGTGCTGAGTAGTCTCTTTTTCTTTAAATGATAATTCTGAAAATGGACAAGAATGTTCGTCTTCATCATTTGTACCTCCGTCAAGAGTGAGTGAGAGAGACACTTGTGGGCTCTAGTCAAGAGATATTAAATCAAAAAGTGGCAACTCTTGATCTAATTCAAAACGGTTTTGGAAAGCTTTGAAGTTAAAAAGAAGAAATCAAAGGAAAAGAGGGCTTGGGAGAAGAAGCTTAGGGAGGTAGGGGATAGAGGCGTGTCCTCATCATTACTTTGTTGTTAACAGACATAATCCTCTTCTTTTGTTGTATATATGACGATTGGTTCTTAGAATATTAGAGGTCTAAATGATTTAAACAAATGTAAACAAATTGTGAATTTTTGTAAGGAGAATAATTTGTCTCTTGTGTGTTTATCAGAAACAAAAGTCAAATCTCATAATACCAAAATGATTTGGATCCATATTCTTCCAAATTAGTGCCTTCTACTTAATCAAAATGATAGATTTTGGGTAGTGTGGAACCTTTTAATTTGGGATGTGGAGGCCACATAGGTTTCCAACCAGTTGATCCAAGTTCGTTGCAAGCTACTTGGCAAAGGTTTTGTTTGTTCCACCTCTTTGGTCTATGGAGCAAATTCAGTTGAGCAAAGGAGAAGTCTTTGGAAGGACTTGTTGAGTTTGAAGAACACCATAAACAACCCTTCTATAATTATGAGGGATTTCAATGAATGCAGGAGTCTAGAGGTTAAAGTTGGAGGAAATTTTGTTTCTTCTAAAGGAACGGGGGACTTCAATGATTTTTGTTATCAAGCTGACTTGGAAGAGATTCGTACAGCTGGAGATCATTTGCATGGTCAAATCATTGCTTTTCCAATCCTATTGTTAGGCGATTAGACCGTGCTTTAGCTAGTGCTTGTTGGGTCCAACAAGTTCCATCTTTAAAAGCTTAGATTCTTAGCTTGGGTTTGTCGGATCATTGTCCCAAGGTCATTCATTTGAATTTTGATTGGGCTATTCGTAAGTCCTTCAAGTTATTTAATTTTTGGACTTTTTGTGTACCATTCAAAAAGTATGGAATATCGATATTATCGGGACTCCTATGTTCCAAGTTGTCTCTAAATTAGAATTGTTGAAGAAGAAACTCAAGGTGCTTAATAAGAAAGATTATTCTGATATTCAACAAAGGACTTTAGAGGCGAGGATTTATCTCCATGATTGTTAAGAGTTTAATCCCTCCAATCCTAGTATGATAGATTGGAACAATGAAAAAATGCTTTTAAAAAAATTCTATCTTCTTAGTGCAGTGTGTTGAGTTATGTATTTATACTTGTACTATACATTAATATAATTAATAAAATATTTTTGGTTTCTCTCTCTCATCTTTCTATTCACATGGTATCAGAGCCATGAGAAACCTAAATCACTCAAACACAAACCCTAACATTAGTTTATCATCTAAACTCTAAATCACTCAAAACACAAAAATCCCTAACCTTAATTTTGGCGGCATTCAAGGAGTTTTGTTTCTCTTCTCGGTGTCGGATATGAAATCCAATCATATCACCGTGTTCCTCTCTTCGCTGCATCATATACCAGAAATCTCGCTGCTAAGTTGCTCCACGTGCTGCTACTGTCCACCACTTCTTTGTTTCTTTCTTTTTCGGCTGTTTTCTAGTGTCCCACAATGGTGTTTTTTGCTTCTTTGGGGTTTGGATCTAGGAACTCAATTCTCTTCTGCTGCCGACCGCTGCCGTCTACTAGAAAACTGCTGTTTGCCTATTTTCTTCATCTTTTTCAAGGTGTTCTTCAATCTAATATGACTAATGATAGTTCCTCATCAAAATCCAGTCCTTTTTCAAGCCAATCGTCTCTATCTCCTACCATTGCGACAAGGAAATTGATGGGTAGTTCAAATTATTTGTCTTGTTCTAATGCAGAGGAGTTATGGTGTATGGGCCAGGGTCTATAGGACCACTTGACCACTAAATTAGAAGATGTGCAGATGGATAATAGTATAATTGGATGAAAGTTGATGCTTTACTATTAAGTCTTTTATGGCAGTCCATTGATTCATCCCTTCATTTAATTTACAATCATTATAGTGCATGCTATGATGTATAGGACCACTTGACCACTAAATTAGAAGATGTGTAGATGGATAATAGTATAATTGGATGAGAGCTAATGCTTTACTATTAAGTCTTTTATGGCAATCCATTGATTCATCCCTTCATTCAATTTATAATCATTACAGTGCATGCTATGATGTATAGGTTCAAGCTAAGACTCTTTATACTAATAATATCCAACTTTTGTATTTGATAATTTTTAATCTGCTCAACTTGAGACAATCGGGTATGTTTATTACTAATTTCCTTGGCAGATGAGTGTCTATTAAAGTCGAGTATAACTCTATTCTTTCTCCTGGTTAGTCTCTCAAAGATGATTAGGCTCATAGAAAAATTTTTTATGGTTTGCATTATTGTCACTCTTGGTCCTGATCTTATCCCAGTTGGTGATTAGATATTAGCTAGTCCTATAGTACCACCTATAGATGAAGTTTTCTCTCGCGTTCTTCGTGTCTCATCCATCTCTAATGCACCTTTATATGGTTTTCCTTCTGTGGACAATTCAGCTTTAGCTTCTCATATGGCTCCCAGAGCTCCAATCTTAATATGGTAGATTGAAACAATGAAAAAATGCTTTTAAAAAATACTATCTTCTTAGTGCAATAGAAGAATCTTTGCTCAAGCAAAAGTCCAGAGTAACATGGCTAACTTTGTGGCAGCATGTGTGAGTCAAACGCTAGGGTTTTAGCTACAAAAATCTCTAGACAAGCACTTTAATGGGTGGTGTGTCTTACTAGGTCGGCAGTGACGAAAAGGAAATCACTACAAAATTTCTCACTCACAATTCAATTGCTAACTAGGGCAACATGCAAAATGAAGGAAAGAAAAAATATCTTTCCTCAAAGGCTATGACACCATGTGATTCAAAGAAAATTCAAAGAGTGATGGAAAAAGATGTTATTTCATTAATTCATAGAGTTACATGTATATACATGATTTTGTGGACTGAAAAGGGAAAGATAATCCCTATTTAAGACTAGCAATATTTTTACATTAATTTACATTCATTTATAACCTATAACGGATCCTAATATTGCATGGTGCAATTTGTTGTGGAATAGACATAGCATTTCTTAGCTCATATATTTTTTGCTTAACGATGCATCCAAGGCTTTACACTGTGGATAAGTGGGTGGCTTGAAATGTTTTGAATCATAATTTTTGCTACATGTATAGAAGTGATGATGAGTCCATGATCATCTCTTCTTCAAGTGCTTCCTCCTGAGGACCTTTTGGACAAAACTCTGATCACCTTTCAACTTGCCAGCAAGTGTGCATGTGGTGGCTGGTCCATTTCCAAATTTTTGAGGGGCTGTGTTTGTGGTTGAGACCTAAACAGAATATAGTCTTTGGATCTTTGGTGTATTATGTTCAGAGAGAGAAATTAGAGGAGGTAGGAAATTAAGAACCAGATATAAGTACTATTTTTAGTAAAATTCTTGCTTCTACTAGGTACATGGATAGATCTGTATTGTACTTGTAATGCTTTAGGGAGTGTGTTACTTTATGCAGAGAAAGAAATGAGAGGTTAGGAACTCAAGTCTCTGATGTGCACGGAAAATTTTAGGTCCCACTAAGAGTACAGTCGGGTGCATGTCCTTATGCAGCCTTTTTGTAGATTTGGTGCATGACTTGATACTCTCATTTTTTGTGCCTTTGTTTTTTCCACTCTCACATGGACTGCTCTTTTGTTGTATAGTGGTCTATTAACATTATTATTACTATTTTTATTATTTTTTGTGTAACATTATTATTGCTATTATTATTTTTTTTTTTTTTGTGTGTGTGATATTCACAATTCTTTTTTTCTTTTTTCTTTTTTTTTATTTAATGAAATTCTAATGTAGCAGAGGATGTGTGGTGTTGTTTTGGGGTTGGGGGGGGGGGGGGGTGTGGGGGGTTGCGTGGTGTTTGGGTAGTGGGTGGGTGTTGGTTTGGGTGGGGGTGTTTGTTGTGCCGTCTTTTGCTGCTCAACCTATTTTTCTCCCTATATTGTTGGTTAGTCTTTGATTGTGTTCTCATTGTTGTTTGTCAGGAGAACAACAGCTGGTTCAAGGAGCTTGTAAGTTAATCCTCTCATTCTATTGTTGGACTCTCCTGTGGATGATTAGCATTATAATTAAATTTGTGAAATTGTTGTGCAATGTCAACATCAGCCTTGGGAGGACAAAATTGAAAGTGCTCACAAACAAGGGACTCTTGTTCTTCTAAGGAACTTGGATCCAGCATGTACCTCAATGGAAGTAGAGGTAATTGTTTTGTCCTCATAGTGCAAGCTTGGAGTGTAACGACGTAAAGGATTTCTTTTCAAATACTTTTGTTATCAACTATTTCATTTGTATAAGAGGGGGCATGCTATTTATCCCATAAAAAAGGGAGAAAAGAGGGGGACCGGGGGGGCAAAGGGGTGAACAAGGTTAATCAATGTTAGACTGCTCTAACTAAAGATTAATCAGTGTTTAGTTGACTAGGTGAATTACTAAAAATTTACGAAGATGGTCCTTACAACCAGTTTAACTTTTTTTTTCCCCTTTTAAAAAGTATATTAACTTTGGAATCTTTTTCTAAACCTTGTTGTAGGATGTAAATGTTCATGAGCCTTTCTCCCGTAATCCTCTTTTCTTTGTGCTTTGTGTTCTTTGAGACAAAAATATGCTTAATTTCTGGCATAGTGATTTGATTTCTCACCATTAAATGGGCACCTCTTTCCCATGACAAATGCCCTTAATTCTAGATCCTCTCTCTTAAACTTTATCACTTCATTTAATGCCTCACCCAATACACCCACCTTTAATCACCACCAAGTGTTGGATACCTCAATAACTCTCTCTCTCTCTCTCTCTCAATCTACTTAGTCGTACATCATCCCACGCTTAAGCCTTTACCTCATGCACATCCATCTCTAGTCATCTTCCATCTTTTTGTGTACATACACTATTTAAACTTGTTTATATTGCATGACATTGCTTTTGTCTTCTTTTTTTAGTATTTAGTCATAATAATGATCAAACGAATGAAAATAGAATGTCGAGTGAGAAACATCCCTTTATTTTTTAAATTCCCATCTAAGAAACCACTACTTTCAATATATCCTACTTTTTGGTAACCTCATCATTTTTACACTTACCTTTGTTCTGTTTCTACCCTTTGATGCCGGCACGTTACCTCCACTACCACCTTTCCCTCTTGAAATGATTAAAAAACAAATCCTTTACAGCCTCCCCATTTGCCTTAAGCACCTCTCCGCCACTTGTATACTTCACCCTACTTCTAAACTTAGGATTGGAGGCACATGAGGACTTTTACCCTCTCTGGACATCTCTATTATGTTTTTAAATTCCAATAATCAGATGGTTTTTTTTGTTTGCTATGTCACTTCATCATTTTCTTTGCACTATATTATAACAATTTGAAGTATCAATATTAAGTGTGGCTGAGAAGTATCATATTGGTTGTCTGCTTCTCTCAATGCAAGATTATAGAGTTGTTTCACTTATGATTGTTCAAAGTAACTGCATATTTTGTTATATGTAGTGGTTTTGATTTTTGCAATGCAATACACCTTCTTACCTTTTTTTTTTTTCTTTTTCTTTTTTTATTTTTAATGCTCCTCTTCAGCCCATGTGGGGACTTAGCTCACATATCTTTGAAATTGAGTATTTAGATCCTAGATCTTCAAAGAAGTGTTTTTTGGTCCTCTGACTTAACCATTTGGCCATTAAAAAAATGAAACAAAGAAGAATACTGTCACTATTTTTTAACTATTTAATTCAAGGCCAAATTAGTAACAAAGGCTCTGCAAACATGTTATTTTAAATATTTTGGAGGTCAAAGTGCTCAATTTCTAAGAAAGGGGACCTAAGTGCATTTTGAGCAAACATAGGGGGAATGTATTTGCAATTTACCCTAATATTTACGTTGCAGTTTTTCTGCTCGAAGGAAGATGGGTGGCATTTATTCTCTTCTTCTTGCTTGTTGTTTCTTGTTTATGATGGCTGTTTCTGGTTGATGGATGTCTATATCATCTGGCATGGCTTCTGGCTTATATTGCAATGGATGTGCTTACTTTATTGGTGGATATTAGCTTTAATAGGTCATCTTGAATTATATTTGCATTAGACTTCTTCCATAGTTAATTCCTTATCCCTTGCCATATTGTTGGTTTTACAAACATCAGGATATTATTCGGTGTGCCTTCAATGAGACTTGCTCGGCAAAGATGATTCAACATACTGCAATTTCTAGTCCTCATTGCGGTATGACAATAATAGCATGCTTATTATTTGATGATTCTTTTTATTTCATTGGATCGGATCATGTAGAATACTGCCCTTTCTTACCTTTTGGAATGTTGCAATTCTATAGTTTCCTCTAATGTGTTTTATGATGTTCCATAAGAGAATTTACACTTCTTTTAGGCATTATCTTGCAGCATCTAGAGTTAGTTGATAATATCTTAATGGGTTGGCTCTGTGGTTAGGGTCAAGAAACTTTCATGTCTGATTGCATGTTGTTTTAGGTCTAAAAATCTTACGAAGACCATGTTTTGGGGCTAACTACATGAGAGGCCTTAGGCGTTGTTGTTAGAATTTTTTTTCTTTTTTTGGGTTAATCCAAAAATATTATTTAACCAATGGGAAGGATATACAATGTGTGGGGTAAGGTGAAACCCAATATTTAGAAGCCTCAAAACTAAGATAGAACCATTAAGCTAATTATAATCAAGCAAAACATACAGAAACAAGATAACTTGGCACTATTTATGACAAAAATATAATTCAAAATTTGTCTTGCTGGAACATTAGAGTTGGGGAAGGTTTGCTCAAATCTGGCAAAATTGCGAGCTTGCCAAATGTAATAGATAGCGGCCTTTATACTGAAAAAATGCAAATTTTGAATATAATTATGGAATTATGGCACCAGGAATTCCAAATATAAGGGTCAAAAGGCACATGTAGTACCTGTGCCTTGGACCAAATTTTTTTAAATGAGGATGGCACGTGCTACATGTGCTCTCTTTGTTTTGTGGAGAGGGTGCATGTGGCACCCGCGCTCTCTTCCTTTTATGAAGAGGGTGCATGTGCCACATGCGATTATACACAAGTTCCTTAAATACATGTCAATATCCAAACTTATTACAACCAACTACTTCTGCAACTCTATTTCATTCTTGTATCCAGCCAGGACATTATTGTAGTAACAAATTTCAACCCCATTCAACAAATACTCCGTGAAACAACAATCAGTTTCAATCAAAGATATAATTACATTAATTATAGGAAGTTTGAAATTGTTTCAACAATAAATTTCAAATAGTAAGTTTGTAATAATTACAATATGTACACTTTATTCTTTTTTTTTTCTCTTTTTCTCTTGAAGATAGCTCGACCAAAGTAGACTTCGGCTGAAGTTTTTTGTCTTTGTTGCTCTTAAGGTGTTTCTTGTTCTTTCCTTCCACCCCGTTCTTCTCATTCAAGTAAATGATTGAAATCACGTGGGGCTACTAGGCTGTGTTGATATGTCTGATGGCTGAGTTGGCCCCCTTCTTATGTCAACATCATGACCTTCATGTTGCCACTCTTTATGAGGCGTTGGAGGTGTCTGTATTGGACTAAGGTTAAAGTTAGGGTTCGATGTGTGATACGGATTATGTATAGCCCTTGAGCTGTCACCAATATCACTTGGATAGCTGCTGGTGGAAGGAAATATAATGAAATACGAGTTTGATCCTGTGCCTTGGAAGAGTCCACCAGCAAGACTCAAGTTATAGAGCAATATGGTATAGGTAGGTGCACCAGAGAATACTGTCGAGGAAGGTCTCATCTCTTCAGGGATGGAAAAGGTAGAATATCGACCATGATGGAGTTTTTGTGATTGCTATGATGTTGTCGTGTAACTCCCTACTCCCATTCCATTATATTATGCATTACAGACTTAGTTTCATCTTTATCATCTTCTTGCCATCATCTCCTTACTGGAGCCATGCTAAACGTGGGGGAAATGTCTCGACGCTCCATGGTGGTCTTGATATCGCATAGCTTTCTGGGCAATACTAACCATGTGAGATGAACAAGATTTGTGAGCTGTGCTTTAGGGCTCTTTGAGTATAAACTGGAGGAGTTAATGTTTTTGAAAGAGAGAGAAGTCACAATGATTTTAAAGAAAGGATGCAAAGCAGATAAGTTTTTAAGGTTATTTTCAATAATAAACACATAGTACTTTTCTTATTTAGGAGTTTTCATAATATGGAATTAAATCTCTAGACCTTTATCTCTCTTTTGTTTCTCTTTTTTTTTCTTTTTTTTTTTTTAAGGTAAGGCAAGATTGCTCATAGGGAGCTAGTGTTTCTACAACATTCCACATGTTCTTTTTATGGCTTTCTCACTATTCGACCTAGACATGGGTACTTAGTCTCTTGGGACATCATATAGAAAGAACATAAATCCTACCAGAAAGAGAATTCTTCAAGAAACTATGTTAACATATTTATGGAGAAAAAGTAACTTAGCTTTGAAAAGAATTTACAAAATACATGCACCTCGCATGGTTCACATTGTCTAGAGAGCCATGTGATATTAAGACCACTATGGAGTGTCGATGCTTTCCCCTAAGTTCAGTGTGCTCCGGTGACGGGGATGATGTGCAAGAAGATGATGGAGATGAAACTGAGCCTATAGCGCATAATATAGCAGAATGGGAGCTGAGTTACATGATGACATGCACAACAACCACGAAAACTCTATCATGGTCAGCATTCTACCTCTTCCATCCCTAAAGAGATGAGACCTTTTTTGCTGGTGTTTTTTGATGCATCTATACATACTATACCACTTTATGACATGGGTCCTATTGGTTGATTCTTCCATGGCACGTGTGATACGGGCTATCTAGGTTATATTGATGGCAGTTGAGGGGATTTACATAGCCCGTATCACACGTAAGACACTGGCTTTAATATTGCTCCAATACGAACACCTCCAGCGCATTATAGAGAGCGGCAATATGAGGGACATGATGTTGACATGGAAGAGGGGGTGACTTAGCTTCATTAGACATATCAACATAGCTTGGTAGTCTCATGCGACTTCATTCATTCACCTGAACAAGAAAGACGGAGTGGTAGGGAAGAACAAGAAACACCTCGAGAGCAACCAAGATAGAAGTCTTTAGTTATAGTCTGCTTTGGTTGAGCCGTTTTCAAGAAGACAGACGAAAAGAAAAGAATAAAGTTTGCGTATTGTAATTATTTAAGATTTATTATTTGAAACTTATTGCTGAAACAATTTCAAACTTCTTGTAATTAATGTTATTATATCTTTGATTGAAATTGACTGCTATTTCACTAAGTATTTGTTAAATGAGGTGGAAATTTGTTACTCGAA
This sequence comes from Combretum micranthum, assembly GCA_024138025.1. Classification (NCBI taxonomy): domain Eukaryota; kingdom Viridiplantae; phylum Streptophyta; class Magnoliopsida; order Myrtales; family Combretaceae; genus Combretum; species Combretum micranthum. The sequence continues at coordinate 101,444 of JAMXBD010000522.1, forward strand.
TAATGTCTTGACGGATACATGGATAAAAGAGAGATGTAGAAGTAGTCGGTTGTAATAAGTTCGAATATTAACATGTATTTAGGGGACTTGTATATACCTGTTTGTGCTGTAGATGGGTTTTGTGAGGAGGCACATGTGCCTTCTTTATAAAAGGAAGAGGGCGTGTAGGTACCATATGTGCCCTCTTTACAAAATGAAAAGGGCATATGTGGCACATGAGAATGATTTTTTTTTTGTGCCATAATTCTGTAATTATTTTCAAAATTTGCATCATTTCCATACAGAAGCCAATGGATAACGGTGGATAAGGTAACACATCATCAAATAGTAGTTAGATTTATAGGCGCTACTATGAGACCATCCAAAGCACCTTGCCATGACAAGAAAGATACTGGATAGTCAAGGGAGCAAGCCATGTCCGTCTTGATCGACTATGAAAATGGGCATGAGAAGAAAAGGTGCTCGTGGGTTTCAAAATCAGTGGAACAAAAGTAGCATGAAGTAGTTGAAGTCATACCCCACTAGAACAATTTATCAAGTGTATAGTTTCTCGTTAACAACAAACCGCATGATGAAACCAAGCCTAGGGATAATGTCTTTGTTCTCAATTAATTTAGACTGGGGAATTTTTAAGCCATCCAATACAACTACTTTAAAAGCATTTTTGATAGTGAGAATAGCAGATTTAGATGGTTTCTACATCAGTCTATCTTCAGTAGATGGATTAGGAACAATATTTGAAGGGATGTCGAAGGTTTCTTGAAAAGGAGATGGAGATAAGCACCATGAACCATCGTCAATCTAGGAGCAAACCTTGACATTTAATGGAAAGCTATTTCATTTCCATTAAAATGGCCATGCCCTTTGCTAACCAAAATGATTGTTCATTAAACAGTATAGCTGATATTTGTTTCTCTAGGATGAATGATTAGTTCATGTGTTTTGCTTGTCTATTTTCAGGTCATGTCTTGTATGGTGTAATACATGTATAATGCTCTTTTGCATGACCTCTGCATTGGAAATTTCCTCATCATGAAAAAGGTTGTAAGAAAGCCTTTATCCTTTGAATGATATAATTAATGATGTATCAAGTGGGGGTTAATACTCGGTACACCTGTTAGATATACATTATCTATATATATTGGTGTTTCTTGTAATAAAATAATGAATGAAAAATACAAAATTCTCTCTTTTAGAAAGTATGACATAGTATTAGATATCGGTGCTTTTTTTGGATATTTCTTCTTTATTGTCCAACATTGATTGCTGTCTTTTCGCTTCACCCTTTTGATGAAAAATAATTTTAGGAGCCTTAATTGTGCCCTCAATTGTTGTTTACTCTCACTTTTAGGTTATCTTTTTCCAAAAACCTATCATTATGTACACTTTTGAAACAACCACTACCAGTTGTCCTAGACTTCAAGTTCATTTGGCTGAGCAAACAAAGATTAATGAATTATCAAAGATCAAGGGATTCAATAATGAAGAGAATGAAGACTTAAGGAACCTTGTAAGATCTTTTGAAAAATCTTCTTATTGTAAGTTCGTTAACTCTCGATATTATAGGCATCCGAAAAGTATCCCAAATTGTAGAGAGAGAAAATCCTCCCTCTTCTCTCTACCTTTTCTTTCTTCTTGTTTCTTCTCTGTTCACCACTTCTCTCTCCTCTACCTTCATCCATGTTCCCCACCTCTTGTTTCTCTCTCTCTCTCTCTTTTCCCTCTCATCTCTCTTTTCTTGTTACCCTTAAACCACTGCCATCTCTCTCTTCCGATTACCCGTAACCCCTCTCACCTTCTCTTCCCTCTTGCCTCTCTCTCATTTGTGTCACCACCTCTCTTCCCTGAAACCCTATCGTGCCTATACCAAAGTTTCCTTTGATTTGGTTGCCTTTTGAAAACCCCAATCTCTTTCTTTACCAATTCCCTAGCCTTTTAAAATGTTTCCCTCTCAACCGTTAACTCTCTTTCCTTTAAGCTGAGTCTCTCCTTTAGCCTTCTCCTTTTCTTCTCCGGCTGTTTCTTGGCCTTCTTTCTCTTCTTGTTTTGTCTTGTCATTGACGCTTCGATCTGTTGATGGACGGCTCTTGTTGCTAGTCTTAAGATAGGTGATCTCAAGTCGGGCGGTCCTCCTTCTGGCCTTTTTCTAAACTCCGCTTTTGGACTTAAAGTGGGGCCCAACAATTAAGTAAAAAATGTTAACTTTTACGTCTCTTAGGCTGGACACCCCTCTTATGCACCTTTAGCTAAGGATGCCTCTTTTGGGAATACCTCCTTGGAGGAACTCGAGGAGGTTGTGCATAAAGCACAGACCAAAAATCAGCCAATGGCTAAACCTAAAACTTTTGCTGAGGCTTGCATGCAAGGTACTTCTCAGAGCCCTTCTGCCTATGGTTTTACTCTCTCTTTCTTCCCACTAGCGGTTAAGGGGCCTACCATTGTCATCAAATCTCCAAGGTATGTGGTGGACAAAGGAGCTAAATATTGGTAAAACACCTTGGTTGGGTATTTTTTTTAGGTCGGAAGATCCCTTTCTCTCTTGTGTAATATATTGCCCTTAGATTGTGGAAAATCCCGACGTGTGTGGCGGATAAAGAAGGTTTCTTCTATCTTTGTTTTCCCTCTTCAGTTCATCTTGACTCCATTCTAGCCATACCATGGTATTTTGGTCAACAGTATTTGGTTATCTAGAAATGCTGTCATGGTATGGCATTTGATAAGCCTCACCCTTAGGTTTTATCGGCTTGGGTGATTTTTTCTAAGATCCCTTGTGAATTCATGGATGCTGAAGGTATTAGCTACATTGCTAGTGGAGTGGGTGTCCTATTACAAGCCGATGCATTCACTTCATCAAGAGAGAGCAAATCATGCGAGGGTCCTTATGGAAATAGATGCTAAAGAAGAGTTGGTCCATCAAGTGGAAATCATCGTTGAGGATGATATCTCCACCATCATTTCAGTGGAGTATCAGTGGCTTCCTCCCAAATGCCTCAGTTTAAAGTTTTTGGCCATTCTTGTCTTTCCAAATCAAAGATTATATATGGAGAAGGCTCTTCATCACCCAAAAGCAAACAGGTTAATGAATCCGAACCTCTCCTCTAGTTGATGGCCTCTTGTCATCCAAGCATGCATCTATTATGGATGGGGAAGTTGATACTTGTGCTATTTTTAATGGTGGCCAAACTCTACCCTTTGATCAAGCTCCTTCTCATGTGTTAAAAACGCCTCTAAAGGACACCACAGAGGCTATTCTCCTACTATGGATATTCAAGCGGACCATAATCTTCATGATTCTATCTTGATTGAAACTCCGACTGGTCTTCTTAATCGCACTCGACTCGGGTAATCTGGATCTTCCTCAATTACAAGCAGCTAAAGCTCCTCTAATAGGAGAGAAAAAGCGTTTCTTCAGAAGAAAACGCGCCTTTACTTAATTCCTCTTTTGCATTTTAGATATGAATTTTGCGGCTTGGAATGTTCATGGCATAAGTGATTCGATCAAAGTGTTGATGTGAAGAAGGTTTGTTCAGAAAATGATATTTCTATGGTGGGGTTGCTTGAAACTAGAGTAACCCACTTGAATGAAGTTTTGATTAGACAAACAATTAGTCTATACTGGAATTTTGAAATAAATAGTCTTGCTAGAAAACGCATTTGGTTAGGTTAGGATGTGAATATGTGGGATGTTGTGGTGTTAAAGGAGCATGAGCAGTTTTCTCATTGCACCTGCAAAAAAAGGAGGGCAAATGAGACATTCCTAGTCACTTTTTGCGTATGCTTCTAATTCTGTTGTTGAAAGAAAGCGTCTCTGGGAACAACTTTTATGTATCTCTCCTTTTATTATGGACCAAGCTTGGATTGTTTTGGGTGATTTCAATGTAACTAGATCCATTGAAGAAAGGTTGGGAGGAAACCAGAGGCTCAACCAGGCTATCTATGATAAAGGTTTTCCTCAACAATGTTGAATTAGAAAACCTTCGTTTTGTGGGGAATATTTTCTCGTAGTCAAACAAAAGACCCGATAATATTTATAAAAAAAAAAAAAAAAAGATCCGATAATCCGATCTTAAGGAAACTCGATTGAGTGTTAGATAACCAAGCTTAGATGCTTAAATTCTCTTGTTCGGTAGTTAAGTTCCTTCCCCCATAGCTATTTGATTGTGCTTTATTTATGGTCTATGGGAATTTTAGTTGTTCTCGCTGCAAATCTCCTTTCAAGTTTTTTTACTTATGGGTTGAATCGGAAGGCTTCTTAGACTTGGTTGCTGACATCTGGAAAGCCACGGTTTAGGGCTCTATTTTCTTTCAAGTGGTGCGTAAGCTTAAGCTCCTAAAGTGAGAGCTTAAGAAATTCAACTCTAAAAGAGTTTTTTGATATATCCTCTAAAGTGGCCTAAGCAAAATCCTTGCTTTGTAGCTTGCAATTAGACATTGGTCGGGGAAATACTTCTCTATTATAGGAGGAGAAAGAAGCTTTCAAGAAGCACTATCTGTTGAGAAGTGCTGAGGAAAGTTTTTATAAGCAAAAGTCTAGGATTAAGTGGCTTAAACTTGGTAATAAAAATTCATCTTTCTTTCACAAAGCCATGATCCAAAAACACAACTACAGTGCCGTTATTTTTTTAGAAAGAGCAGATGTTTTGATAGTCCTCGGGGACCAAGCTATCCATATAAAGGTGGTGGAGCACTTCTTTAAAATGTTCTCAAACCATGAACTTGATGCCTAACTATTTACTATGGAAAGCGTAGTTACATGGGAGTTGAATAGACAACAAATTGACTTTCTAGATTTAAGTTTTTCTGATGAAGAGATAAAAGCTGCTTTTTTCTCACAAGCTAATGGGAAAGCCCAAGTATATAGTGAAATTTTTTAAGATGGTTTGGCCGCTAATTGGAGGGGACATCATTGCTGTTATCAGGAGTTTTTACACTTAGGATGTCTTCTCAAAGAGGTAAATAGCACCATCATTTCTTTTGTTCCAAAGTCTCTAATGCCTCTTCCCTTTTGGACTACGAACCTATATCTTGTTGCAATGTAATCTATAAGGCTACCTTCAAAGCCTTGGCTTCAAAATTAAAGGAAGTTTTATCATCTCGTGTTGGGAGAGTAGTCAACATTCATACCTGGTCGTAGAATCACCAATAATATCTTTATTGCTCAAGAACTTGTCAATGGATATTATTTGAATCAGGGCCCTCCAAGATGCATCATTAACATGGATATTATGAAGGCATATGGTTCTTTGAATTGGAGTTTATTGGAGAAAGTACTCATTCGTATGGGTTTCCCAACCCACTTTTGCAACCTGCTAGTGCAGTGCTTTTGAACTTCTAAATTCTTATTTAACATTAATGGTGAGATGATTGGTTTCATCCCTAGTCTTCGTGGCCTTCGCCAAGGCGATCCGATCTCTCCTTATCTCTTTGTACTAGCTATGGAGCTCCTATCATCTATGTTACGGAGGATGGTTCAAAATCCCAACTTCTCTTTTTATTGGAGATGAAAGGAGGAGAGGATCTCTCATCCTTGTTTTGCGTATGATCTTATGATTTTTTGTAAAGTAGAAACTTCTTCAGTTAAGGTGGTTAAACAAGTTGAAGATTTTCAAAAGCTCTCGGGGCTCAGAGCAAATGAAGCTAAGAGTTGGGTTTTCTTCTCTTCTCAAATGTCAACCCTTTACTAAACTGGAGATGCTCGTCACTCTTGGATTCAAAGAGGGAGTCCCTATCCGATACCTTAGAGTCCCCTAGTCACTTCTAAGCTAAGGAAGATAGATTATGAGCTTTTAATTTCCAAAATTTCAGCTTGTTTGCATGCTTGGACAAGTAAATTTTTATCTATCTAGGAAGGCTCCAATTGGTTAAATCTGTTATCTTCTCCATGCAAGTTTACTGGGCTTCTAACTTTCTTCTTCCAAAGCAAGTGGTGAGGAAACTTGAACTGATGATGAGGAACTTCTGGTGGATTGGAAGACCTAACATAGCATTAAAGGCAAAAGTGAAATGGGAAGTGATTTGTACTTCTATCATCGAAGGAGGCTTAGGTATACCCAAATTGGAGATTTGGAACAACGCTGCCCAACTAACACATATATGGAATTTATGTAGGGGTGGACCAATAAGCTTATGGGTTGACTGGATCCATACTGTTTTCCTTAAGGGTAGAAGTTTCTGGTTGGTTAAACCATCATCCTCTTGCTCTTGGACTTGGCGTAAGCTGTTGAATATGCAAAATTCTATCCGCTAACTCTTTAGTTGGCAAGTTGGAAATGGCCTCTGTATCTCTCTTTGGGAAGATTTTTGGTTCCCTCAAGGCCCTCTTGATAGCATTTTCAATGCTAGGGAAATAACTTCTTTAGGCTTACCTTTGCAAGCCAGGCTTTGCTCCATAATTGAAATTAATTCATGGGCTTTCCCCTCCCCTCCTCCCCATTTGGGATAGTATCCACATTCCTCCAAACATCAAGCCGAACTCCTTAATGGATGATAAACTGGTATGGAGGCCATTCTCTATTAGTATTTTCTCCATTAAGAGCGCATATAGTGCCCTCTCTCAGAATGGCATGATTGCTCCTGGTCCAAGATCGCGTGGGGAAAGAAATCTATTCCTAGGCATTGTTTCATCCTTTGGCATGCCATCAACAACAAAGTTTACACACTCAACAAGCTTTTTTTGTGGGGTATCGCTTCATCAAAATCATGCTATTTTTACAATTGGGAGGACGAAACCCATGCTCATCTCGTCTTCGATTGCTCTTTTTCCAAGGCTGTTTAAGAGGAAGTCAATAAATCCCTTCAATGCGCACCTCCTTTTATTTCATGGCAAGGAGTGATAGATGATCTTATTTTTTTTACTCAAGGTCTCATTTTGAATAAATTGAAGTCAGCATTGGCAGCATATGTTTACTGCATTTGGAGAGATAGGAATTCTTTACGATTGGGTCTTAACACTCCTAATGTATCCTGTCTAGCAAGGCTAATCTTGAACTTTGTTTTTGTACTTAATGGCTGGTTGTTTGTAATTTCTCATAATTGTGGTTTTGAGCTTGTAAATTTAGGCTTTTATCCTCTTCATCCTACGTATTGCGGTTGTATACCTTCTTTTGGTTAAATAAAATTTTGAATTAGCACTCGCCCCCAACCCCCCAAAAAAAAAAAAAAAAAAAAAATTGTTAACTCTCTTAGCTAAATTTTTGATCTCTTATGAAATACAACCCTCAGACAAGTTCTACACCGACTCCAATTTTTTTATTGTGAAGCCACTGAAGAAATGACAAACTTCTCACATTTTTCTTTTTTTTCCATTCACATACTCCATGCCAAGCAATAGAAAAATTATAGTTGCTTCGGCTCTTGCTATTGTTGCCAGATTAGGAGATATCCATATTACCTCTTCAATTGTCCTTAAAGATGTTCTTCATGTGCCAAAATTGATAGCCAACCTTAAAAGCTTACTAATGATCTCAATTATTGTATTGTTTTTTCAATGTCTAATTGTATTCTTCAAGATCAGGTCTCAAGAAGGTAGATTGAATTTGCTAAGGAAAGGAACGGTAGATTTGCTTTGGAATGTCATTAGTTTTGTGTCTATATTATTTCCCTGTCCTTCTAATAAAGATGTTATTTTGCTTCTCCATGTACATTTAGGTCACTCATCATTTGGAATGTTGAAAGCCATGTTTCCAAAGCTATTTCATTGATTATATATTTCTGACTTTTACTATGGAGCTTGTGAGTTAGCTAAACATAATTATGCATCTTTTCCTATTATTAATAAAAGGAATCCTTACTATTTTCATTTGATTCATAGTGATATTTGGGGATCTTCATCTATCTCAATTATTCCAAGTGCTTGATGCTTTGTTTCATCAATTGATGATTGCACACTAGTGCATGAATCTTTTTACTTGAACAAAAATCAGATTTTAGCATTCTTATTACAAATTTTCATTTTATGGTTCAAAATTAATTTAGAGTTAAAATCAAAATTTTCAGGTTGGACAATGTTAGAGATTACTTTAATCAAGAGCATTATTTATGAATCATCCTATATTGATGCATCCTGGGATTGTTGAGGGGAAAAATGATCATTTACTTGGCATCACTAGAATCGTGCTGTTTTAAAGGAATTTCTTAGGTCCTATCAGTAGATTACCCTTATGAGTGTTAGACAATAAAAACTCTATGGAAATACTTACAAATTTTCATCTTCATTTTAGAGCATTTAGTGGTCCCACACCTAGAGTTTTTGGTTGCATTGCCTTAGTATGTGTTCACAATCAACATAGAGGAAAATTGGATTTGTGCAATCGAGTGTTTCTAGGTTATTCACCTACTCGGAAGGGGGTATAAACCTTGAGAAAATATTACACCTCTGCTTATGTTACATTCCTTCAATGTAAGCCATACTTCACAAAGTCCCTCTTAAAGGAGAGAAAATGAATATTGAAGATGATGCTTTTGAGGCATTTATTTTTCTTGACTTGCCTAACGCCCTCGTTGGAAAGTCCTCCATAAGTGATGTGCCTAAAACACCAAATGCCTTGAATGGCTAATTAGAACAATCGTGTATTTTTGGGAATTTTTTATTATATGGATTTATTAAGAAATAAAAGGATATAAACGGCCTAACAATGGATGTTATGCACCATAATCAACCAAACTATGCTAACCCTAATTTAATTTGACGTGCGAAATAGGGATCACGGTTTGTTCGCCATAATTCTGATATGAATTGATAAGAACAGAAGCTCGCCACAATCAAGACAATGATTGATAAGAGTAAAATTTGAGAGAATTCTCAAATACAAGTTTTCAAATTATCAAAAGGCTATCTAGGGTTTATTATAAAAGGGTATATATAATAATATCCAACAAACAAAATAAAAGAAATATGGAACAATTAAAAATCTGCGATTTTGAACGAAGGCCGGCCTACGCTGCCGGCCTTGAGCCAGTGTACAAGCAAATCCAAGGCTTCCACGCTTTCCTTCACGTCCGTGTTTTTGTCATCCTCAATTGAGTAAGCTACCAGCCTTCTTCTCCAACACGGCCAACCTTGAAAACTTATCTTCTCAGCCATCTTTGATTAGTTTCAATTGATAGCCAATGCTCCTTTTGAACCCTTAACCATACTTTCAAAGATACTTGAATCTCCATCCATATCTTTACAATTAAACTTATAGTTCTCGGGATCAAATGATCTTCATCAATAAGCTTGCTAAAATGATCCTCATTAATAAGAGTTATTCCAAGAGAACCTAACAAAGATACACTTCACAAGAGGCCTAAAACCTTGAATAATAACATCTAAACAAACAAAAAAGTGTGCCAAGATCGGGTTCTTAGCATTTACATCGCAAGAGACCTATTTATTGCCACAAAAAAAAAAAAAAAAAAAAAGGATAGTGCGGGCTAGATCCATAGGAAATGTAGTTCTAATTCTTATTTTCATTCCTTTCCCTCCAAGTATAATACATGACAAAATTGGTTAGAATTCTCCACAGAATTGTGAGCCTTGGTCCCATTGCAACGAAGCGCTCATGAACTTTTTCCTTAACTCATGGTATTTCAAGATTTTCATGGGTATATTCCACGAGAGCAATTGTTCTTGACCAAAAATAAGTTCAAGAAACCAACTTGAGTTTCAAAAATGAGGCCATGGTAAGAACCGATCCTTCTTTGCAATTAGAGACAATTGAAACACCTATAAACAATTGTGCTCTTCCTATTACTATTCAGAAGTGTGCTAGAGAATACACCAAAAGACCATTAGACTCGATGTTTGACTATTCACTGTTGAAACACTTATCACCAAACTATAGAAAATTCATATTAAGCCTAAACACCATTTTCATACCTAGTATCATGTCTTAGGCATTATTAAGAAGAGAATGGAGAAATGTCATTAGAGAGGAGAGGGGATGCTTTGTAGAAGAAACAGGCATAGGAAGGTATCAATAAGCCAAGAGGAAAGAACATATTCGATTATAAGTGGCTACATACTCTATAGTAGAAGGTAGATGGGACACCTAAGGTATAGAAGCAATGTTAATTGGAAAAGGGTACATTTAAACTCATGGGTTGACTAGCAAGAAACTTTCACTCCAATAACAAGATAAACCCTGTAAGAATATTGTTATTCTTAACAGCTCATTTTGATTAGCTATGTTTGCTATGTAACGTGAAGAATGCTTCCCCCATAAAGATTTAGATGAAGGCCCTATTTGTTTCAAGGAAAATGACTTGTCCTTGGAAAAGTGTTTTGCATAAAAATGTTTTTCTAAAAATAATATGTTTTTTGCTCGTTTAGTTGCATTTACAAAAATGTCAAAAAAATTTTCAGTATTTAATTAACCAATATTATGTAACACATTGTCTTAGTAAATAATTCATTATTAGCATGTTACTATTTAAAGGTTAAAGTATAAAATATATATTATTTATTTACAAACCATCAATTTATATTTATAATTTTTTAATGATTTTTTATTTGTCTTTTTTCCATTAAATTATTTTCATGTTTAAAATATAATTTATTTGTTTAATTATGATAAAAAGGAAGTAAATATTGCACTACGAGAGTTTGAATACTTACAAAGGCTAATTTGGATTCCGTTTTGAAAAAAATAAGTCATTTTCCTTAAAATAAATAGGATTTACTCTTTAATGGGAATTATTTTCCCTTACAAGGGAAAATGTTTTCTATTTAAAGTGTTCTTTTCCATTTAACAAACAAAGGAAATTGTTTTCTAGAAAATATATGTCTTGAAACAAATGGGGCCGAAATTTATATGAACATTCCATCAGGTTTTGAAGAAAAAAGGTTAGGAAATAAATTTTTAGGCTAAAAAAAGCTATATGGATTGAAACAGTCTCCTAGAGCTTTGTTTGATAGGTTCATTAAACTCATGAAGACTTAGGCTACAAGTAGAGTTAAGGTGACCATACTTTGTTCATTAAGCGCTCATCCTTAAGGGGAGTAACTATTGTCTTGCTATATGTTGATGACATCATTGTAACTGAGAATGATGAGAAAGAGAAGGAGGAGTTGAAATGATAATTGTCCAAAGAATTTTAATTAAAAGAGCTCGGGAAATTGAAATTCTTTTTTAGGCATGGGGGTGGCTTACTCAATTGAAGGATCTTTATATCACAACAAAATGTGCTTGGTCTTTTGAAGGAGACCGGAATGATAGGTGTAAAGCTCTAATTCTAATAAAACTTAGAGCAGCTAAAAAGGAGCCAAAGGTTGATAAGAGGATGTTTGAGAGAGTGGTTAGAAAATTCATATAGCTGTATGTGATAAGTCAATTTATGCATGATCCTAGAAACTCTCATAAAAAAGCATCTTAGGAAGGAAATTTTATTTAAAACCAATGATAGCCTCATGTTAGAAGCCTATACTGGTTCGGATTATGTAGATTGTGGATAGAATGTTAGCTTTTGGGCTATTGTACATTTCTTGGAGGAAACTTAGTGACATGGAAAAGTAAGAAACAAAATGTTATGGTTAGAACAACTACAAAATCAGGATTCAGGGCAATTGTTCAAAGGATTTGTAATCTGTTATGGCTGAAGACTATTCCAGATGACTTGAGAGTTAAATGTGATAGATTTTTTATGTTTTACAGTAACAATAAATTAGCAATCAACATTGACCATTAGGCATTTTATCAAAGAAGAGCTTTTAGGTTTAGTTTGTATGTCATATGTTCCTTCAAGACGGCAACTTGCCTTTGATTTAACAAAGGGATTGAATAGTACAAGCTTTCATCACAATCTTTGATTGGGAATGATAGATATCTATTCCTCCGCTTGCATTACTAGTTTATTACAGGGGTTGTCGAGTTGTAAAATTTTTTGTAAATTGTATTTTTTTCCTTTATCTTTTTGATAGGATAATTAGTGATATGCTAAGTTGGGGGTTGGTTTACAGATAAGAGCAATTGTAAGCATTTCTGTTGTCTTGTGTGTAGAGATACCTTTTTGGAACCATTTTTTATAATTGTTTTAAAGCTAAGGTACTACAATAGATTTGTACACTTACCACAGTGCTTCCAGTGGCCATGTCAAAGGCCAACAACGTTGATAGTGGGTGTTTGTTTGGGCGATAGTAAATATTCTTTAAAATATTATGAGTAATCCTGGTCAGAATAGTAGGGATGGGTGAGAGATTTTTTCAATGAGGTGCAAATTGCTTGTGCTTTAATGTAAATGATAAAGGCCCAGGCTGGTTGTATTTTCGCTTCCAAAAATTGACTATAACAGAGTCATGGCCGAAGGAAAAAGCAAATCCTTCATTATTCATCTAATGCAGTTGATTCTTTGTATCATGTTTGTGCTTCTCTATTCCCAACATCAGTTTTTGTTGACGTGTCTGGTTTTTCTAATTACGTACCTTTGGGGAATGATGTTGGTTATAAAAAGCCATGTGGCATTTTATAGCCACAAGGCATTGCTGGCGATGCCAGCATGTCTTATGACTTTATCTAATTTTAAGTGCTTTTTTGTTTGATAAAGGTCAAGCCTTTGTTATATTCAAAACTAAGGATGCAGCAAGGAAAGCTATTAAAAGATTAGAAGAGGGATGCTTGCTATTATCGAATGGAAGGTTAGCGCCGTCCACTTTCTGCTGTTGTATGCTTTAAGAGCGTGAAATCCAAATTAGCTAGCTGCAATTTTATGTAGTTTGTGATTTTTCATGACAAATTTAAAATGGGTAATTGTTTTTGACATTTCAGACCACTTCTTGGTAGTATTGGGAATCCATGTTTCCCTGGGAAGCAATCAATATTCAATGGTCACCTTCTGCCTAGTAACCTTCGACTCCCTCTTAACCGGGAAATGGTCTCTCTCTCTCTCTTTATATATATACATGCATTACATTTATGTGTATTTATTCATGGAATGTGTTAATGTGTGCCTCTGGTGAACGTTAATAGCTAAAAGGAGGAAATCACCCCTCCTCCTCCCTTAACACACACCCCCCCCCCCCCCCCCCCGGGGTAATTGAAATGTTTAATCAATTTAAGAAAAGATAAAAAGCTTCTTAGGTGCCCTTTTTAATATATATGGATATATATAATATTTCACTTGCGTATACATGTATACAAACATAAAGACGCATACATGTATATCAGGAAAAATGCAACCAAAGTCCTAGAACTTCTAAATTTGGCAATTAATTTCTTAATTTTATAAAATATTCTACGACCAACTTTAATGGCCACGTGACACCAAGTCAACAGCTTTAACGTTCTTGGCCTTATGTAATGCTGTTGTCACAAGCCATGTGCCAAAATCAGAATTTAGTGAAATTTTCTGAAAAGTCCGCAATTTATTTAAAAAGAAGAAGAAGAAGAAGAAGGCGATAACGACAAGGTGTCCCCCACCCCCACCCCTGAAAGAAAAAACAAAAAGAACTTGAGGGAAAAAAAAAAAAAAGATGGCTGATCTGTCCTCCCAAATTACTTGTGGATCACAAGGGTCAACCCCCCCACCTGCTGCTGGTGGCAGGTCACTAGCCATTCCCTCCGAATACAAAAGAACAAAATGAAGCTTCCAACATGCAAATTTTTTTTTTTAAAGAATTGTGGGTGGTTTCAAATGAACACTAACGAAGTGGGGATGGCATTGCCACCTATCAGCAGGCTTGGGTTGCCATCGCCTGACTCATAATCACACATTGGTCATGAACCACATGTTGAGAGGCTGGTACCTTCCCTTGTGGGATTAATTTCTGTCCTTTCCATGATGATGGGTTGTGCAGACCCACCTTTTGGGGTGGTCAGCCAGCCTCGAACATTTAAGAGATATTCACTCTCTCACTGATTTTTCATTTGTAATTTTTAATAAAAAATTGATTATTCCACATGGCTACTTAAGACTTCTGCATTGTGTTTAAGTTCTAGAATTTAATTGCAAATACCCAAAAAGTTAAGGACCTAAGGGCCTTTTCCCATGTATATGTATAGGTGTCTGTATGACTCACGTGCACTTGTTATTTATTTATTTACTAGTTTATGATAGTGAGGTTTTACTGCTTACCCAGAAAGAAGCGGTGTCTACTTCACATTGTTCCCAGCCCAACACCATAGAATATGAAATGGCTTTGGATTGGTGTTTGCTCCAAAAAAGAGCAGATTATGTCTGGAGAAAGTTGTATCAGGTGCTACTGAATTACCCTTCGGCTCTTTTCTATGAATTAAAAATGCAATATGTTACCAGCTCATGATCATAGGATTTTTTCCTCTTTTAAGTATATGTGTGTGTGTGTCTGAAGCAAGAAGAAGGTTAAGAAAGGAGGAGAGGGGGGGAGGGGCGTGGGGATAGAATCCAAAACATATTACTTATGTCATAGTAATATTTATGTTTAGACTTAGTCAGCAAATGCTGTTATTTTATGTTTTTTTTTTTCAATAATTGTTATGTTGTTGTGGCATGTTGTTGTAAGGTAAATGCCAGATGTTGTAAAGTCCATAAAGATAGGGTGACTTGTATGTGTATCTTGTCATGCAATTTGCCGTGTGTCAATAATAACTATGTGGGCAATTGCGGGTATGTTTGTATGTCTGAAAAGTGAGAGAAATAGGGAACAGTTATTATATGATAACTATCCCTTGTACTTGTGTATATATGTTGGACATGAATGAAATAGGGAAGAGTTGTTGTAAGGTAAATGCCAGATGTTGTAAAGTCCATAAAGATAGGGTAACTTGTATGTGTATCTTGTCATGCAATTTGCCGAGTGTCAATAATAGCTATGTGGGCAGTTGCGGGTATGTTTGTATGTCTGAAAAGTGAGAGAAATAGGGAACAGTTATTATATGATAACTGTCCCTTGTACTTATGTATATATGTTGGACATGAATGAAATAGGGAAGAGTTGTTGTAAGGTAAATGCTAGATGTTGTAAAGTCCATATGTATCTTGTCATGCAATTTGCCGAGTGTCAATAATAGCTATGTGGGCAGTTGCGAGTATGTTTGTATGTCTGAAAAGTGAGAGAAATAGGGAACAGTTGTTATATGATAACTGTCCCTTGTACTTGTGTATATATGTTGGACATGAATGAAATAGGGAAGAGTTGTTGTAAGGTAAATGTCAGATGTTGTAAAGTCCATATGTATCTTGTCATGCAATTTGTCGAGTGTCAATAATAGCTATGTGGGCAGTTGCGGGTATGTTTGTATGTCTGAAAAGTGAGAGAAATAGGAAACAGTTGTTATATGATAGCTGTCCCTTGTGTATATATATATTGGACATGAATGAAATAGGGAAGAGTTGTTGTAATAATTCTCTCAAAGTAGCCCTAATTATCAACTATTTTTTTTTTACGAGATCAAGGGTTCTCTCTAAGTATCCTTAAACACTTGAATATAATAGGTAAATTGGATAGAAAGATGAATAAAAGCAAACACTTGGATAGTGAGGATTTCACCCTCATTCGTCCTTTAGACAAGATCACAAACGCTATCCTGTAACAAACACATGTCCCTTTTTGGGATGACGTCATATATCTAACTTCATTAGAATAGGATTCTCTCATTTTATGCGGTTGAGGATTTCAATTTTCTCTCATGACATGAAAAGTCATTAACACCTGCAATTTTGTCTCATGACATGAAAAATCATTAACACCCATGTGGGGAGGGGGGTTGGAAGGGTGGTAGTTGGTGGGCAATCTCCGGGTATTCAAATTGATTGCCCATTGTTATTTTCTATAGAATTACCTTCTCTCTCTCTCTCTCTCTGTGCTGAATTGCTAGATAAAGTTATGTTTCTTCATTTTTCTTTTAAGGACGGTGTTGAACTCAGTTTTCTTGATTTCTGTGAATGTGAATGGCTAGATGGAGTTAATCTTTTAAATAATCTTTGCTCTAAAGACTGGACTTTGTCCTTAATATTTTGATATATGAAGTATCAAATAAGTTGGAGAGATGAAAAGGCTCTCTCCTCTCTAACATTTTTCCAATTGCTTTTGTGAAATGAGTTGTCCCTCCCTTTTCTTTGCCAAAATTTGTGCTCACCTCTTTCATTCATGAGTCTCTTTGCTGGTTGTCAATTGTCATCTTCTCTTTGCTGTTTTTGTCTTATCAATTGTCATCTTCCCTTTGGCTCTTGTCCCATCATTGTTGTGTTACTCTACCAGTCATACTTCTTGCCGGAGGTCCTTTTGATGTTTTCAGTTCTTCTCTTCTTTCTTGTAGCTCTCTTTCATATTTTAGTCTTGTTTCTTCTCAATGGTTCCTCATAGTCCCTAAGCTAGGACTTTTCTTTGCCCGTGTCTTCAATTGAGTTTATGCTGACTGGTCTCTCCCCTCTTCCTCTTCTTCTGGATCCAGTGACTCATTGGTGAAGGTCATGATCAGCATTATGGTGATGTTAACCTTTGGCACTTTGTCATCAATTACCTATTGAGGATTCTGGTGCTGCTCCTTTGTTGTTTCCTCCTTTTGGTCCTCTGCTGCTGGCGATGTTGACCTTTGGCACTTTCTTATACAAAGCTGTCCTCTCTGCTTCCACTTTATCCTCTCCCCTCTGCCCTGTCCCAGCATCAGCCCTGCATCTCCCTCTCTCCATAGTCCATTTTTTTCTCTTTTTGTGGCTTTTTCTTCCCTCTAAGAATCCTTAGTCTATCTACTGCTTCTTTCCTTCCCTTGTCTAAGGTGGCTAAGCCTGCATTGGAAACTGTCTTCTGAAAATGAGCTTGATTGCTCCGTTCTTTACTATCCCCTATCTTTAATGGGGATGATTTGGTGGTGGCGCCACTGCTTGAGGTGGCCAAGGGTGGTGCTCTCATGTGGATATACTCCCTCATAGGTCATTTCTTTAGACAGATTCCCTCTCTTTGATGATTATTCATGCATTGTAGGAGACAAAGGTATCAAACAATGAAAAGGGCTCTTTTTTCCTTTTCAACTAATGAAATGACATTCAAATAATGAAAGTCCTTTAAAATCCCTGGTATGGTCATTGCCTCATTGTTCAATGGCAGGAAATGGGATGTCTTTCCCAAGTAGAGGTTTATCTATCCGGTTCAGGCTTCATAATATGCCTATGAAATTTTCCCACAAGTCATCAGATGCATAGCAAGTCATTTAGGAAAAGATTTGGTAACATTATGTAATGACAATTTTGGTCGAACTTATTTACTTTGTTGTGGGGGGTGGGTGAGTAGACATCATCACGGGTCGGTTTCAAACCAGAAACTGACCTGACCTGTCACCAGTGATTCTTGAAACGAGAACTGGCTCTGAAATGATGGGTCTGAACTGGTAAATGACCCGCCAGTTCTGGCGGTACCATCTCTAAAAATCACATGACTCGGCAGTTTTGGAACCCTGGTTCAAGAACCGGTAGAACCAGCGGTTTTACACCATAAGAATTATAAAAAAAGAAAAGAAAATTATAAAAATTGTAATTATAAAACAAATATTTAAAACTATTTCGCATAAATAATAAAAAATTTATTTCCTACTCATAATATTTAATGTTATTATTAACCATACAAGTAATAAATACATTTGAAATCATATATTGTTAAATTTATGTAGACTTCTAACCGAAGTAGACTTTTTTTTTTTCTTAAAAATGTGTGATATGTTTTTTGTTATTGGGAATTATTTGTATCTTGAATATTTTATAGTATCACATTGCAAATATAACAACTAAAAAAATGCAAGTGATTGTATATAAATAAATACATAATTATAAAATTTCTTTTAACTAATGTTATAAACAATTATTGTTAGGCTCAATGTTATTTCAAGTTAAAAATTTATTTTGTATTTTGTCTTAGTTAATTGGTTTTTATTTTTTATTTCATGGTTCTCGGTTCCTCTAGAGCTAGAACTGAATCGTGGGAATCGGCGGTTCCTAAGAACGGGGAACAGGATCGGCTCCCATTAGTCCGGTTCCGGTTTCACCATTTTTGGAACTGTGAACCAGCGTTTTTGGGTCCGGTTCCAGACCTGAACCGAACCGTAATGACTTCTATTGGGTGTGGGGAGGGGGGGTGGTGCAGGGGAGGGGGAAAGGGTCTGATTTTCTGGTGGTAGAAAGATGGGGCACCCCCAGCTATTCTCATTGCTGGGTCAATGAAGGTGAAAGGACCTTTGCTTGATTAAGCTTGTACCTGTTTAACTGCAAGTGGCTCCTTCTCCTGTGGCATTGATGGTTGCTTTGGGTGAAGCAACTATTGATGCTGCTACACCTCCAGTTGATGTTGCACCCTTTGTTGCCCTTGAAGTCCCTTCTGAAGCGAATGCTACTGTGTGTGCATTTGAAGGTCAAGCTAAAACAGAAGTCTTGTGATTGCCTCTGGTTGTCTTTAGAGATTGGGTCAGATGTCAAATGCCAATGAGTTTTCAAGGTCCTTAACCATGCCTTCTTGAAGATGAATTTTGGAGCATAGCTAGATGAGAAGGAAAGGAGTAGCTGTTGGTCTATAGCATAATTGATAGGTGCTTGCTTGGTTGTGCGTTGTATATGGATTCTTTGCCTTTTGATTGTTTTGGTGTTGATTGTCACTCTATGAGGTGACGTCATTTTTATTTTTGTGTGTGTTGCATCTTTTTTAATAGAGGAAAAAGAAAATCTGAACTTCCATAAGTTGGAGAAATCTTCACCATTCACACATACTTGTTTTAATGTCGGGGAACATTTAATACGAAATGGATGACAACTTTTTCCAGCGCAAGATGATCAATAGTTAATTGAATGGGTGAATGATATTTTATGATTGAAGTATTTCAATACCCATTTGAGTTCTCATCCACAATTTCTTCTTCAAAATTTTTACTTAGTTTTGTAATTAGTACTGTTTGTAATATTTTTATTTTTCTCTTCCCCAAATGGCCAATAAAAATTTGTGATTAGTTTGTTGAATGTGTTGAAAATTCTTATTGGAAAATTGAGAATTCCTCCCACATTTTTAGTTTTCAAAAAAGGGTATAGAAAATCATGCATGGCATTAAACTAGGAATAGAAAGTGAAGTTCTTGATTGTTTAGGGAAGATGGGTGGATTCGTTTGTCTTCAATTTAATTGATATTATTCTAAAAGTGGCTTGCAAATTTCAGAATCAAGGAGAGGAGCTGAAAAAAGCCAAAGCAAGTTTGAAATCAAAATGAAAAGTTTTTCACAGTAATTCCATGTGAAGGTAAGTAGGCCATCTTTTAATGTCATTGCATTTTCCTTTCTTGATCTATTTGCATATTCGCTTTCCCTTGCCCTTATCCATTTGGACTCTTTGAAAATAGGTGTTATTGAAGGATCTGACGTATGGGTATGGGAAGGAAAATGGAAGGGTCCATGGAGGTGGAAAATGACTTAAGTGGTATCAGAACACTGCTGTCCCTAGTTTTCGATCATACTGGTAAACAAGATGCAGTTTCTGATCATACTGGTAAACAAGACACATCAATATTTCATTTTACAACTGAAGATTCTGCCAATTTTGTAGGGCCTAAAGGTTATTTTGAGGACTGAAGGCCAGGTGCTTTTGACAAGGTTCCATAGTTTTGAAAAGCAGTGGAATGAGATCATTTTAAATTCCTCTCAGGCTTGTAAGATACTTTTATCAATTGTCAGACTTTGTAAATATATGCTTTCTAGCAATCAATGTTTAAGGTCCATTTAAGTTGACATAGAATTTCTTGAATTTTTCCTTCTCATGGTTGGCACTTTTCTTAAGCAAGCATGTTGGGGCCCATGCTGTTGAGTGAAGCTAGGGTTTGGAAGCCCCTTCCTGGAGAGCTTATTGAGAAATCACTATTAACATTGATTGAGGTTGTCAACTGTAAGAAGCATGGCCAATAGATCTCGAAGTTGGAAGTTGTCTTTTCCTGGGGATACGTATGAGATGGTTAAAATTGGCCGCATGTAACCTCGCGAGATTTTTATACTTGGTAAAGTTGTGATAAAGGTATATATTGAAACATGGACATTTTGGCTCTCGAAAAAGGAAGATTCCCCAGAAGCAAACGGTTATACACGACTTCAGGTTTTGTACGGAAATACCTCCATTTTTAAAAAAAAATCCCAAAATACTCAACTTTACAAAGATATTCTAAAAATAACCCACCAAAAATGCATTTAAGGTGTGCGTTCGAAGATTAACACATTCCACAACGAAAATGGTGTCGAGGAATCGAACGCATGTGGAGCGTGCGTTGGAGTTGACCAGGTCGGGCGCATGCCTTATATGCGCCTGGGTGTGCCGCAGATTCTACATCAGTTTTTTTTGCCTGTATCTTCTCTTCCTCCTGTTTTAACAGAAATGCCATGTGAAAACAAAGATATCAGGAAGTTCCTTGATGGTATCTATGTCAGCGAGAAGGGAAGAATCGTTGGGGAGGAGTAAGAGTGGAAAAACAGTTTTTATTTAACTTGATTTTGGGATTATTTTCTTTTTATAAGATGTGGTTTAGCTTGTTTGTTGTTTTGGTAAATTTACGTGGACAGTGTTGGTAAACTTGTGGGAGATGAGATTTAAAATTTTGCATTATCCAAGGCATGCTTTCAAACAATTTAATGGATTTGCTTTATGTTGGTAGTCTATTTTCCGATGTTCATCCATAGATCCTAGTTATTTGAGGTGAATCCATGATGTGTCTTTGGCTGCATCTTTGCACCACCTTTAATTGGGATTCTGGGAACTTTAAAAAGAAAAAAAAAGGAAAAGGCAGTGCCGCTTGGTACTTCCATCGGATAAAGAGGAAAGAGTCCTTCACGATGGTGTTTTATCCCATTTGTTAAGAATACGCTATGTAATTTTTGGGAAGAAAGTCCATGTATGCACCTTCAGGCACATATAGGGCATGCGCCCGGCTTCAGGCATATATCGTATGCGCCCGGCCTCGAATTCGCCCCATGGCCTCGAATCCGCGCAAACACTTTAGCAAACAAACACTTCAGGCGCATATAGGGCATGCGCCCGACCTCCTCAATTTCGGACGCACACCTTAAATGCAATTTTGGTGGGTTATTTCTGGAATATCTTTGCAAAGTTGGGTATTTTGGGATTTTTTTTCAAAAATAGGGGTATATCGGTACAAAACCAACACGACTTCTTTATGTGGATTCTTATAAGAGAAATTTTCAGAGCCAAAGGTCAATTATTACAAGGGAAAAAACCCAACTGTAGTGCGTTCATTATAACAAAAGAAAGTAAATGCAGCCATGCCGAGTTGAGATAATATAATGTTAGGCATAAGAATAAGCTATGGTTTTCCATTCTTTTGGTAATGCAATTTCTAGCATTTTTTTTTTCTGTCTTTTTCCTGATTGAGTTGTATTTAGATTTTAATTAAGCTCATACCTAATTTGAGTCAAAATGCTTGATTTTTTATCCTACTTAATCAATTGGAACTGGAGAAAGAATATGGTCGAGAAAATTATATGATTACCAACCCCTCAAATAAAAAGTACTCAAATACTAATTACATGCACTTAATTACTAAAGTACCAATATAAAATCATGTTAAACAGGCGTTTCGTGAATTTGCACATGAATCTTATGTTGAAGATTTAATTAATGAAAAAACATGAATCGCTTTTTAAAAATATAATTTATGTGCAAAATAAGTGAATCGGTTTTTCACTATGTGATTCATCTTAAAAAATTATGAACCGTTTTCATATATAAATTTGTAAAACGCTTATTTAATATGTGATTTTGCATCGATATTTGTGTAATTATTTACTTAATTTGTATTTGTATAGTTTTTTTTCTACAAAATTGATAGACATGTGTTTCACTCATTCTATATCAAAGAATATGGCTTGTATCAAATAGTTTGTGAGCTTTATTGAAGTAGGCAAGTGGCCCTGGTATGGTTGATGATTTTCTGCTTGCAATTCTACTCTGGCCTATGGGCTTGCTGGCTCTGGAACTTGTAGTTTTGGTTTCAAATGCTGGGTGGTTGCACTACATGGTTCCACTTTCTTCCTCATAAAAACAAAATATTTCTCTATTTTACAGCCATTGAGTTATATTGATATTGTATAAACACGAGTTTCCTTGGGGTTAGAAAAATAACGAGAATGGTCTAATAGCCATATGGATGGTTGCTTCTAGAATTTGAGCTAGTGTTAGGTTTTTATGGTATGCTGGCTTAAGAAATTGTCCTTCGAGCCAGGCAGCTGTGTGGAGTATTGCATCTCTTTGAGCTTTTCTCTGATGGTAAGATATTTAAGCTTTCATCTTCACAAGGACTGAGTGATGTGTATCAAGATTAGTTGTCATTTTTTTAATTGTTTATTAAACTCAAGGAGGTCAAAGTCCTCTTTTTTAGGTTGTCACGGAAATCAAACTTTGTTCTACATAATTTGTCAAATTTCATGCTTAATTATCTGGGTTTTTTATTGGTTATTTTGTCATTGCATGGAAGGATCACCTCTATCCATGTATATCTTTAACCTTGTCCTCAATCTCCCGTTTTCAATTTGCACCCACACACTGCAGAAGGTCATCAATCATCCTTTCATATATCTGGCATTTATTCACTGCTATAGCATGTGTTTCCTCCCAGGTCATTTCGGAAAAAACTACTTTTAACTCTTGCCGCAATGAAGCAGTGAAAAATGGCTCAAGAAACAATGAATTATTGCCATCAGAAAAGTGACCTCTAGCGTTTGTTTACTGACATACTTAATTTTATGTTTTTGCATAATCTGATTACTAGTAAAATTAAGTATTAATTTGGATTTGCCTACTCGATCAATTTTAGATACGTTTATATGGCAAGATGTGTCTATGAGCTAACGCACGTTTCTGAACTCATAATGTAAGTGTATTTTTGGACTGCTAAATCTTTGGGCCTAGAACTTGTCTTAAGCAAAAGATGGAGTTAGCAAATAATTGGGGGCCTTAATTAATAAATTATGTTATGTTTAATAAATAGTAGTTTATTTGCTATGCTATAGGCTTTAATAATTCCAAATGCATTATAACTGGTGAGCTTATGCATATGCTTGCTAAATAATTTAGCAAATTATATCAAAAGATATCAATATTTGAGGATAAATATATTTAACATATTCACATTTTTAGGTTAAGTTCATTTAAGGTATGAACACTTTAAATGGTTAAAAAGAGAAATTAATGATCATTAGATAAGGTAAATTAGATATTCATAATTGATTGTGAGGAATATTGAGGAAAGTTAATTTAAAACTAATTCAAGGTTAATTTAAAACCAATTCAAACATTAATATCTTAAATAAATTTGTAAAATGACATATCTTATTTGATTTATTTTATGAAACATTGATTCCTTTTTTAATTACTTAAAACACTGATAATTTAATGAACATGAAACCTTCTACTTCTAGTGTTCTTCAATATAAATAAATTTGATTAAAGTTAAATGGACTTATACTTTGATGAAACGTGATTCAATCTCTTTTAGTTTACTGATGATATTTGTGTATTGATGTGATATTCTAGTTGCTGGGTTCTTAATTGTATCCATCTTAGGCGTTAGATATCAAATTTAGTTAAATTAGGGTAGTTTCATTTTTCAGTTCATAAGAAACGAACCTTTATCGTTTAATCAAACTATGGAAATACGATCTTGGTTTTCCATCTATACAACTTACACTGTCCAATATACTTGTTGGTTTCTTTTCGCACTTAAACTGATTTTTATAGAATTGTTTAACAGCAGTAATTTTTTTATAATGAATTATGATACGGATGTTAGAACGACAACAATAAATTAAATTTTTGGATTTTCATTTTAAAGACTAAAATGTAGTCTTATAATGAGATACTGAGATATAACCCCATTTCCATTTTAAAGTGTCAATTTCTCTTTTTCATATATTGACGATGTTTTCTCTCAGGGCTCCTAAGACCAAGGCTAATGCATAAGGACCCTTTACTACATGCCCGATGACTTGAATACAAAGGACATATAATCGTCGCTGCCCATCTCTACAAATTCTGTTTATTTAACAGCCACTACATAGGATGCTAGTGTATCATGAAGAAAATATATAAGAAAGGAGGCCTAATCAATTAGTTTTCTACATTCACTATTACGTTTTTGCTACAGTTCCACACTCTCTTTTAGAGTTCTATCGCCACAATTTCCACTCTTCTTTAGAGTTTTACATGCCAAGATATCCTCCAGCACTATTTTAGTTTTCATTTCCTTTTTAAAACTTTTTAAAAGGCCTTTAGGTAGAGCCCAGAGGGTTCCTCAACCAACCATAAGCAACTCATTGAAAATCATGCCTCGTCATGTATCTTGCTTCTTAATTTGGCTGCATGTTGTAACCTTCGGTTGGGATAATGGCACAACACTTGATTTCGTGTTGCAACCGATTAGTAATTTATTATTATATTTATTTTATTATTACTATATTTTTTATCAACAAACCAATCAAATAAGCTAGATATTGATATGAAACAAATACGATACAAATGTCGATATAAATACTGATGAAAAATAGACCATTCAAACAGACTCTAAATTTACACATAGGTCAAAACCCATTTCAACATGTTAGGGTTAAGGCAAGTATTTGATGGGACTTACCATGGTAATTACATCTAATTTTAGGGTATATCACATTTCATACTTCAACTATAATTTTACTGATCAAACATGCTAGATATTAATATGAAACAAATATGATACAAATATCAATGAAAAACAGACCATCCAAACAGATCCTAAATTAACATATAGGTCAAAACCCATTTCAACATGTTAACGTTAAGGCAAGTATTTGATGGGGCATATCATGATTGAATAATTACATCTAATTTTAGGGTATATCACATTTCATACTCGAACTATAATTTTTTTTTTTAATTGAAGTGTTTGAACTTTTGATTTTGGCACTGACTGTGAGCAACACTACCTACATTAACTCCAACTTTAAGTTGCCTACCCTGTAGGTTTTTTTCCTTTTTTTTTTTCTCAACTAGGATTGTCTCATGTCCTTAACAATTATTTTCATAAAGATATTACACATAAAATGGAGGGTAAATAATATATTGTAATACAAAGATAACAGTAAGGGTGGGCACAAATTAGTTTGGTTCGGTTTTACCTAAAACCCAACTAAACTATTAAGTAACAGTTTGATTCGGATTAGAAAAATTTTAAATCTTTAAATAACGGTTTGATTCAGTTTGGATTACGTATTAAATCAAAATTCTAATTAAAAATTTTCTTGGCTCTAGCTTTTTTACATTTGTGTAGATACTTAAATATTTATATCATTTTACAAAGTTTATATTATAAACCACGACAGAATACTTTATGAATTTATTATACTTGTAATCTATAATTCTCTATAAAATCAATTATCTACCAATAAAATACATTCACCAATCAATACATAGTAAGTTATAATTTATAATTTTTAATAGAACCATCAAGTCAATTATCTGCCAATAAATTAGTTAAAACAAAAAATCATCTATCAATAAAATTCATCAAAGAATAAAATAATCTGCTGATAAAATATATTAAAAAATTAATACATAATAAGAGCTTATAACTGAATAAATAAACTTAATACATTATAAAGTTAAAAGCTATTAAAAAAAATAGTTCATTATCAACAAAAAAATACATATCATGAGTATAAAAAAAATTAAATGAACAAGTTGATTTTAATCAATATTCATCAAATAATAAATATCAACTGAAATCATACTAACATATGATACAATATTATTATATTTTTCTAAAAAGGTTTGGTTTTGTTTTACGGATTGGTCTTGTTTAATTTACAAACCAAACCATAAATTTACAGATCAGTTTGGATTGGAAAATTTTTAAACCAAACCATTAAAAAAAATCGTATTTTTTGTTTGGATTGATTCGATTACAAATTGGTTCGGTTTGATTCGATTGGTTTTTTTTGCTCACCCCTAGTTAACAACAGTTAATGTTTAGCTTTCTTTCTACATAAAAGAAAATAAGTATGGTGTACTGAGAGTTGTCATTTCGGCATTTAATGAAAGAAGCTTTATTTAAAAGAAAAAACAGTATCTCCATGCTTCAAAACTCATTGTAACCAGTTTGCATTAGATTTTTTGGCACTTTTGAAAGAGATTAAATTATGAAAAATCACTACCTTTTTATGTATTAAAAAAATATTATATTATCAGAAAATTTTAAGGAATATAGTACTGCAACATTTATTATTTTTCAGGAGACAAAATTAGATTTAAATTTTTAATCCTTTCAAATTTTTAACTTATGCTATGGCAAAACCTGGGGATTACAATATGAATAGTTCTCTTTTTCTTTTTTAAATACCAAAATTCATGGGAAAAGGAAAATAATATTTATATTTTTTTAAAAAAAATTACAAAATTGTCACTAGGATGAAAATAATCCCAATTTTAGGTAATATAACCTCGTCTCTTGAAAAAACATGATCATAATTACTAACATCATCTCTTCAAGATACAAAATCTTAAAATTACAAAGCTGCCTCGTCTCTTCAAGAGACGAAGTCTCAAATTACGGACTATCTTGTCTCTTCAAGAGACGAGGCTAATAGCTTATGACCTTGTCTCTTCAAGAGACAAGGTTGTCGAGCCATATTTTTTCTCCTTCCTTCTTCTTCTCGTTCCCCCATTTTGCTCCTGAAAAATCCCTACTCCCCACTCGTGGAAAAACCCTAACCCTAATTTCACTCCTTTCCAGTGGTGTTTTTGATCTAATTAGTGCGAGTTCTTGGTTAATTTTGATGACCAAGTGTCAATTTGTGCAAAATTTAAACGATTTACACTTCAATCACCGTGGACACGTTGAACTACGCAAGTAAGAGGCTTGATCTCATCCATTTATTTTTTCACGTTATTGATGTTGTAATGTAGGTTGTTTGGTGTTGTATACATTGTTGGATTTTTTTTTTTTTTTCAAATATTGAAGCAATATTATATGTTATTTTTCATATGAGTAGCATTGTGAGGTGGTAATGCGATTTTGATGTATGTTGCATGCTTTATTAATGCTGTAATGTGGACATTGGATGTTGTCATTTTGATGTTATTGTATACTTTTAGCATTTAGGAATCAAATTATGAAGCCATAATTTATAATTAATAATTCTTTATTTTTATATTTAATTTACCAATAAAAAAGAAAAAAAATGGAACTAGAGATTATTGTACAATGGATTTTTATGTCATGAATGGCAAAAATAGTTTTCTCAATCTGTATCTATCAAAAATCCTTCATCAAAAGAAAGAACTTGTTATTTATTTTCAATTTTGAAATATGATTTTAAATATAAGTCCTTTTTTCCTAATCTAATCAGATTGGGTCTATGGATAAAACACGCCAATGTCATAATTTGGCTCATTATCTTATGTTATTATATGTCTCACATCTTGATATTAGGGGGGTGCAATTCATAGCTCATGATCATATTCCATGCATTCAATCTATATTTATGAGTTGGTATGGTAGGTGAAGAAATAGATAAGGCCAAGTTTGTATTGTACGCTCATGAAACATTGTGGAAGGGAATGAAGGTTTTGGTTACGATAGGTGGCCAATTGCTGTTGTCAAAATTTAGAGGAATGCTACGTATGAGCAAATACTAAACACCATTTGCAGTAGACTTAAAATAAATAGGTGTAGACATCAAGTTGAGCTATATCATAGGGTAGCTATTGGAGATAGGATGCTACATTATGATGTTATTCTAGTAACTAATGATAATGCTGCACAGGAGATGTTAGCATACACAGAAGGGTTAGTAGTTATATATGTCTAGATATTTGAAAAGGAATTGCCATAGGCACTTATGGGCGCCATGGACATTAATGGAAATGTTAGCAGCCAAGGGTTGGCAGATTCGAACCTCACTCCAATTCAGATAATAATTAGCCCACAAGTCCAAATGAGTAACTTTGAAATGGGTGCACCTGACTGAAGTTGAGGTCATGATACTGATGCAATGTAAGAATCATTAGTAAGTGAATCCAGTGACGTCTATGATGATGATAGAAGTGATTCTGTGGTAGGTTTGTCCCAGTAGGTAATTGCTATCTATGTACAACCTAAGGGTAATGATTGGCACCATTTCATGGATCCTTCAGATGTTGATGCAGTAGGGAGCTTAATGCCAGTACCTTTTTCAATGCTGATATAGGTAGTAGATATGCTACATTTGATGATGAGCAGGATATGAGTGCTGGAAATTGGAGCTTTAATGATGAATTCTTATGAACAAAGGTTGGTTACAATATTATTTTGATGAGAAAATGTATTGCATAAATACTTCACAACTTAGTTAAGTTACATGTAATAGGCAAAACTTCTTTTTAATGTGATTGAGCTTTATTTGTGCATATATGTTTGTGCTTTGTTTTGTCTTATGTTCTTGGCGCAGTGCGTATAGGGGAAACGTATTGGCTCACCGATACAAGATAGACCGGTTCGCCATTAGAAAAAGATAAGGTGTGATGACTTCATCAGAGATAGTCAAGGGGTAGATCGAACCCTCAACTTTAGGCTCGACTAGAGCAGCTCACCAATAGGGATATGGACCGGCTCGCCTATGCATGAAAAATAGCCTTTTAAGCTTTTGGCAACTAACCATTGAAGGCTTGATTTTTGTGTAATGGCTAACTTATTTTGTGCGCTTATAAATAGAATTATTAGGGTGTTTTTATGAAAGAGAATAGAGCTTAAATTGGTAGAGATTATGTGAAAATACTCTCTTGATTTGTATTTGTATTTGTATTTGTTGAGTGAATAGTACCTTAGTGAGATTAGTAGCTAATATTATAAGACACTATTCATATATTATGTTTAAGTGTTTTTGGTGAAGTCCTCTCTTGTTTGAGGAAATAAGTGAAGTCTTCATGTGAGGCAATGTGAAGTCTTACTTGTGGTAGGCATTGGTAAAGTCCTCTTGATGAGGCATTTGTTTTGTGTTGAATGAAGTGTGAAGTCCTCATTGAGTGAGGCAAATCGTGAACCATGGAGATTAGGAGGTGAGCTAAACTCCACGTTAAATCTGGGGTGATCTTCTCCTTCCTTATCTCTTTATTATTATTATTATTATTATTATTATTATTATTATTATTGTTTTGTTGTTGTTGTTGTTGTTGTTGTTGTTGTTGTTGTTGTTGTTGTTGTTGTACGTTAAAAGATTAAAGAGATAATAGTTGGTTAAGTGAGTTTATAATCGGTTTTAGAAACCCGTCTTGTAACTTCTGCTTCCGCAATATATACCGTGTAATCAAGACTAGTGATGCATTTTTTTTTCCCAACAAATTCAAGGTTGGGATGCAGGTCAAGACTAAAGATCATCTTATACGGACAATTAAAATGTGGCACATATCGAACCATTATAATTTTAAGATAATGGACTCGGATCTAAGGTCATGGGCAATTAAGTGCACCGATACCCACAATAGAGGTTTTAAGTGGAGACTCAGAAGCAGCTACAAGAAACATGATGGGTTGGTTCACATCACCAAATATGAAAGACCCCATATATGTTTGGATGAAATCTTTGGATAGGATCATTCTCTATTGGACTTCACCATGTCTAGGTGCATTCTAATGGAGATTCATAGTTCTCCAGATGTGAGGCAAAGGACCTCCAATTGACTATCTTAAAAGAGTTTAGGTATAATGTTCATATTAAAAGAATTCATGACATGAAGCGAAAAGCTATTGAGCAAGTGTATGAAAGTTGGGAGGATTCATATATGAAGCTTCCACATCTACTTAATGTGATAGCAAGGCAAATATAGGAACAAAGATTGAATGGAGAATTGTTGAATCAAATACTGCAGGACACGTCTTTCTTGGCAAACTCTTTTGGGCATTTTCTCCTTGCATTAAAGCGTTTCAGCACTGTAAGTATGTTCTGGACACATGATTGAATGTACTGATAAAAGCTTGTTTGTATGAACTAACTAATTTTTGTTAACGCTTTACAGACCTATGGTCATAATTGATGGTACCTTCTTGTATGGTAAGTATAAGCATAAATGCTTATCCCGGTGGCATTGGATGGAGCAAATCATATTGTGTTATTGGCATCTTCTCTTGTTGACGAAGAGTTAGAGGACACATGGAGTTTTATCCTTCAAAAATTGTTAGTACACGTTATCAAAAACCGCTCTAACATTTGTTTGATATTCGATCGCCATGCCAGTAGTAAAAGTGCAATTGAAGGTGAGAATGTTGTGTGGCCTAGAGGCTAAACTTAGTGTTGGTGTATCCGACATGTTGCCAGCAATTTCAACTCGAAGGCCAAGAGTAAAGAATTAGTGAAAAGAGCGGCATATCAAAGATGAGAAAGTTCCATGCTTACTTTGCTACAACAAATCAAAGTAATCAATGGCCATCGTGATATTTTCGCAAGTTGCCTCCATGTACGTAAACTTTACCTTATGATGAAGGCGTAAGGTTTGGAATTGGTACAAAAAATATGGTTGAAAGTTACAATTTCGTTCTTAAAGATGCTCAATCCTTACTTGTGGCAGCATTGTAACTCAATCTTCAACAAGCAAAGGTAAGAGGCCAGTAAAGCAATGAATTTGGGTAAGGTGCTAACAGCTTATGTTGCAATGAAGTCTAAGAGGTGGAACAACATGTAAAGTGCCTATTGTATTACATGTTTCAATTATCAGGAACGTGTATTTGAGGTTTTACTTATACTGCAACCTACCATGTATTGTCAAAAGGGAGACCACATACAAAAAGTCAAGTTGAGATTAAGTTGATGTACATATAATAAGTGGCAGACCTATTAAGTTCCATGCTCACTTGCAGTGGCAGTAATGGGTACTCTGCATATGGATTATGTTGCTCAAGAAAGGAAGTGATATAGGTGAGAGAATTAGCTAAGAGTATATAGGCATTCATTCATACCTACAACAGATAAGGCAAATTGGAAATATACTGACATTCCAACATGACACCCCTTCACTCAACTTAGAAAAGGGGGTAAGCCCAGGGAGAAACACTTCTAGAATGAGATGGATATTCAAGAGGGCCCACAGGTTACTCATGCGAGTCAGGTAGGCAGATAGGGAAAAACATTAGAAGTTGTCTAAGTAAACGAGCAACTAATTAGACAACTACGAACCAGTTAAGTCGTAGTGGTATTATATTGTTCATGTGATTTGTTATTACACTAACATTGCCTATTTTATATACTATTTGCTCCATTAGTTACTTATGCCTTTACTGACACTATTTACTATATTCTTCCTTACAGATGGATCTAGGACCGCTAGATGACTCCATACTTATAAGGTAACTTATTCATAGATCGAGGTTGGCATGGGAGCGATAGGTAAGATATTTTCTTCACCTCATTACTTAGAATATTTAGAGAATATTTCTCATGGAATTATTTTCAAGTGCAGGAGCACGTCATATTATATTATCGCTGGAGAGGCACAAAGCTGAAGCGATAGGCTGGCATGCCTTCACATTTAGACAACCGACTTGTTTCGTATCTATCACTGGCTGGCTTCATAGGTGTCACACATATATCATTTGCTCAGCTAAACTGGCACCTGATTAGCGCATTTGTTGACAGATGTCGACCTGAGACACATACATTTCACATGCCGACGAGAAAGTGGACAGTAACATTATAGGATGTTGCAACACTCATGAGCCTTCCCATCGATGGGCGTGCAGTTACCAACATGGCACAAATGGATTAGCCAAAGTTATGCGACTGTTTACTAGGAGTTAAACCCGTGCCTAATGTGGATATTAATGGTGGCCACTTAAAGATGCCATGGTTGGATATACACTTTAGAGAACTTCCTGATAATGCAGATGATATTACCATTCGATGACATGTTAGGGCCTACATTCTATTGTTGCTAGGGGAGTCTATTGTTAGGACAAATCGTCTAATCTGGTTCATGTTATGTACCTCCAGCTACTTGAGGACTTTGAAAGAGCAGGATAGTATGCATAGAGAGCAGCTTGCTTGGCATGGCTCTATAGGCAGCTATACATAGCTTCACACATTGATACAGCGACATAATAGGACCCTTTGTTACTTTGCAAATCTGGGCCAGGAAGCACTTCCTACACATCATCCCCCTACATCGATAAATCACGTCAGTTACCATGGAGCACCCTCTCATCAATTATTGGGGCACCACTTTTGATGTCACTTGATGCCCCACACATTTGTTGTTTAAGTATAAGGGATGGTTAGACTGACAGGTCCCTAGACAGGTATGGTTTTGTATGTCCTATGTGGTCTCATGTTCACAATTTCATTATTTTCACTTATTTATTGCTTACCTTTTTTTTTTTTTTTTTGAATAGTTTGTTTGGGACCCATACTCTGCTATAGTAGTTTCCCTACCTAAGTACTGCCAGTTCGACAGAGATGTATGGCATGCACGAGTTTCTCGATATGTTTTCACATTGTCAAGCACTACTATCCAGACAGGATATTCAGATAGTTGAGTGGTTTCTAGCTTGCCTGTGGAGGGTTTGACTAACGGGGGTCGCCCTAAGGTTACGATCCGTTGGGTTGGTTTCCCAACTTGGAACCAATTTCCTCTAAGAGCCCTACCGATTGAGAAGGAGATAAAGTTGAAAACAACTGAGATCGGATGGGGATCCTAAACCCCTCATTTGACATGAGGGCATTACATGAGCTTGACTAGAATGGAACCGGGCGGTAGAACACACCAAGTGGGTCGTAGAGTGGGATGACGGGTGCAACCGCACTATGGACATACCAAATATCCCTGATAGTACATCTGGAGATTATTTTTATTGGTATCATGCGATCACCAGTCGCTAGATTAGTCATATGGGGGACATTATGCGATATATAGTAAGTTCAATGATTACATAAGGTATATAGATGTATATTGTGTTCATTATTTCGTAATATATATGTTTACTTTTAATTGCAGGCAAATTTCATTTACCGAGTTCCCGACATGCCACCCGAGCATACTTCTACCACTGCACGAGATGTTATTCGTGTAATACATGAGCTCATGGGACTTAATATCAATGATCCAGCACCAGCACTGGAACTAGCACCTGCACTAGATATCATTGGTGGTTAGGATGACCCACAGCCTTAGCCTCGGCTGGTACAAAGATGCAGACCATACACAAAGAGGTGTGAGCGGGGACGGGGTCAAAAGTGAGGGCGAGGACAATACAGAGCCACAGAATCAAAGAAAAGCCTTTGCCCCCACATGTCCGTCATGACAATCCTAACCCTTCACATTTTCAACATGATTTGTTTGGTCCATTATCATATGCTCATCCGTCGGATATCTGATGCTAGACATCTAATATGCAAAGGTTCATACTCCTGGAGCTCCACATAAGAGGCGACCATCACAACCATATGATATGGGGGAGGGACTCACCTAGGTGGATCTAAACCCTATCCCATTTCATCAGTACAGTGTTGGTGATGGAGATGGGGACGTCACACTCACATAGATTGATCCATCTATAGAGCATCCTTAGAAGGCTCTGCATTAGGCTATGCCATTTCGTTATACTTTTGTCAGGTAAAGACGAAGGAGATGGACCACACAAGAGTAGATTAGATTTTATTTATATTTATGTTTTATGATGATGGTATGTAGTATTGTATATACATTTTATGTAATGAATTGAAAAATATTGCAACCATTTTTATATTATGTTATATGAGGTTTTTCTTACATTGGCAATGAAGGGTTTTGAAATATTGTTGTGGTTAGATGAATTGGGTTTGGGAATATTGTTGTGGTTGGATTATATAGTCTAAAAGTTGTTTCTTTGTGATTGGGTTTAGGAATACTGTTGTAGTTGGATTATGTAGTCTAGAAGTTGTTTCTCTGTGGTGAATGGCTAATGATTTATACAGTTGATTATACGTGATTTTTACAGGTTACAATTATTTAGATTGGCTAATGTAAAAGGAGTGAAATATGAAATGCAAAGAGGAGAGGGGAGATGGTTGTGCTAACTATGTTTCTTTACAAGACGAGGTCAACATTTATATTGACATTGTCTCTTGAAGAGATGAAATTAGTATCTTACACTAACCCTAGCTTTTCAAGAAACGAGATTAGCATTGTACATTGATCTCGTCTCTTGAAGAGACAAGATAGCTCCGTAATTTTAAAACCTTGTATCTTCAAGAGATGAGATTATGTTGCTTGAAACTAGATTATTTTTGTCCCAATGGCATCTTTGTAATTGTTTAAAAAATATAAATATTATTTTCCTTTTCCCAATGTTCCCTGTCCCATTGCTAGTTTTTGACGTGTCAAAAGAAAGCACAAAGGAATAAAGAGACATCACATGTTTAGCCTTGCCCGCTATCAAGGGAATGAATTGATTTATAGACTCCTGCCAATATGAAAGCTGGATTTAATATGTTATAACAAAGATTTGAAACTTGCGGTTAAGCAAATACTTCTCCCATATTGCTAAGAAAGACTCCAGTAGGTAAACATATATAGCATGTAATATACATGTGGTCAATCATATTTTGACTCATAATCGTATAATAAATCACAAATGATAATTATTTAAGAAATTACGTACTATTTCTTCCATATATCAAAATATAATTGATAAATGTGTACATACATGTAGAATGTATTACTTATAGAATATTTTTCCCATACTGCTAAAGTCACTCCAGCAGCATCTTAATTACAATCCTTGATGAAATTGGCTATGGTCGTATGATTTCTATAAGGAGATCACATGCGAGAAAAAAATACCAAGTGCCAGACTGGAAGCATACGCCCAGGGCGAGCTACTACTCATGCCTGGCCTGATCTAACACAGAACTTGGTATCATCATGTCTGCTTTATAATGCCAATGAGACTGACCATATATACCAACAAGAGCCTTACGTGCAAATCCCCGTTAGATCCTTCGCTACTGACCGCTAAGACATTGGCTTAAACCAGCTAGGAATGCAAATGAGTCGGACTGAGCCAAATTTTTGCCTGCTCGAGCTCGGTTCGTTTATTTTTTAATGGGCTCAAGTCGTTCCAGGCTTTTAAAAAGCCTAGAATATGTAGGCTGGGCCCAAGTCCGTTAAGAATTTTCTAGCTCGAGCTCGGCTCGTTTAGTTAAATGGGCTTAAACTCGACTCGTTTAGTTAAACGGGCTTGACTCGCAAGCCTGTTTGCGAGCCCTTAACGAGCTTGGTCGCAAGCCTGTTCGCAATCTTGAAGACAAGCTCAGGCTCAGCTCGTTTAACTAAACGTGCCTAAGTTGGAGCTCGAACTTGGCTCGTTTAGCTAAATGAACCGAGCTTGAGTAGCTCGCGAATAGCTCGGCTCGTTTGCAGCCTTAAAAGGCAACCAAAGAAAAGGTAAATATGGATATTTTTGTTTCGCGAATTCTTTATTCAAGCTTTTAGTCTTCTCGTATCTATCTAGCGGGGTAACACTTTTGTCCCAATTTAATGAATTCAACGTTGCACTTGCACCTGGCTAGGAAGTGCTTCACCTTATTGGCACTGTCTTTTCTCAATGAATTCAAGATTGCTTTTACAAAGGTATGCTCCTTCAAAATTGCAATTTTTTGAGTCCTTAGACTTCCCTTAGCATCTTTTGCATCTATCCTCATTCGCTAGGGGCTCCTCTCGTACATGGTTGCTTCGTTGCTATGTTGTAAGTCCATGATCGCTATAAATTGATATAGTTGAAACCACTATGCACAAGTTCCTCACGTTTTACTCTCAGTTACTGCAAAACCCGCACTTTGTTGACGCCCATACTTGGTCACCTAAAATGATGCCCCACATCAATCTCATGAAGCAATACTGTGCTGAAAACGCTAGTTTTTGAGCACTTAATCACTTTCCTAGCCTGAAACTAGCATGGGATCCATTTGAAAAACCTAGTTCGTGATGAACTACCAAGCAAGCAACCATTTATGAGATTACCAATAATCCCCACACGAACAGATTCCATCCTGAAACTTGTGGAATCTATTAGCATCTCTAACCACAAAAACTATCTTTAGGATCCTTGAAAGACCCTTAATAAATTCATGACAGTCTCCACAAACTCGTAAATTTTTGAAAATGCGAATCACTTTTCCCTCCTGCTCCAGTCCACCCATAACTAATACTAACCCAATAGCCAATTTCTCACTATGATATCTCAAACTTTCTGCCTTTGACTCCTCCTCCACATCATGCAATGCAAAGCTTACCCGACATATGAAACCCATCTCTTCTTTCAATCGCTCTTCCATTTCCTTTAGAACAATGTGAATTTTATCTGCCATCGGATGTGAATCATCTGCACTGTAGAAGAAGTAAATCATTTTGTCAATCTCCACCCAACTGCATCCTCCTTCTTTCTTTAACCTCCTCAGCTTCACCATCTCCCTTAACTGTTCACTCTCTCTGCAATAACCAGCCTCAAGGTATAAGTTTGACATCATGACATAATTGACTGGATTATGGCCATCCATTTTCAAAAGAATGTCTCCTATTTCTCGACCCATTTCAATGTGTCCATGCACCTTACAAGCACTGAGCAAGGTCTGCCATATTCCTGCATTTGGTTCAAAAGGCATTCCCTCAATCAGACTTTTGGCTTCTTTCAGCTGTCCTGCTCGACCAAGGACATCAACCATGCAGGCATAGTGCTCTATTTGCTGTTTAATATCTTTGTCAGCACACAATTTAAAGAAGAAATTTTTACTTTCTTCAATGAGACCAGAGTGACTACAGGCTGATAAAACAGCCAAGTAAGTCACACTATCGGGCTCAATGTTTGCCAGCTGCATCTTATTGAAAAACTCAACAGCCCCTCTTCCAAGACCATGCTTCCCATAGCCTGTCATCATGATTGTCCAAGACACTACATTCCTAGTAGGCATATAGGCAAAAAATCTTTCTGCCTCAGCGATCAATCCACATTTGAGATACATATCTAGAATCGAATTGGCTACAGATATGTCCTGACCAAATGGTATCTTGACAGTAAAAGCATGCATTTGTTTCCCTTGTTCCAAAAAAGCAAAATCAGCAAACACACCCATCAAGCTAGACAAAACAAATCCATCTACTAGGACATTGCTTTCCCTAAGTTGCTGAAACAAATCCATCGCAGCTGCTAAATTTTCTTCTTGAGCATAGCCTAAGATGAGAGAACTCCACACTATGACACTCTTCTCTTCAATGTAATCAAAAACCTTTCTAGCATCACATAGACAGCTGCACTTTACATATAGATCAACCAGAGAACCAGCAACAGCAGTTCGAGCAGAAACCGGAAACCCACTTGTTATCATTGAAGCATGGATTTGTGTCCCTTGTCTGATTGCCCCAAGACTGCTACAACACTTCAGAATACTCGTATAAGTGTACTCATCTGGAACTTCCCCCTGTTTTAGCATTTCTCTAAATAAAAGTAGCGCCTTCTCGACATTTTCGTCAATTGTATACCCTGCTATCATCACATTCCAGCTTATGATATTCCTCTCTCCCATCAAACCAAACACTCGAGTGGCTTCATCTATTCTACCACATCTTGCATACATGTCCATCATACAATTACTCACCACGCACATCGAATCAAATCCAGTTTTAACACAAACTCCATGAGTTTGCAATCCATTCTGAACGACACCTAAAATTCCACATGCCTTAAGACTAGTAGACAAAGTAAACTCATTCGGCTTAATTCCGGAGACACCCATTTCACAAAACAGGTTAAATGATCGTCGAGCGTCCCCATTCAGTAAATAACCACACATAAGAGACGTCCAGGTCACGACATTTCTTTCAGTCATTTTGTCAAACACCTTAAACGACATACCCTTATGGCCACATTTTGCATACATATCGATGAGATCATTGCTAAGCATCAAATCGGAAGTGAAACCCATTTTAGTTACGAGTCCATGGACTTGCTGGCCCTGTTGGAATAGAATGTTCTTGGAACAGTTCCTCAAGAGATTTGCAAGTACCTGTCGCTCACTCATTAAAAAAGAAATGGCAATTTGCAATGTCCTTTTTTTTTTCTCCTTTTCAAATATTAACCCTTATATAATTTGAAATATGGAAAGTGAGAAAATCAAATTGATTTCGAAGGATCAAGCGAATCAAATGTTTCAACTGCTGCTACCGCCCCTATATGTAAGTAGTCCGGTACCATTCCCAGCAGGCAGTAGTTCTAATTGTGTAAAGAACCAGAACAAAGGGAGGGAAAAGGAAATAAATATAATATATATAATATTAAAAAATTATAAAAATATCATTGAGACGAAAATAATATTAGTTTTAGATAAGTTGACTTTGTCTTTTTAAGAGACGAGGTCGTTAGTGGCTAGTTTCGTCTCTCCAAGAAATGATGTCCTTTATTCGTGGTAC
This sequence comes from Combretum micranthum, assembly GCA_024138025.1. Taxonomy (NCBI): domain Eukaryota; kingdom Viridiplantae; phylum Streptophyta; class Magnoliopsida; order Myrtales; family Combretaceae; genus Combretum; species Combretum micranthum. The sequence goes on from JAMXBD010000522.1 coordinate 139,802, forward strand.
GTTGTCTCTTGAAAAGACGAAGTAAGTGAAAGTAACATCCCTTTCAAACTTTATATTACACTCCCTGTAAGTATAACATGTCATAATCAGTTATAAATCATAATCCACCGCAGAAAAAACAATTTCAAAACAATATAAATCAACCAAACCCAATCCATCCAATCATATTAGTATCCCCAAATCCAATCCAGCCAATCACAATAAGAGAAAATGCATACAGGATAATATGAAAAAAGCTACAATATTGTTCAATTAATTACATAAAATGTATATACAGTAATACATATAATCATCATATGACATAAATATAAAAAAATCTAATCTAATCTTGTGTGCTATGTCTCCCTTGTCTCCGCCTAATGAAAATACGAGCAAATAGGGTATGTTGATGCAAACCATGCTGGGGATGCTCCATAGATGGATCAACCTGTGTGACTATGGCATCCGCATATCCACCACCATCACTATACTGATGAAATGGGATAGGGTTTGGATCCAACTGGGTGAGTCTCTCTCCCATATCATGTGGCAGTGATGATCGCCTTATATGTGGACGTCCTAGAGTATGAACAGCATAGATGTCTAGCATCAGGGTGTCGGGCAGATGAGCAAATGCTGATGATGCACTGGATAAAGCAGGCTGAACATGCAAAGGGCAAGGCTCGTCATAGTATATATGCAGGGGAGAAGGCTCATCTCCGATATTTGTAGCTCTGTATTGGCCTCGCCCTTGATCCTGACCCCGCCCTCAATAGGGATGTAACCGGGTGGACTATTATAAGGTTTGCGACCCACTCGATCCATCAAAAACTCTATAGATTCAACCTTATAGGGTTTTGCGATTGGGTTTAGATACATGGTAAAAACCTATGGGGCTATAGGCAGGGTTTGGATCATCTAATAAACTTGGTGGATACCTAACAACCTAGTATTATAATTTAAAAGAAATAAATAAAAACATTAATAAAAAGACAAGAAGTGAAAAGAAGACACGAAAGAGTTACCATCTTTTTTACCTTCTAAAGATGTGTTTTCTTGTAGGTCTGCTAGACTAATTACGGATTTTAGAACTTTTAATTATATTTTGTTCAAGTCATGTTTGCTGTGGAGATTAATATTATTTGTTGTCTTTTATATTTTAGTCCCAGCACAAGATTTAATTTACCATATTTTAAAGATATTATGTGGTGACAAAATTAATATATTTATATGTTTAAATATTGTAAATGAATGTAGTATGCAGCATTTTCTATCAATTCCACATGCATATTTTCATCTTTGAATATATAGGAAATTTGTGTCAGAAGTACCGACTTTTCTTAAATTTATTATTAAAATTTGAAAATAAGTAGAAAAAATAGAGATATAGGGTCGGGTTTCGAGTTCTAAATCAAACCTTATAAGACGGGTTTGGATATAGCATTAAAATCCTATAAGGTTATAAGGCCAGGTTTGGTAGCCCCTATAAGGTAGCGGGTTGGTTTTTCGGGTTCATATGATCCATTCGAAATCCGATCCGCTTACATCCCTAGCTCTTAACCATGCCTCTCCCTGTGTGGTTTGTGTCTCTATACAAGATCATCAACACGACGTCCCATGAACTCATCAACTACATAAATAACATCTCGTGTAGCACCATGGTGTCATCAGGTGGCATGTCGAAGACCTAGTGAATGGAATCTACCTGCAATTAAGAGTAAACATAGAGGTCATGGAATGTCGAATCCACTTAGAATCCATATATCATATGTAACACTGAACTTACCATATATTGTATTATGGCCCCCCATACTACTAATCCAACGCTTGGTGATCGCATGATACCAATTGAAATAATCCCCTGATGTACCAACTGGGATATCTGGTATCTCCACAATGTAATCGTGCCTGCTATCCCACTCTGCGATCCAACTGGTGTGCTCTACCACCCAGTTCCACTCGGAACGCCCCCGTAAGTCAATCTCATGTAAGGCTTGCATATAGAAGGAGGGGGTTGGGATCCCCTAAAAACCACTAAACTATCTGAGCACCCTGTCTATACAATAGTGCTTGACAACATGAAAGCAAATCAAGGGAACCTGTGCATACCTTATATCGCTGCCAGCGTGGCAGTACTCTAGTAGGGAATCTACAATAACAAAGTACGAGTCCCAAACAACCTGTTACATAAAAGATTAAGATATATATAGAGTCTGTTTGGATGGTCTGTTTTTCATCTATATCTGTATCGAAACAATATGTATAAATATATCTTATTTGTATTTATATTTTATCTATATTTAATCTTTTCATGAAAACTGCTAACATTATATATATATATATATATATATATTTCTTGATAAATAATTTATTAGAAAAAAGTGTTTTATCTGTTGAAAAAAGCTATTCAAATAGACCCATAAATAAAATTTATGTAGTTGTTCACATATAAACAAATAGGACATAAAAAACCATACCTATCTAGGGACCTGTCAATCAAAGCATCCCCTACACTCGAACAATAAATGTGTGGAAGCTCGAGTCACATCAAAAGTGGCACCCCAATCATTGATGAGAGGGCGCCCTTCGGTAACTGCAATGATTTGGCATCGGAGCGGAGCAATGTGTGGGAAGTGCATCCAGGCCCAAATCTGTAGAAGTACAAGAGGCCCTACTATGTCACCCGTATCGGTATGGGAAGCCATGCATAACTGCCTGTATAGCCACACTAAGCAAGCTGCTCCCCATGCAAACTAGCTTGCTCTATCGAGGTCCTCAAGCAGCTATAGGTACATCACATGAATCAAGTCGGACAATTTGTCCCCAACAATAAAACCCCCCCAACAACAACAAAATGTACACCCTAGCATGGCGTCGAATCATGATATCGTTTGCATGATCATAGAACTATGAAGTGTGTATCTGACCAGGACATCTTTAGGTGACCTCCATCAATATCCATGCCGGCAGTAAGGCTAACTCCTAATAGTTTGTGGCACGACTTTAGCCAATCCACCCAGGTAGTACCAGTAACTGTTTGCCCATCAACGAGGAGGCCAGTGAGCACCGTAACATCCTGACATGTGACGGTCCACTCCCCTATCGGTATGCAAAAGGTATCGGTCTCAGGACATTACCTCTCAACTAAAGCAATAATCACATGCCAATCCAGCTAAATAAATGATATACGTGCAGCACCTATGAAACTAGCATCTGATAGGAATGGAACAAGTCGCTTGTCAAAGAAGACGTATCCTGCAGTTTCTGAATCAACAGTTCTCCACTCAATCTTTGTTCCTAGATCTGCCTCTATTATCGCATTAAGTATATGCTCGAGCTCCACATGAGAATCTTCCCAACTTCCATACACCTGCTTAATAGTTTTTCGCTTCCCCTCTCAAATTCTCTTCGTATGAACAATATACCCAAACTCTTTTAAGATATTCAATTAGAGTTCCTTCGCCCTCACATATAAGGGATTACAAATCTCCAATATAATGCACCCGGACATGCTAGTGGAGTCCAACTGAGAGTGGTCCTATCCAATAATTTCATCCAAGCAGGTGTGAGGTCCTTTATATTTAGTGATATGAAACCACCTACCATGTTTCTTGTGACTGCCTTTAAGTCTCCACTTACAACCTCTGTTATGGAGATAAATACATTTAACTACCCATGACTTCGGTTGGAGTCGACCACCTTGAAATTGTAATAGTTCAATATGTGCCACATTTTAACTGCCCGTATAAGATGATTTTTAGTCTCAAACCGCATCCCGACCTTGAATTCATCGCTGAAACTCCAATTTCCAATACTCATTTCCTGCTCATCATCAAAAGCAGCATGACCAATACCAATATCAACAGTGAAAAATGGCACTAGCATTGAGCTCCCTACTGCATCAACGTCTATAAGAGGTACGAAACGATGCCAGCCATTTCTATGAAGGTGTACCTCGGTGATAGTATCTTGCTGAGGGAAAGCTTCCACATTTTCATTTCTATCATCATCATAGTTGTCACTAGATTCACTTGTTAAAGGGTCTTAAATCACATCAATATCATAACCACATGTCTAATCAAGTGCACTCATTTCAAAGTTACCCATCTATACCTGTGTGCTAGATATTGTTTGAATTGGAGTAGAGTTTGAGCCTTCCAACCCCTGGTTGCCAATATTTCCATCAACTCCCATTTCCCCTATAGATGCCTGTGGCGACTCGTTTTCAAACATCTACACATATACAGCCACTAACCCATCTATGTACACCAACATCTCATGTGCAGTATCATCATCAGTCACTAGAATAATATCATAACATAGCGTCATGTCTTCAATAGCTACACATATAGCACAATCCAATGTGTAAACCTATTTATCTTAAGTCTATTGCAAACGATGCCAAGTATTTACTCATATATTGAGTTTCTACTAATATTGACCACAGCAGTAGGCCGCTTATCATAACCAAACCCATAATTCCCCTCCACAATATTGCTATGAGCATACAGTACAAACTTAGCTTTATCCATTTCCTCACCAATCCTGTCAGCTCATAAAACATAGGTTGAATGCATGAAATCTACATCATGACTTATGAATTGCACTCTCCTAATATTTAACATATTTGCTAATGCTACTATACCCATCATAGTCTTATAATAGTATATAATCAAGGTGTATGATGTATAATAATATATGATTTCATAATTTGGTTCTTAAATTCTAAAACTATGGAGTATTATCATAATTACATCACACATTATCTGCCAGGCAACATCAATAGCACATACAATAAGCATGGGAATCACATTACCACTCCACAATAGAACACATCCAACACTACGTACAAGACCCATCTAACACTCAATGTGCTTCACCATTTGAAAAACAAAACACAACAACATAAACTAAACCCAATATTCAACAATGCAACATCAATATTCATGAAACATTAAGAGAAAATCCGAAGCACTTACTTGTGGAGTTTGGCGCACGAAAATTTGGGGATTTTTTACACGAATTCCTTTACTATTTCGCAAAATAACAACTTCTACAATGCCTAGTGATCGAACCTATTCAAGATAATGCCCAATTTTGTGAAAATCGATTGTAGGATTGATGAAATTAGGGTTAGGGTTATTTATATTTGTGATTTGGGGGTTCGTTTGGAAGAAAGGAGAGGGTTGTGTTGAAATGAGAATGAAGAAGATGGCGGGCAAGTTTTATGACCGCCAATCTCGTCTCTTGAAGAGATGAGGTCATTAGCTATTGACTTCGTCACTTCAAGAGACGAGGTGATTCGGTGTTCATCCCCGTCTTTTTAAAAGACAAAGTCAACTTGCCTATATCTTGAATTATTTTCATCCTAGTCGCATTTTTGTAATTTTTTTAAATATATATTAATTTCCTTTTCCCCAACAAAAGGCTGCGTTGAGATTATGCTAATCTATCTAAGAATAAAAATTATGTGTATCTAAATCTAGAGAAAAGGAAAAAATATAATAATAATTTTTAAGTTAATTAGATACCACTAGGACAAAGATAATCTCTAATTTAGACAATTTAAACTCATTTCTTAAATATACAAAATAGTAAATGGTCGAATTCATCTTTTAAAAAGACGAGGTTAGTATAACTACAATAAACTTGTTTCTTCAAAAAAAGAAAGTTAGTAGAAATATAATGGCCAAAAATTATTTTTAAAAAAAAGAAAAAGAAAATTTAATAAGATATGAATAAATATAAAAAAAGAAAAAAAAGAAAAAAATTAAATAATATTTAGTATCTATACTACTTTCCATGTGAATAGAAATCACTTATTAACAATTCACAATATTTAATTTATTATTGATAACAACACACTAAATATAATTATAATCTTAAAATATATCTATTTGCTTTATATAGTATACCAAAAAAAGAGCAATCATACTTCTAGACAATATAGGATTTCTTTTTCTTTTAATTCAAGTGGGATGCTTTTTACTATAGAGCCAAAAAAAAAAAAAAAAAAGCCTCGCATTATTTAGAAGTGAGATTGTTCTTTTGGTGATACTCTGTGTAAAGCAAATACACATATTTTTAAATCATATTTATTTAATATGTTTTTATTAATAACACATTAAATATTATGAATAGATAAAACTAATTCTATTCACATGAAAAAATAGTATAAACATTTAATACTATATTTTATTTAGGTCAGTGTAACTCTACCAACCTCGTCTCTTCAACAGATGAGTTTAGCCACTTACTATTTCGTCTCTTCAAGAAATGAGTTTTATTTTATTTTATTTTTTTTTACCAATTCAAGAGACAAGTTTAAATTATCTAAATTTAGAATTATTTTCGCCCCAATGATATTTTTGTAATTATCATTAAGTTCTTGTTTTTCCCTTTTTCCCTCTATATCTATTACCTGTGTAGACGATTTTTTTTCAATATTCGAAAGGTAAAGACCAATGTTATAATTTTCAACTTTAATACTTACCGTTTTAGTTATTTTTAATTTGGTGTTCTTTTAGTTAGTTAACGTAACAATGTTTGATATTTTGGTGTTTGTATTTTATGTAATTATATTTATGTGTATATTTTAGTTTGGATATGTTTTATTTTTAAAAATATATACTAATTCTAGTAATTTCAATCATGGATAACGTTTTGTATATTATGATGTTTGATTTTAGCATAATATCTTCATATCTACTTTATTCAAAAATAAGATTTGTTATCTACTTCTCAACCACATAAATCAAGCTAAATTTTGAAAGGATTATAATTTGTAAATTAGTGTCACATTTACTATATGGAAATCAATTGGAATGAAATGGATTGAAGTGGAAGGAATGAAATGAAAGGCAGAATAATAAATTCATTTTGTTGTCTGTTTACAATGAAATTGGCTAGTACTTATGAAAAATATCCTCCATAATAAAGGTATAAGAAGATAAAAAGGCAATTGTAATAGAGAATGAAATGGAGTCACAATTCTGTCTTCTTAAGGGTAGAATCAAGTTCCTCCTCAAAGTTGGAATCGCCCATTCATAGGAATCATAATTTGGGCTTTTAAGAATACATCCAAATATAGAAATGGAAATAGAATCCAGATTGTGATTCCATTTCGGAATGTCAAACATGACGTAGGTTTTTATTGAACTTGTGATATAAATTTCTAAACTTGTTGAATAATATATTGGCAAAAAGAAAAAAAAATACAATTTGAAGAAATAAATCACAAAAATTAAAAGTTAGAAAAGATAATCCCAAAATAACCTAACTTGAGGCACATTTCACCATTATGACCTTACTAGTCACATACACGACAAACAAATATTATGGATGCCTCTTGAATATCCACAACATTTGAAAGTGTTTCTCCAAGAGCCTCTCATAATTCCTCCCTTACCAATTTATTAGAAGCCACATTGAAATATCAAGAGGGGTGTAATTGATCCTATTAGGCATGAAATATTGTCCATATACCCACACTTGATTGTACCACGACCACGTATTCAATTGAAAAATGTGGGCAACACAATCTATATGTATCTTACTAATAGCCGTCATTGCTTAAGAACATGGAATTTTTTATGTTTATGACTTTGCCACTTTTGACATGTGCATCTACATGCCCTCAATTCTACCTCTTTTTGGTCATGCACAATAAATCGTTGTAGTACGTACCTCATCTATCATAGTCTAGTAATTGAAGATTATCACATGAAGACACTCATTGCTTTACCCTACCTTGCAAATTTATTGGTCACGTACTTTGTCAACGCTTAGCTACTAGCCAATGCCTTTAACGCCCCTTTTAAGGCAACATTACATCTCTCAACTATATTCTTTGTCCCAATGTGAAACACCTTAATTGTAAGCAAAAATCCATTTTTGTAGATATAGGGTCTCCAAAGTGTCTATCATTCCTTGCACACCATGGAACTTATGGGGTTGCACCTAGTAAGTTATCCTATTCAATAGATTTTTACATTGGTTGTTTTTTTCTTTTTTTACTTTTGAGTTAAAATTACTCACTACATGAAGGATACATTAATGCCATGGTCAACCCCCTGACCATACTGCATCTTGATCCATCAACTACTTTGTTTATGCTACCATGATAGTCAAAGATTAAACAAGTGTCGTGCAATCTTTTATGACATGACTAAACTACCACTTTAGGAACTAGCTCAATGTGTCCTCAAACTCTTCGTCTACCAATGTGTATACCAAGGGCATAATATGGTTTGCCACATCTACTATAGTCACTAATGTCACGTTTAATACGCATGAATCGTTCAGAATGAAATTGATTGGAATCAAATAAATGGAATGGAATCCATAAAGGAATGAGAATTCCATTCCTTTGTTTAGATACAGACACGGAATGAAACGGAAAGGAATTATTATACATTAGAATTTACTAAGAATACCATTTATAAAAAATAAAATAGTAAATTTATATAGGATAAAAAATTCATTTAGTTGAAAATCTTTAATAAAATGTGGAAAGGAATCACGATTCCACCTTCTCAAAGGCGGAATCAAATTCCACTTTAAAGCTAGAATCATTGATTCCTAGGAATCGCGATTTCGACTTCTCATAACGCTTCCAAACGTAGGAAAAGGAATATGAATAGGAATAGAAGTCGGCATACACGATTCCATTCCAGCTCATTCCTGCATACCAAACAAACCATAATAATTTATACTTAAATTCCCACATAGAAAGATAATGTCAATGATAATTACTAACTTGAAAAAAAAAAATAAAGGGTTACTACATTACAATCGATATGTTCACCAAAAGGTGGAAAAGGTCTTCTTTTCATACCTACGATAGACAAATGCTTCAATTTAAGGTATGAAGCTCAAAACAGTTTATCAAAAACCACACACCTTGCATCATTTGTCTTTAGACATCTTCACTCAACCTTAGTTCCTAAATTGGTCTCATGTATAGCATTTAGTAGGTGTGAAGTACATTATATGATTTCTCCTACCTACCATATACTTGTTCAATGTCCTTCCACATCACCTCTTCAATCCTTTTAATGGACAATAAAGCCAACTTACTTGCAAATGGTTCCTTGAAGGTCGTTTACCTTTACACCAAGCGAATTTTTGTCTCTATAATAATATATCTAAACATGGTAGTTAAGGGTGATCCTAGGAGATAATGGCATTCATACATGTATGGACCCTCAAACATCATGATCTAAAAACATCTACTATGCTTCTTCAAGAAGCTCAAATTCTCCACCCATAGCCCTTGTCTGAATTTATATATTTCACCAACCATACCTAATTATCCAACTCCATCACAGTATAGTTATGATGATTTGTTATGTAGTGTATTTACACTACGTGCATCAAGTATTCTTTTGTCTCAAACTGCATACACACCTTAAATTCATCACTAAAGCTCCAATTACCATCACCTAAGAGGTGCTCATCTTCAATTGTTGCGAATCCATTTCTCGGATTATCTATAAAGAATGGCATAGGGTTTAAACTCCACATCACACCCACAACATTAATCATTCTTTATTTATAAGCCATGAGGTTGATCAAGTGTCTAGAGCTAACCATCAGCGTTACCACTCTCATCACCATTGCTCATATCGATTGAATCCTTAGAAGGAGTGCTATCACCAATTTCAATATCCTTGTTTGGTTTAGTTGGTTCAAAGACAGTTACTTGATGTGGATTGATATTTATTACTTAGGCCACAAGAAAAAGATGTGATTTTTCTTTTTCTTTTTTTTTTTTTTTTTGCCAGAAAAAAAAAAGATGTGATTCAAACACTTAACTTTAAACTAAATTGCTATAATACGTGTCATATCCAAAATCAACCTCAATGACAGCGGGCAATGCATTCTCATAGATCTCCACATACACTACCACTGTATCACGACCATGTGAAGGTGTCAACACCTATTACACATCATGGTTATATTAAGATAAGTGCATATAATGGTCAATAGTTGCTCATAGTTTTCATCTTTTAAAACATAGACCACTGTCACTAGCTTTCTATCATAATGCACCCATCATCTCCTTCCACCATTTTTCCATAAACATAACACACAACTTTGACATCCCATGTTATTACTTCTCACCAGTTAAATCAATTAATAGCATCATTGCACTTAAAAGAAAACAAACTTACTAGTCTCACCAAACTAATCTTATCCACATACTTCAAGCATTTTCATCAATTAAAAAAAAAAAAGAAAAAGAAAAATCAGAACATAACTATCAAACCTAAATTTTCACTTTCAATTCTATTTTTTTAATTCGATTGGTACTAAATCGTAATCCATTTAATATGAATCATCGATTAGGTTTTAAAAAATAATCATTTTGAAAACTTTTAGTAGTCACCACCCAACCAAAGTTTAGAAAAATATATGTTAAAATCAATGGATTGGTTGATCTTAACTTAACTACTGATCTGCAGTAGAATCAATTTTTGAACTAGAGACTATGAGTCTAGGGGCTATTAAAATCTAAACGGTTACCACCTTTAACTTTTAAATTAAATTATATTCCTTTGATACTCATTATTTACAAATTTATAAAGAATTGATTAATTTTTAATTTAATATTTATAAAAAAGGAAAAAGTAAGTTTTTCATTTTTTAAGTCGTCTACTTACATACCCCTCATTGGGATCAAATTATTGTAGTTCCTTTAATGGAAGATTTAGTATGTTGATTTAATTTAATTTTAGAACTCTTTCACTTTAAGTTTATTAACGTATAATAGATTTGGTAAAATTAGTTATCTTGATAATATCAATCCTAAATACTATCGATCTAAATTTTTATTTTAGAAAAATAAATTCTCTAGGTGATGAAACGATTCGTATAATTAAATTATCAAGCATAGTATAATGTACATCATGATACAACAATTAGAATAACATCCATATATATCGAATATTCAAGCTAAATACATATTATATATTTAATTACCATGCATTTTTATAATTAACATTCATCTTTATTTCGATAACTATTATTTCCATGACTAGCAGTGTCTCATTATATCTATGCTTTACTACATAATTGGCACAAATCAGATATCAAAAGTGAATATCTATTTCAAAAAATAAGTATTATAATCATCACATGTCATGATACAGCTTTTACTTTAAGGAATGATATCTATAGCATATTTACCAAAACTTCAACTATATATCTCTTTCGAACTATCAATATTAGACGACATACATATTATTACTATCTATATTATTATGTCTTATTAATACTTTACATGTCATTATTACTATTACTACTCCATCTCTATCATATGTTTGATTATTAATTTCTTTTACTACGGTTATTATTATAATATTATCATTAATCACGAGATCATATTATTATTTTTCATACTATCAATAATATAATATGGTTTATGCATTGTATTATATACATAATATTATTACTAAGATACTTAGTAAATATAAATTTCATGTGACTTTAATATAGTTTTCTAATTAAATATGTATTGTTACTTGATTCATTATTTTTCTTATATCTTTTTATGTACTTGTCACATAATATTGATAATCAAAACTAAATTACTGGAAAAATAGTAGATCCAAAATTGCAACAGTCCCAACCTTTTAATCTTGAATCTGTCCCTTGGATAGTGTAAGGTTTTATAAGATGTGAACTACTATGTTCTTATGACGGGATCACACTGTTATTAATACAAAATTAAATTTAATTAAAAAAAATAATTGCAAAAAATTTTAAGAGATGCAATTGCAGTTAAAAAAAATATGAATCATTATTCATATAGTGGAATTGTTCTGTTGCATCCGCCACAAACCATAGAATTTTTCTTATAAGATATAATTTTAAGGATGTTTAACTAAAGAAATTGATTTTTTGGCCCCCTCCAAACTGATCGGACTATTAATTGATATCGCATAAGTGAGAAGTCGTTTCGTAATGGGCTGGCCATTCGCTCGGGGTAGCGTGGCATTAACATGAGTGAGGAAGAAAGCCATCGAAAAGAGGCAGAAAAGGAAGATAATGTCAGAAGTGGGATTTGAACCCACGCCCTCTCTCGAGGACCAGAACTTGAGTCTGGCGCCTTAGACCACTCGGCCATCCTGACTTGTGTTGGCAATTTAGCTCAATTGTAATAAATATAGCATATCATTGTTAATGGCATCTTGCCTCCGCTAGTCCTTTTTCTTCTTCGTTATGAATTATACCTCGGTTCCTCTTTTACTCCCCATTATGTAAAGACTGAAAATGGGAGGCACCAAATATCAGATGAATATACTCTTCTGGGTTACCAAATCAAGAGGAATATTCTTATACTATTACTTAGGTAGCAAAATATCCACACCATAAATAGCCACATAAAAAGACAATTAATTTAATTAAAACTGCTATAATCTAATAATATAAATAATGCTTTCCCAATAGAATAAAATAGTTTCAATCTAATCCTCTCTTAAAGTTATAATATATATTAAGAAAAAATTTATTTTTTTTACAAATAAAATTAGAAGTGATACATCTATGATATGATGTCTAAATATATAAACCATTGTTTATATTATCAAATAAATACTTGCATTCACACCTTAAAAAATTCTCAATAATAATTAAATCACCATTAAACCTTCCTCATCTCATCAAAGATATATTTTAGTTACTATCATACTCACACTACACATATCTCATATTTTGTGGAAATAATTAACACCACTCATCTTTTAAAACCAATAAAATTATTATATGCAAAAGTTTCATTTTCTTATATATATAAATACCCATTATCTTCTCTATGTACAATTTTTTTAAAGTATATACTTTTTCACATACATCACGGGAAAAAAAAAGATATTACTATTTTAAAAAAATTATGGAAATGCCACTGGAAAAAAAATATTCTCGGTTTTAGAAAAATTAGCATCGTCTCTTCAAGAGAGGAGGTCTTAGTTGGCTTGACCTCCTCTCTCCAAGAGACGAGGCCAATGCTCCAGATGAATCTCGGCTCTTGGAGAGACAAGGTCACCTCTAGCCACACACAAATTCTTTGAAAACCATAAATGACTCCCCTGACTACATATTAATTGTTATAACATGTCAAAATCATACAGAATGAGCCATATATATCATCCATTAGCCATCATCCATCATGACTAAACAACTTCCAGACTTCATAACCCAACCGTAATAGTATTCCCAAACTTAATCCATCAAAAAACTCAGTGCCAAACTCAATTCATTCTATCATAGCAAAATTGTAAAACCATTCACAGCAAACATAAAAAAACTCAAAGTATGGAAGAATCAAATGAATTATGTGTTAAGTACATGAATGTTATGTTAACTACAAACACCAATGAGAGAAAAAAAAGAATCAACATACAAGAATTATAAAAGATAAAAATCTACACAACAACTACTATGGGTGCCCCGCCTCCTTTGTCCTTGCCTGACTCCAAGGGAATGGTGTACGTTATGGACATCCTGATGAGGAAGCTCCATAGTTGGATCCATCTAAGTGAGTGTGGCATCCCCATCTCTACCACCAGCACCATAATGATGAAATGGGACTGAGTCTGGCTCCACTTGGGTGAGTCTCTCCCCTATATCATGTGGCGATAGCAATCACCTCTTTTGTGGAGTGAGGGGGTGTGGAACTCGGGATAAGCTATGTCTGCCATGGTGGTCTCGTGTAGATGAGCATATGATGACTATGATGGACCAGGCTCGAAATGAAGAAAATGTGGAAACCCTGGCTCATCAGATACGTGCTCATGCAAGGGCGAAGACTCGTCTCTAATATGCACACCTCGGGCTTGCCCTCGATCCTAACCCCGACCCTGTCCCGGCCCACGCGCTCTCTCTAGCTAGCCACCGTCTCTATAAAGGATGAGGCCGTGGGCTTCAAGTGCTAGTGCCAGCACTGGCGTTAGTGCTAGATCATTCAAATTAAGTCCCATATATTCATCTACTACACGAATGACATCCCATGCAGTGGCAAGAGTGTCCTTTAGTGGCATGTCCGGGACTCTATAGATAAAATCTGCCTATAAGCGAGAGGAAACAAGTAGATCAGTGAATAACAAACACAGTTTAAATCCATATATAGTTTACGTAATCAGTGAACTTATCATATATCGAATAATGGCCCATGTACGACTAATCCGATGCCTGGTGATTGCATAGTACCAGTCGAAATAATCTACAGATGTGCCAATGGGAATATCTGGTACCTCGACAATGTGATCTCGCCTACCATCCCACTCAGCTATCCACCTGGCGTGCTCCGACACCGAGCTCCACTCAGAATGCTCTCATAAGTTTAGCTCATGTGGGGCTCTCATATCAACTAGATGGTCGGAATCCCCTAGAAACCACCAAACTGTCTGATCACTCTATCTGGATAGTAGTGCTCGACAATATGAAAGCAAACCAGGGGGACTCGAGCACGCCATATGTAACTGCCGGTTCGACAGTACACAGAGCAAGAATCCATAATAACAGCATAGCGGTCTCAAACAACCTGTAAAAGAAAGAAAAGTATAGTATACACTAGTAAATATAACATAACTATACACATGTAAACACATAAACTATATGAACCGATATTTGGCTAGAGATTTGTCTATCGAACCACTCCCTATACTCGAACAGCAAATGTGTGGGAGAGCAAGTAACATCGAAAGTAGCACCCCAATAACCAATCAATGGGCGATCCGCGGTAACAGATGTGATCTGTGGTCGCAGTGGAGGGGTCCTGCTATGTCACCCATCTCTACATGACAAGCCATGCATAGCTGCCTGTATAGCCATGCCAAGCAAGCTGCTCCCCATGCAAACTGTCCTCCTCTCTCCAAGTCATCAAGCAGCTGGAGATACATAACATGAACCATATTCGATGATTTGTCTGCAGCAAGGAAGCTCCCCAATAGCAGTAGAATATATGCTCCAGCATATCGCTGGAAAGTGATGTCATCTACCTGATCAGGTAACACTCTAAAGTATGTATCCAACCATGATATCTTTAACCGGCCACCATCCATGTCCACACCGGCCTGTAGTCTAACATCTAGTAATTGGTGGCATAACTCTTGCCAATCAATCCGAGATGTGCCAGTAATTGCATGGCTCTTGACAGGCAGGCTGGTGAATGCAGCAACGTCCTATAACGTCACAATCTACTCTCCCGTCGGCATGTGAAACGTGTGTGTCTCCAGACACCATCTCTCTACCAGAGCTGTAATAAGGTGTCAATCCAACTATACAAAAGGTATCTGAGTATCACCTATGAAACCAGCATGCAATAGAAATGGAATAAATCTCTCATTTATGACTACATGCATGTCATCCTGTCGTCTGAGCTTTGCCTCTCTACGGCAACAATGTAACAACACATGCTCCTACATTTGAAAACAAATCCATGACTCGATCTGTGTGTCTAGATGATCTAGGTAATTGGATGAGGAAATAATCTTACATGTCTCTCCCATGCCAGCCTCGATCTGTAAACAAGCTGTCTTATAAGTATGGAGGCATCGAGCGGTCTCGGATCCATCTGTGATGAAGAAAGTAGGGAATAGTGTTATCGCATTAAGTATATGCAGGAGCTCAACATATGACTGTTCCCAACTTCCATATACCTGTTCGATAGCTTTTCACATCGCCTCATGAATCCTCTTCATATGAACATTGTACCCAAACTCTTTCAAGATGTTCAATTGCAGGTCCTTCGCTCTCACATCTGGAGAATTACGAATCTCCAGTATAATGCACCTAGAAATGCTAGTCGAGTCTAGCTGAGATTGGTCATGTCCAATGATTTCATCTAAGCAGGTGTGAGGTCCTTCATATTTGGTGATGTGAAACCACCTACCATGCTTCTTGTAACTGCCTCTAAGTCTCCACTTGTAACCCCTTTTATGAACATTAGTACAATTAACTACCCATGACCTCGAGTCCGAGTCCACTACCTTGAAGTTATTATGATTCAATATATGTCACATTTTAACTGCCTGTATGATATGATCTTTAGTCTCAAACCGCATCCCAACCTTAAATTCATCGTTGAAACTCCAATTGCCAGCACTCATTTCTTGCTCAGCATCAAATGCAACATAACCACTACCAACATCAACAGTGAAAAAAGGCACGGCACTGAGCTCCTAATTGCATCAACGTCTGTGGGAGCCACAAAACAATGTCAGTCATTTCTATTACGATGTACGCTGATTACAGCGTCTTCTTGGAGAAAAGCTACCGCATTATCATTTCCATCATCATCATCATAGTCATCACTAGATTCACTTGCGATGAGTCTTGCATCACATCAGTATCGCGATCACAAGCCCAATCCGGTGCAGTTTTTTCAAAGTTACCCATCTACACCTATGCTACCTATTGTCTGTATTAGAATTGAGATGAGTCTACCAACCCTTGGCTGCCAACATTTCTATCAATACCCACTTCCCCTACAGGTGCCTGAAGCATATCATTCTCAAATATCTGCACATACACAGGCACTGACCCCTCCGTGTACACTAACATCTCATGTGCATCTTCATCATCAGTCACTAGAATAACATCATAATGTAACGTCCTATCTCCAATAGCTACCGTATGATACAGCTAAACCCGATGTGTAGATCTATTTACCTTAAGTCTATTATAAATTATACCAAGTATATCATCATATGTTGAATTTCTACTAACACTGACCACCACAACTGGCCGCTTATCATAACCAAAACCATTATTCCCCTCCATAATGTTGCCATGAGCACACAGTACAAACGTGGCCTTATCCATTTCCTCTTCTCACCTGCCCTGTTATCTCATAAAACATAAGGTGAATACATGAAATTCACACCATGACTTATCTATCGCACTCATTAAATATTTAAGCATATTTACTAACGCTACTATGTTCATTCAAGTTTTCTAATAGTATATTACCAATGTGCATGATGTATACAGTATATGATTTCATGATTTGGTTCCTAATTTCAAAAACTAAATACTATAATCATAATTACATCAATTATATAGAAAAAACTACAACAATAAAAAAAAATTGTCCTTCGATTTGAAAGGAAGGAACAACAGATAGGGACAAAAAAAAAAAAAAAAAACACCATGCTAAGCTCGTTTCCCAAACCCATAAGACAATGCAACAATACTAACAGCAAATGTAGGATCTCAACATCCAATGCAACATCACAAATAGCGGAAATTCACGCAGAAATTAAAAACAAAATTTCCTATTTATTTTAGGATTTATTGCACAAAATTCTTGACAATCTTATCACTTCCTCAACACTTGACAATCGATCCCACTCCAAATGATGTCCCGATTTTGCCTCAATCACAATTGGGAACATGAGATTTAGGGTTTCAATTTGGGATTTGGAAATTTTGAGAGAATTTGTTGTGCGCGAAATGAAAAAGACGAGGTCCTGTCGTGAATATAATACTCAACAACCTCGTCTATTGAAGAGACAGGATTATCTGATAAGGACCTTGTCTCTCCAAGAAACAAGATCATTACTTAAAATGAACCTCGTCTCCAGAACATTGACCTCGTCTGTAAAAGAGACGAGATCAAACACTAATGACCTCGCCCCTTGAAGAAACGAAATCAACTTGCTTAAAACTAGGATATTTTCTTCCCAGTGGCATTTTCATAATTTTTTTTTTTTTAATAGTAGTAATATTTTTTTTTCCTTTTCCCCATACATCATCGATATATTGCTTCTAGTTTAGTAAAAGATAATATGTTAAATTTCTCTTTATCTAAAAAATATTTCTTTCAAACTTGAATTGTCAAAAAAAAAAAAAGAAAAGAGAATAATACATAATTAAGTATTTAAAAATATTAAATTGATATTACAAAATATAAATGTAAAGAAATACAAAAATTCAATCACCATAGAATAGATTTAAACCATTCAATTTAGTCTCATTAACTAAAAAAACATGGAATATAGAATTTTCCCTTCTTATCATGGACTGACTTTTTATTTGAAGGAAAGGTAACCTAAGATAACTTTATACATCAAAAAAAAAAAAAACAAAAGGGAAGAAAAACTATTTTCGCTGAAATAATATAAATAGATTGAATGTAGAAACTGTTAATGCTATTTCTTCTGTTAGGTGATTCTGGAAATAAAAATCAACCATATTAGAACATACACCCTAAACTGAATAGCAGTTTTTATCCAAATCTTTAATATAAACCTAAACTAGACGGCCTTCTTGATCATGCAATTCTTGCTTCAATGATTTTCATCGAAAATATCTTGTACATGTCAATTCGGATGGATGAAATACATTTAGTAGACATTGTAGAGCCCGTGCGCAATTCATCGTCATGCATGAGGATTTACAGTAGTTTAGTGAATTTGGTCCCATAACATGCGTTGGATGTTACGAATTCTGATAGAAAAATAATCCAGCTAATAAATCTTTTCATCCTAATCATTTGAACAAGTCTTCTTCGAAGCATTGATGATTAGAGAAGGCGTCCTTCTGGGACTGCCCACAAAGAGTAACAGGCGTCTGCTTCTCACTATGAATCGATATATCAATACTCGTAATGTAAAAGGGGAATTCCTTGCAGAGTAGCAAAATGCAAGGAATAATCATATGCATGTGAACCTACTAGTATTTACTGACACATTTCTCGTGCTCCTAGGTGACGAGAAAATATCTCTTGCCTTGATACCCTGTTTTAAGATTCGCCCTCGTCCTCTGAATCAGGTACAGTTACAGAATGAAGAGCAGAGTTCTGTCTGGGTCTTTGTCGTACGAAGTTCTTTGTATGCAACTTTCTCGTTTCTTCAACTCCATGTCCACAAACTCCAGTTAGCTTCTCAATGTTGTGCACCCCATTAGCCTTCTCAGTGATGCCACCAATCTTCTTATGTTTATTTGGGAAATCCTTGATGTTAGGAAGGTGGTGTTCTTTATCACGTAAGTTCACGTCAATACCAGCATCACTAGTGCCCTCGTCTTTTTCACCATCATCCTTGTCATTATCCTGCACAGTAATTGCTGCACTTGTGTCCATAGAATCATTTTTTCTCTCCAAATTTTCATCTGAATCAGTGCCCATATAGGAGGAATCACCACTCGAGGCACTTTGTTGAAGATGGCCTTGCCGATCTTCATTCCTTCGCTCCTCAGCTACACATCCCCTTCTGAAATACAAACTAAAATTAGGTCCAATAAAATTTAACAGCTTTAGAACATCCAGCAATGTTAATCCCATGAAATGCAACGCCCTCTTAACAAACTGATTCATACTTCACATAAAAACCACTATCGGTTAACAGTTAACAAGATGCCACTAGAAAATGTAACATGCAAGTATGATATGCATAATGCACAAGAAAAGAGAAACTATATATATAATATATATATATGATATCAGTGGTAAAGACCATTCCCTGATAAGTAAGTGATAGTGGGGGCAAATTAGAGCTGCTAAACTCAATATGAAAACAAGACTGGTCTTAACAAATGACTTTAAAATTACAGTTGATTAATTTTCTTCCCTCGAGAAAATCTGCAGCCATGCCAAATTTATTATCTTGATCAACAGGAAAAAGATATTGAAAGTGTCTCTACTTTATAATTTAGGCAGATCAACATCTGAACTTTCAAACTTTGTATTTTTGGTGTCTCTACTTTCATTTTTTTGCTCATATTAGTGTCTCTAGAGATACCAAAAATACAAAGCTTGAAAGTTCTAATACTAATCTGCTCAAGTTGCAAAGCAGAGACACTTTCAATGCCTTTTTGCCCTCAATCAACATATAAGCATTATTTGCGCATCAATTTTATAAAGGTCGCTTGTCTTCTCTTAGCTTTGTTTTTCAGTGTTTCAATATGTACCTGTCACATCACTTATAGACAATCTGCACTCTGTATATGGCAAGTGTCAACACATAGCATATATATGGCTTCTGTCTACTTTCATGGTATTCAGAAAATAACATTCAACACGTTATCACCATCATCTGAGTTCCAAGTGACAGAAAGAACAGCAAGGGATTTTGACTTTTCAATGGATGCCACTCTTCATTAATCAGAAAATGATTTAGCTGTACGACTTTTATCCTAAAAAGCTGTAAAAATACTCTGCTGGCCCAAAAATTTGAGGGAGACCGGGGGTTGCTATCTATTCCAAGCCATTGCCCGGGTATCTAATTTAAACACGATATGAACAAAACTTCTGACAAATTATTCACGTCCTTGAACCTCATGAAGATGTCTCAAGGGCTGATCCTCAGGTAAACAAATATGAGAATTATAATTGCAGTTCTTTAGTAAGTTTCTGATCACGTCACCACTTCGCATAAAAGTTGGATAGCAAAGCATGATGTTCTCACTGAGCAGTAAAAAATGATGACACTAGGAGGTGTCAAAAATTGATAAAACATCAAAGAGCATTAAAAGTTGTGCTTCTTACTGTGTTATCCAGATTGCCTCTTTAATTGCACGATCATAATCATCTGCACATTGTTTCCACAAGAAAAGATACTCTTATCTAACCCAATCCACAAGGAATAGAACAAAATTCCCAGATACAGGCTTTGCATGTAAATAATAGATCTCCAAGTGAGTACTATCATACCAAATGTGTAACTTATGGGCCTGCGAGTGCGACAAGATCGAACAGGACCTAAAGCATAAGAATATCTGCAACTACTGAGTACTTTCTGCCTCTCTTTGCGCTTTAGAGCCCTTTCTTTGTTCTGTTTCATGAAACAAAACCTTGCTATTAGTATTAAAGAAATCTTCCAGTACAACACTTTCCAGCAGTAGTTTAAATGATGGAATAGCAAAACAGAAAGGAATTGTGATATGATTATATGAAGTTAAAACTTGCCTTCTTAATCTTCTCAAGAACAGGAATTATTTTGGATTCTATAATCTTGCCAACAGCAACATCAGCAGCAAATTTGCTTGATGCAAGTTCTTCCTGCCAACATTTCAAGAAGCAAGTTACAAAGGAGTTGTTAAATGAAAAATCAGTAATTGTGTAATTGCTTGGACTCACCATGACTTTGCAGAATTCCTCAAGATTAGTAGCAACTGTTTCCCATTGGAAACTCATTTTCAATCGATCCAAACATTTATCTCCATTGCTGATTTCCTTCAACTCAGACTTAACTATTGCCCGGTATAATCTATGCCCCACAATTGGATTCCCCTCATACCTATCATGACCATAATAAGAATTACAGATATCCATCATTTGTCCCATTAGTGATGAAATTCAAATCCTACTCCAAAAGTACCACCGTACCAGTAAGAAGTTCCATTTTCATTCCCGCCAAGTTTTTCCTTCCGAAAGTCACATATTTCAGCTCCTCCTTTGAGGGCATTGCTTATGTAAGACACTGCATCATCTTGCTGCAATAGCCAAAAAAGCATTATGGTATAAGCCAATGAGAAAGGCACAAATTAAACCTCTGAAAATAAGCATGTGTATGTCTGCTAATTCAAAAAAAATATATATTCTTTTTGGGTACAGAATGCATGGAGAAACTTTTGTAAGCATTATCTGCTAGTGTAATACAAGATAAGAGAAAGGGACTAGAACAGTAAATCTAAGTGCAAACTATATTTACTTCTGCTCGGATTTCACAAAGAGCTCTAAGAAGCTGCAATCGATCAATTGCGTCAAGGTATTTGTATCTGGCAACCTCCTCTCTGTGAGAGAAAAGAGAATATAAGAAATGACCATCAAAGAAACTCAAACAAACTAGGAAAAGTGAAACTGTACCCATTCATTGCCACCAGGGGTATATTCCCTTCAGCTACCTGCATCAAACAAAAGCAAGATGATATTCAGGTCAAACTTTTAACAACACATGCTATCAAGATTCAAAATGGATAAGAAGCACATGATGATATACCCATGGCCACCATGGATCCACTTTCTTACAAAGTATAGTCACCCACGCATCGGAGCCATCCAGTTTCTTGCTTACAGGAGGTATACCCTGTTAACTAAGTTAAATTAGTCAACCCACACAAAAAATTTTCAAGCACTTAGAAGAAACTGTTGGGCACAAAGTAGGGCCTTTTGGACGAACTTGTAGAGGATTTACTTCATGAAAATTGTAGTTGCTATTTGTGTTTTTCCATGTTGATGAGTGAAAATTCCATGTGTGCAAGGGTTATTAATTAGGAATACGATGGCTTTATAATGTGTATTATTATTTGTAATAAGCAGTTTTATGGATAGCACACGCTGTGTCATCCTCTGTTCATTCTCTAGCTGTAGAGGGCACTGTTGCATAGGTTCATTGTAGGCATCTTGTAGCAGAAGAGGAACAGGAAAAAACATCAAAAAGTTTCAGAAGAAAGTCAGGTGTTTAAACAAAGATATTTGGGTCTCCATATGCCCCAACTGAGCACATAATATTCTGCAACTAAAGGTAGAAAGGGTTTTGAAAAAAAAAACACCCCCAACTCATACGCATAAATGCTCCTTAAACTCATCATCAGATTTGTTTAATCCAATATTATTGAACAGCTAAACTCAGTGCTGGCATGCTAGGAAACAAGGAACAAAAAATCAATTGGAATACAATATGTATGAGTTAACAGGAATATTCAGCTGCCCCAGGTATTAGAAAACCATTCGCCAAGAACTCATCAATGGGGCTTTCAAATCGGATATTTACAACAAAAAAGTTATGCTTGATGAACAAAATCAATAGACCAAAAGCAGCAGCTTATATCAGCTTCACTTTTTTGACAAGAAACTGGAAAGTAATATTACATTCATTCCATGAACTTTGAATGTACCAACCCAAGAGTTCCCAGGCATCTGCAAATGCATGCAGCACCTAATCTAGCAACTCTAACCATTATCGAAAATAAGTATAACCAGGCTACAGGTAAAACAAACATTGCAACCTTCAAAAGTTTTATATGTAGCTGAGAAAGCAAACTGTTGGGCTTAATAAGTCCAGTCTCGACCTCTTCAGCAGATATCTTCAAGTCTTTGCCAAGGAGAGGTTGAAAGACCTGTAATACAATAATAAAGTAAACTTATCCAGATTCTTCCTAAAGTAGAGAAGAAATATGCATCTAACACTATTATAAAATTCCTAAGAAAACATACTAAAATTACAGACTTGATTCAGTATTTGTGGACTTTAAACAGTCAAAAATATATTGATCCGTGGAAACAATTCACTGTTTTTTCATTAGAAGTGAAATCTCCTCTTTTCGGAAATAAAAACTGCTTTTCTGAAATTTCGATTAATTCCCATATAGACATTAACCTTTCTCTGCCAACAGCTACAGTCACCTCACACCTCCTACCACCAAAGACTATTAGCTGAAACTAATATTTTGAAAACTGAGACCGTCACAAATATTAGATTATACTACTAAAATATGTAAATAAGGAACAATAATCTCCAAGGATGCCTTAATTACAATATGATATTTACAATAATCAAGTATTAATATAGAGATCGGCATACATGATTTTACAGATAGATTAAATGATATAATTTAGGGGACGACAAGAATAGCCATTACATGTAAACGAGTACAATATGGGGAGAGTAGTAACCCGTATCATCTACCCCACCCTATTTCCAAAAATTTGGAAGAAGAAGCTACTTATGACTTCTTTGAACTACACTGGAGCTCGTACCTACAAGACCAGTAAAATTTTCTTCGTTTTTTCCATCATGGATGTATCAAAATGATTCGTGCACAAATTCATATATTCAAACTATAAATAACTGTCTTCGAAGATGAAATTGAATGAACTTAAACGAAACATACAACATTGAAGACATAAGACAACCTTAACAAAGTTAATGAGATTCAAATAGATAGACAAGGTACAACGAGCACAAATCAGAAATCGAGTTAGCTGGATTGCCATTACGTTAATCAAGTTTAATAATATTCATTAGTGATAGTTTATGGTTCAGATACAAGTTAGCAAGGCATTCGAATATGTGAAAAACGCACAAGGAGTTCTAGAACATGTTCATGCAAACACCATTCTCTGTATCCCTCGTCTTCAACTTAAACGTAACACGAGAATGTGATGCTGCTTGAATCAAGTACACAAGAAACGAAGCAATAGATGCATAACTAAGAGTAGAATATTACGCAAAGAAAGTTGAGAACAGACGCTAGTTCCCATCGCTTGCGAAGCTTCTTGATTTGAACCTCCATTTCTTCCTCCGATAACCCAACATCGACGTCATTCAAAACCGCAGCGCTATTGTCTTCGCCGATTGGTTCCTCCTCCGCTTGCCTTGGCTTCTTCGGTTCGTCGGAGGTGTCCGCCGACTCCAGCGACCGTTTCCGGCGAGTTCCGAACATGTTTCTTTCTTATCTATGTAGAAAAGCAGTGTGCAAGTTTACGATTTTAATGAAAGGAAGTGAAAAAATTGGGAGGGTAAAGTAATTGAGGTTTCCCGCCAAAGTTATATTAACCCTACCCTACCTTGCTTCTTGTGTACGTGAATGCGGACCGTGTCCTTCATTCTCACTTTTTATGGGTATTTACTGCTGTGCGGAGACACTTGGCTCCAAGCCGTGAGATTCTGTCCATCAATCTTCTTTAATTAATTATTCTCCCTTCTTTTTAGCTAAAGATTTCACAATATACTTATTTTAGCCCTAACCGAGTCTCACTAATCTATTGCTTTTCACCATCTCTTGACGTATGTTTGGTGTTATATGAAAATATTGTAATTTTTTAGAATTAATTCAAAAATACGGTATTCCTAAAAGATATACCAAGCTTATTGCATTTATTGAATGTGTTCAAAATTTTAGACTAAAAGTGCATTCAATAAATGTGTCCGTACTTTTTTTTTAATTTGTTTTTCTTTCAATTGAATGCCCCTAAAGTCCTTTTCTTTAAATTAGGATTAGATACATTCACTGAATGTGCCCGAAGTCTTTTTTTTTTTTTTATTTTGTTTAAGCGCATCCATGTTTCTTAAAAAAAAAAATACAAGCACATTTGCGTCCCTTTCCCTTGTCTATGCCTTTGCATGTCTCTAAGTACTTCAAATACAAATTTATTATATGCAACCATCACTCAAGATACACAAAACAACAGTCATTATCTCATACACAATCAGCTCAATGAACAGTCATTACCTATGTCCAAAAAAAAAAAAAAGTTGTTACCCTATATATAATGAGCTCAATCAATAGCCACCACCCTAAACAAAATGAGCTCAATCAAAATAAACCCAATATATAATAGTGAAAATCAACTACCAATGACCTTATTGAAACCATGTGCAAAGTCTACAACAATATAAGCATATAGAAATGAAATGTGAATCACATGCATACATTATAAATGTTAAGTGTTTCATTACAAATGAGATGTAATATACTAAATTATTTTAAGTGGTAAATGTTCACAAGATACTAGATTCTAATATGCCTATATGTTGATGATAAAAATAGGTTAAGTTTGATCAATTTCGTGTTAGAATAAGATTGACAACAATTTGATTAATTTTCTTAATTCCTGTAATTAAGGCTGGCATCTCTGATGGAGAACGCTGCCGGCCTAGATTTAAATTTTGCCAACATACTCTGTAATATATTGTACGCCGCCTCCTGGAGAATATACGCCGCCGGCGTACAGACGACGTAAGATGGGAACAGTAGCATTTTTCTTAACGCTGGGAGGAAAGCTGCCGGCGTTCATAGGGTTTCTTTTCTACACCGGCATGAAAGCCGCCCGCGCAGGTCCAAGGTTTGCCGGCGTATGAAGGGACGGTTTGAATTCTGGGGATCAAGGCCCCGATGAACGCTGCCGGCCTTAGTGTAGATCTGGCCAGCGTATGGTGTAAGCCGGCAGGGTACGCCGCCGGCGTATGACCAAATTTCTATAAATACGAGACGCGAAAAAAAAAAATCATTTCGACAGATTTTTTCTTCATATTTTTCCCCTTCGTAAAAGAGAGTTCTGGAGCGTTTTTTGAGATCTAAGGCCTGGAGAATCATTCGGAAGGTATTACTGATTAAAAGTAAGTGATCTTAACCATTTCGTTTGGATTATATACAAATTTGTATAAGTATCTTAGGGTTTGGATGAATGTTTCACGAAGGAATTTGAAGAATAAACCCTAGCTCGTGTTTTGATCAGAATAGGAAGAGAAGAAACAAGTATTATACGTTCCATATCAGTAAGTATGAGTTTTGAACCCTCTTTATACGAAATTAGATAGTTTTGATATTTCGATATTGATCATATGAAGAGTTTTATAGGGTTTTGGTGGAAATTCCGATTTAAGAATTTGAAATATCCGTTCTTTGATAATATTGGAGGTGCTTGGGGTTATTAATCAGTATAATTCGAGTTTGGGAAGTTCTGTATCAAATTAGTTTAGATAGGTTGTTTTATGTTAAGATATTGCGATCATGTTTGTTGATATATATATATATATATATATATTGTAACAAGACATTGGAGTTGTGAAACTGTGGTTGATTTGGATATAGGAATTTCTGGAGTTGGGTTGACTTTGTGTTGTTGATATCAAATTCTGAGGATTTGATTCGGATTCCTGGAATTTAGAAAGGTACGACCAATCCATTGTTTGTTGTATGTGCTTGTAGATTAGAATTTTTATGAATGGATGTAGGAACAGAATTGCATAATGAACTTAATAATATTCGGCTTAATAATTGTCTGCTTGGTTGTGTTTGGCTTTGACCAGTAAAGACCTGGCAGACAGTGATACTGGTGAGGCACCCTGATGATCTTAGTGTGAGGTTGTCCCGAGTGGACTCGTGCTAAGAAATGATTCCAGTAGAACTTAGGTGTTCAGGAATTGGGATGTTTAGGGAGTACCCACTCATCCATATATGCATGTATGATTATTTATTTTCAAATCAGTTGGATGTATTTATAGCAGAGTTTGAGTTACTCTGGGTTCAGGATTTATGTATACTAGATTCTGAACTATGTTGTTTTGCTGAACTAAAATAGATAATAAACTGTTGTGTGCATTTAGTTTAGTTACATTTATTTATACATGTTGTTTTGTGCATAATCTTGCTTGAACTGGATTGGATATTATCGTACTGGGCTTCGCCGCTCATTCTATTACATTTCAGGTGCAGGTGATGATAATGTGATTTACGATCTTTCGGGTTTTGATATCATTTATGAGGATGGGGATGGCGTTAGTGGTCCTGACTACCCTGCTAATGATTAGTTGTCTATTCATGGATGATAGAGGATGGATCAGAGAAGACTTTAATGATTAATTTATATTGTGTTTATTGAAATTTTAAATTGTATTTGGAGATTTCATGTGCTGACAATTTTAGGGTATGGTTTGACTTGTTGACCTGCAGTTATGTCAACAATGTCTAGTTTTCTGATTATAGAGATTTTATATTTATCATAATGTTTATTTATGAGGACCATATGATTTCTTTTATACCTTGTGAGTTATACAGGTGATATTTATAAAGTATTGTGGATATTAGAGCCTTAGCGTGTCCTAATCAAGAGAGGACACGTGGCGGGTTGTAATGCCTTAGTTTAGGGCGTTACATGAGACTAATCAAAATCAATTACTTATACAATAGTTATAAACTCCTAGCTTTTATAATAATCTTATAAGTGAGTTTTAGAGCCAGTTTTGGAACCAAAACCTTACAAGTCAAACCAAGTTAATCTTAAACCATAAAAACGCTAGATCGGATTAGATCACTTCTATAACCCTAAATACGAAATAAAAATGAAAATGAGACCAACTCAAATTATGAATCGTAAATATAATATAAACCCTAAAAAGATCAAATTTTCCAAAAATTCAATAATTTCGGACCTTTTTGAAATCAGTTTCTATATCCGATCGCCAACATGCAAAATAAGGTAAAATTTTCCAACAAACAATTCATACTATGAAAATAATAAGATATCCACAAAATATCAAATAAAAATTTTTCGAGCTATAAAAACATTAGATATAGCTGATATACGCATATTTTACCTCTACTAGTAAATTATTCATTAATTTACCATTACTGTTTACTATTATTTACAGCTATTTATTTTAGTCATTTTTGTCCCTATAATTTCAAACATATTCTTACAAACTACACTCTATTCTTACATATATATAACCTACTATTATATTTGTCGGATCAATTTTACTGTTTCACAAATCCTCTCTCTCTCCCTCTCCCCTCCCCCCCCCCCCCCCCCCCCCCCCCCCCCCCCCCCCCCCCCCCCCCCCATTCCTTCTTAATGAAGGTCCACCCCTCCCCCCATGTACATACTCTAATTTTCTTTTTCAAAATATTTTTACTCATTAATTCATTAAATTTTCCCTATAAATACCTTATATCCCCATTCATTTTTACACTTTACAATTTTTCTCATATTTCTCTCATCTCCTCTCTCCTTTCTCTCCTCCCCCCACTAGCGCCACCTCTTCTCTCCCAAGCTTTTTCTCGGTTCTCTTTCTATATTACACACACACACATTTCCTTTATGCTTTATTTAGATAAACACCTACACCATCCCTTCTTAGTTGTTATTATGTGTTGATTATAATAATTTCATGCATTATTCATGGAATAAAATCTCCCCATGATGCATTAAAGCTGGGGATGATAATGCCAAAATGAAACTCGTATCTTTTTTAGGTTATGATAATGATGAAATTATGTTTATGTTATCATAATCTTGATATCTAATCTAACTAACTATATGTATAAATATGATTATGTATATATCATCTATAACAATCCTCCCCCAAATTACCTTCAGGCCATCGGGTTTAGCGGCATCGCACGTAATCGGGTACTGGTCCCCCTCGGTTCGTAACTACCCTAGCTACAGCCATCGCGGTTCGAACTTAGAACATGAGGCTTTTATTTGCCTTAAAGGCAATGCTTCTCACCAATTGAGCTCACACAAGGTACTTATTAGATCGAATAAGTACATTAGATCTAATAGAATTATTTTATTGTATCCAAACTAATACCAATTCAACTCATTTCTTGAATAAAACGTGACCAATTAACCAACCAACAAAACTACTTGTTACAAATAACATCTTGTTGTCGCATCGAAACATATAAATGTTGACTGATCTAGCTAACATTGAACTTGATAAAATGAAATGGCTGAATAATTGAAAAATGAGATTATTCAAGAATGCATATTGAATGCTAAGATTACGCATTGAATTTCTAGCAGTAGATCCAGAATCAAAAAAGTGCTTGTGATTGTTCCAGAAGAAATGAAACAAAAGATATGGTAGAACTAAGAAAATCAGCTCAATTTGTGAGAGGCATTGCCTTTAAGGCAAACAAAAGCCCCATGTCCCAAGTTCGAACCACGATGGCTACAACTAAGGTGGTCACGGGCATGAGGGGAACAATACCGATTGTGTGCGATGCTGCTAAGTCCGACGGCTTAAGGATAATTTGGGAGAGGATCGTTACATAAAAACGGCCTTAGCGGCATCGCACACAATCGGATAATGTTCCCCCCATTACCATGACCACCCTAGCTGCAGCCATCGCTGTGCGAACTTAGGACATGGGGCTTTATTTGCTTTAAAGAAAACGCCTCTCACCAATTAGGTTGCACACGTCCCAAGTTTGAACTGCGATGGTTGCGGATGGGGTGGTCACAAGCATGGGGGGAACAATACCTGATTGTTTGTGATGCCGCTAAGCCCGACAGTTTGAGGGTAATTTGGGGGCGGATCATTACATTATCAATAAAAAGCACATTGCTCACTAACTCAACATTTATTTCATGCAAACTTACTATTTCATACTTTGAGACTTGTCCACGAACTAAGTCTCAGACTTGTCCTTAATCAAGTCAAAATAATAGGGGACTTATCCATTTCTAAGTCTTAGGAATGCCTTGTTAGAAAATTCTAAGGCTTTCATTTTTATTTCATCCTATATCGCTTTTATTTATATGGTGACCGGAACAATTCAAATTCTAGGAAGCCTTGTCCAAGTTCTAAGACTTTCATTTTATTTCTTTTTGCTTATAATTATTTACTATATAAGGTGACTGGATCATTTCAAGTCTCACGGAACTTTGATCATAAGCTGAGGCTTCCATGCATTAAATTTCTTACCTTTATGCTCTTTATTGTTTTTTTCTATCTCTATAAATTATGAGTCTAAGATATTGTTTTTATGCTCATATACATTAATTATTCATAGTGATGTTGTTATGCCAAAATGAAGTTTTTCACCATTTTAGATTGATAATTATTTGTTATGCATGATGAAATACCCTAAATTTTCATTTAAGTTAATTAGATATTATTAGACAATTAGTATGAAAGAACGGGTAATTTCAAACCTTAATATAAATTTATTTTAGAGATTGATTTTAAATGATTTGGCTAGTGGAATTTTGCAAATTATAGGATATAATTAGATAGTTTAGCCTAATTGAATTAGTAAATGAATTGAATTGAAAATAGAGATTCTAATATCATAAATACTCAATTTAGCCCATTAAACTACTTTAATCACCTATTTTAACAAATTCGAATTCATCTAATACATTCTAATTATTAAACCAAATTCTATTTGTCAAGTTCAATCGCGTAAACCCTTAAATCATTGATTTAGCCATTTGAACCGAAATTTTAACTCCTTAAATCTTAGAAATTTAAAACTAAATATTTTCATTCAAATCTCAATTCCTAAGTTCCTAAAACCCCAAACTCAAGTGAGATATCAAATTTTCTTCAAATTAGAATTTCTAAACTTAAATTCCAATGCCAATTATCCAATTCATTTTCTCACTTCTTAAAGTTTATTTCTAAAAGCTTAAAAGCCCGTGATCCAAAGCCCATTCTAATACATGAAAATCCAAGTCCATTGACTTAAGTCCAAGCCCATCAACATAAGGCCCATGAATCAAGCCAAAAGCCCATGGGAGTATGCATTTATCATTTACACACACATATCCAATAAAAACCCTAGAGCCTAGAAAAATCTAACAAGTAAAAAGACTAAAATGATCTTAACCAACTCTTGAAGTTTTCTACATATAGCAAAAGACTAAAATGCCCTCAATTAATCAAACAAAATGACTAAAAACCCCCTAAACCTAATAAAAATTACATAACATAAATTAATATAAATATGGGGTTTAGAATACCCTATTTCATCCCTCATTTTCAGCAGCCCATTTCTCTTAAATTCTCTCTCAAAACACTCTAAAAAATCTCCCCAAAAATACACAAAATTCCTCCATCAACCAAGCACGCAAGAGGTAAGGTATCAGCTAAGTTTATGCCTCTTAAACTCCTCTTTTATTCCATTAATCTTACTAATATTTCAATCATTTTATTAGGTGAAATTGAAGGCTAGAAACAAGGTTGAATTTAGGAAAAAATAAGCTCGAAGAAGTTTCATCAATTCTTGAGAGGTAGAAGTAGTAGTAGGAGTAACTATTTGATTGATTTTGCTAATTGAAGTAAGTGATTGTACTTAATATGTTTGATTATGTTAATGATATATATATTCATGTAAATTATTAAAAACAAACTTAGATTTAATTATTGATCAATATATGTGTGAATATGCATGAAAACCTAAATGAACATGTGTATATATATATGTTGTTGATTTAATGAAATTATTGCAAGTTTATATACACACACACGTGTGTGTGTGTGTGTGTGTGTGTGTGTGTGTGTTGGAATATGTATATATGTATGATAATGTTAGATTAGTATGTTTTATTTAAGTAAATTCATCAAAAAAGAATTTTGAGTATATGTATAGATGTTTTGATATATATGCTGGAAATTAGGAGAAATTGTGTGGATGATGATGATTTGAGTTATGAATTGTAATTTAATTTGTAAAAAATGAATCTAAGTATGAACTAGATGAAACATGTTTTAGATGATTAAAATAAGTTAGAAGTTGGATTAAACAAAGAAAAGTTTGAAAAATCACAAAACTGTCTAGGATCAGCTTTGACATCGTCACTGTAGCGATGATGTTGGAGGCCGGATCGGCGGCCAAATGACCTTTGACGGTGTTGGAACCTTGTCGGAATGGTAGACCCATGTGTCTACTTTACAAATCGGTGGTGAACCAGCCAAGAACCGGTCATCTTGATGGTCAACTTTGAGTGAACCGATTGGTCGTCGCACTATTTCCCCTATTCTTGTACAGATTGCATGTAATTGAAAATAAAACCATAATTAACTAATTAGTTTAGGCCAAATGAACTTATGAATATATAAATAAATGTGTTAAGGAGTTTACATAAAAATTTAAGCTTAAGAACCCGAGTTTAAGATAGTGAACCGATTCATTAAAGTTAGGAGGCATACTAGTTCCCATAGGAAATGAGATATTAGAATTTAAGATAAATTAATTCTAATCAAAAAAATATAAAAAAGGGTGTTTTCATATTGAAATATGAACTTTCAAATGGATAATTAATTATTTTGATATTATGAATTTATTTAACAAAATAGGTATAAATATAATATTTTAACATAATATAAACATAATAGGAAACTACTTTAAATTCCTCAAAATATTTAGATGTAAAAATAGATTACAAATGATATAAATAAAATAAGTATTTTTTAAAAGAGTTATTTTACTTAATAAAGTTTATTAGATTTAACATAGGATATGTTATTTAAAATACTAATTAATGACCAAATTACTATAAATAAGTTCAGTAGACTTGACTGATTGATTCTATCCAACTTGGCCAGATATGTAGACTTATTAACTAATATTGGCTTAGTAAATTCCTTAAAAGGCAACAATTTACACTTAACTATTAATGAACTCGTAAACTTGTATAAGACCATGATAATTTGTAATTAGTTTAGGATAGCCTATAAATAATAAGATGAATATGTTACTTCAAATGAATATTTACCAGAAACATGAGTATTTTATATGAGTTTAAAATAAATCGATAATCGATCTAAATACTTATGTGAAGCAATCTTTGAGCAGATATTCGTCAGGAGTCTGTCCTCTGCATTAACTTCTGGCCTATCATTTGTCTGTGCGGAATACAATTTTCGTATCAGGTACGCAGTGACTTGTGTATTGTGTCCTAGGATAGACATTCTAAATGAACAAATACTTAAAGATGACTTTAATGATTGCTTGTTACTTGTGCGTGGCCGTTTTTGAGACCTAGCCTAAGGGGCGGTAACCTTGCTAAGTAATGTCAACACGGTAGTTAGGCGCTTAGGCCATTATGAGTGGCTCGACGGGTAGCTGATGGAAAACGATAGCGAGATAATGTCTACCTCGATCGGAGATAAGTAGTACATTGTGGTTCACGACTATGAGCGCCGATTGAGCTGCACTGTATCATGGACTGTGAAAGATAGAGATGCGCAATGGCTGTGACCCCTATACGAGGCTATTATTTATAAAGGTAGGAGATATAGGAATTCGAACTGCCTATATCAATCCCCTGAGTAGTTGCTATTACTTAGGACCCTCAGGTTCCAGCATGTTGCCGAAGTGTGAGTGCTCCATTGTTGTTTTGTTGCATTTTAATTTAACGATATAAACTATTGATTGTTGCATTGCATTTAGAACATGTGTGTATGCCCAGCTTGTGTGTGCCTGTGTTGCTATCGTACTGGGCTTCGGCTCATTCTTTTCTTTTTCAGGTGATGAAAATTATGATGATGATACTTATGACTATATGGGGTATGGCACGTACTTCGAGGAATTTCTTGATGAATGGAGTGATTGGGATCAACGGGATCGTTATCTTATTCCTATTTTATAAATTTCACCGTCAAACTTATGTTTTAATAAGGGTCTATCTATAAGGCCATGGTTTGTATTTTGAGATATTTGAACTCTTTATTTTGAAATATCTTGTGGTATGATGCTAGTATATATATATATATATATATATATGTGTTGGTCTACTCTTTGGAGTAGCCTATTCAGAAAAATGTTTTGAGAAATTTATTTTCTGCTGCCACTTTCCAGTTGTTTCTACAAACTAATACAATGATTTCAAAATCTAAAATTTATTTAGCAACGATCACGATAAACTGTAGACTATGTTAGCCTTAGCGTATAACACCTAAGCGTTATGCATGGCGGACTGGATGCACCTTCAGCCGATTCAGGGAGTGACACATGATATTGATTTAAAACTTATTTTCGAGATGTAAAGAAAATCTCTAGTCAAAAAGGAAAATTTAAAATAAGATCATCCTCTTAGATTTTTATAAATGATTAATTTATAAACATAGTTCTAAGAAGTTTATAACTTAAAATTCCTTTTTACAAAATCGTATATTTATTAAGTTTTAATGAAAGTAAATTTCTACTAACATTCAAGGCAATAATTCCATAAACTTAGAAATTTTGGTTTTTTTCTTTTCTGTAAAGATATTGTTGATCCAAAATAATAATCAAGAATGGGGGTTGAATTGATTATTAATAAAAAATTTATCCTTCAAAAATATTTCCCTTTAATTTTAAATACGAGAACAATATAACAATTAAACAATTATGAAAATAAATTGCTGAAAATAAAAGAATAGGGAAAAGAGAATCATGTAGCAATTTATAGTGGTTCCGCCTTGTGCCTCAGTCCACTCTTCCAGCTCCACGCTAGGGACCCAGTAGTCCATATCGGTTGTGTTTCACTATATCAAAAAGTTCAAGATTACAAGATACTGCAATCCTCTCTGCTTGATTCTCACTGCTATCATCTAACTACAATCGATCTACAAAGTTTAAGAGGAAGGAGTGTTTTTTATTTGCTATGTGAAAACCTCTGAAGTTATTTCTGTTTTTGTCACGTATATTCTTCTTGTTCCAACGTTCAAAAGAAGCTTGAAGGATTGATATCTCTTCCCAAATATCTCAGCTATAAATTCGTTAATCCTCATCCTTATTTTTAAAATTTGAAAACCTGCCCGATTGCTTCTTTTCGTCCTGATTTGAATTTTGAATCTTTGATAATCTTCATCGTGATTATTTCCTTGATTCTTGCTATAAACTTTTTGATAAACCAATCGAGAAGTTATCGAGATCTTCTCCTCTTTATTTGCTGTGATTTGAACGAGACATGCTTGATAACATGATCTTCATCCAATAAATTGTCATGATCTTCTCTTATGATCTCCTTTGGATAAGCTTCCTTTTGTTTGTTGAGGTATTTTCGTGAGATTTAAAATCTGGATAGACTCAATAAAATAAACTTATAGATATTGTAATGTTTGTCCAAAGAAAATGTGATATCCCTTAAAATTATGAGAGCTTATCTTTATATACCAAACCTTATCTTCCATATCTTTTCTTGTAACAAACATATCATCTTTTGAAACAAGCATATCTTTCCTATCTTTTCTTTTTTCATATCCAAAAGTCATAAAAGCTTTGTAAAACTCTCATACATCTTAGTAAAACATATTTTTTTAAAAAATCATTGAAAAAATAACTTGATGTGATTTGATCCCTATAATATAAAATCCAACTTAAGTGAAACACATCAAGTATATTACCCCAGTATACTTGACAAGTGAAGCTGGGTCTTGAAAAATTTTAAAACTAAGTTGTAAATAATTTCATGCGAATTTGGAAAAAATTCGTGTCGGACTTGAAGGTTCTAAATCAGCTTCTGTCAAACTTATTTTTCTATTGCTGAAGGTTCTGAAACTGCTTCTGTCGGACTTATTTAGACACCAAAGCTTGTTTGAAATTTCTGAAAGAGCTTCTGACTTTATAAAACCTTATTTATTCAACTTTTTAAAGGTTCTGAACTAGCTTTTGTCAAATCATACTTATAAAAAAAAACAAAAACAATTAAACATTTCAACGTCCTTTTGTTATCATCAAAACATTATTAAAGAACTTAACAGATATTTTATTAGAAATTTTACTTGGACAACATCACTAGGATTATGTATGTATTTTTAACTACTAATATTATTAAGAAGTTTCCTTTTAAGTATAGGAATAATATATATTAATTTAGGGAGTTTATAAGATGTAAAAAATGCTAAAACGTAATTAAAATCAAAATTGGAACAATCTTGAACCATTCTATACAATATCAATCCAATACCCAAATGACCCCAGATGTCCAAAATAACTTTAGAAATGGATAGATCATTCGATGTAAATAAAAATATACTACTTATACATGAAAATTATGGTTAAACTGAGCAAGTTATATCAATTTTAAGTTCGACCATATGCAACCAAAGAAAAAGGACGCAAATTTAAATTGATAGAGTTAGAAATTGGAGTAAAACCTTATGAAATACTCATTTTCCAGTATTTCTTTTGATTAGATAACAAGAAATACAACACCCCGTTCCCCGAAGACTATTTTGATTAGAATATGGCATTATGATCGAGTGAGTTTCCTTATGCTTTTTCATGTTCTTATTTGTGTTGGTAAATTAGTACACTATAATATAGGAAAAAGATAAAATGAATTTGAATGTGGGATTACCTTGGGAATGTATTGTGAGTTCGATGCTTGATCAAGAAACCATAAGTATATCGAAACCTTTCATGTTTGGATAATATGTTTGTTTCGATAATATGCATTTTTGCTTGTGACAATTGTGTTGATCACCCCTAAATTGGAACTTAATTCATTTTAGAAAATAACTTATAAAATGATCATGCATGGCATAAAACGAGTCACGTTTCAATTTCACTACTTCTCCTACGCATGAGATAGAAAAAAGTAAAGTACCCAGCTTCAGTATAAGGAACTACAATATTCAAGGAATATGGCCTCATGGAGGAGCCATACCGGATCAATCACTTTAAGTAAGAAACCCATGGACTAAGTAGTGGTGGTTGATTGAAACCCAATAGAGTGTGATGGTTGAAAGGACCCTAATATTTCAAACATTCCCTAACCCCCAACATGAAGGGCCTAAAATCCATTCTATATGCGATTTATGGTAGATCCTATGTATTTGTAAAACATATGATTGTTGTATTTCATATGCATGAATAACTAACTTGTTTGTTTTTATATGGGTATGATATTGCAAGGATTTCTCACTAAACATGTTGTAGCTTACCCTCAAATAGATTTTTGATGTAGGATTATATATGGGCCATTCCGAGGGAACCATTGGATGAGGTAAGCATGGAAGAACATTATGAGCTTTTTGAAGAAAATCTATTGTAAAATTTTGCTAGTATTAGAATACCTCTAATGATTTTGAATGTATTTGGAGACATCTTTAAGTTGTAAGACAATTTATGGCTTTACCAGGGGAATGCCCCTTAAACTCGTGAGATCTCAATCTTTGATGTATTTATATTAGTATTATCTTACATGTTCTATTACTATCATCTTAAATGTCTAACTCCATTAGTGTCTTCTCGCTGTGAAAGTATGTCTTGTATCAATATAAAAGCTTTTGAGCAGCCAATGCAATCATTATCAAGTTTTAATATTGTGTACAATAGATTGTTATGTTTAGGATACCCTTTAGGGCGTGACAGTAGTTAAAACAGTACACGGTGTAACTAGTCTAATTTCCCTTCTCCTTCTTATAAAAGTCTTCCCAAATGTATACAACATTGATTCTTTCCCTTTTCAGTTGTATAGGCGATCATCCACTTGCTTTTGTCTTTTTGAAGAACCTTTAGTGAAGTTCCTAAGGACAACAGGACTATATTGTGTTGGATGCCGCTGCTATGTAAGCTGAGCCACCTTCTCTCTAATATCTGTTCCATCCCTTATATAAAAGTGTTTACTCTCTATGAGGTGCTGGAGGAGTTACAATAGGCTCGTACCGGTCATGGCTGTATGATAGGGTGGCAAACAAGCTAGGATCATCCCCTGAACAACTTGTAATCTCATATAGATAGGAGCTGCCTGAAGGAATGCTAGTAACATTTGGAACAAATAATGCTTGGGGGGGTGATGGCTGGCAGGTTGGTATAGAAGAGGTGCTTCAACGCCCTCCCCATGTCCTACCAAACTGTCCACGCAATGAACACGGTGGATCGGGCTTATTTTCATCCTCCTTCAAAGTCTGGTTAAGCGTCTCCCCATGGATATAACACAACCTCATTCTCTTCTTCGGCCTTAGCAATGAATGAATCTACAAGAGTATGTACACGACTTTGTCATATCATCTACACTGTACTTAGCTAAACACAGAAGAAGGAAAACACACATATACACACAAATGTTTCCATAGGAGACACATGTAAAGTAGATGGAATAAGAGAGTGCTTATCAGGTTTCCAATTAATGCACCTATATGGGGAATGTATTTGCATGTGATTTGCCAAAACCATTTCTTACATATTGGAAGCACTCTAAACCCCTTCTCCATGGGGGCAAGACGTTCATGACGATCCTGCCACAGAGCAACATATGCCATATAAAGTTGTTGCCAGTTGGAGTTGGCCCCGCCTCATAGGTCAATGTCGAGTAGGTCTCTATCCGTGTTTGCATCCATAGGGATGTGTTGCAACCTTCCAAACTAGCAAGCCATTCTATATAGAGAGTATGATTCAATGATGGTGAAGCAAATGTGTGGGACTTATGCTGTCCATATATGTCTCTTAGCATTGCAAAATGCTAGGAGTCTTTCTAATAAGCTCTTGTAGTATAGTCCTCACTCCACTTGCATCCATTAAAAAGGTTAGCAATAGATTACTCAGGTGCTTAATACAACATAATGAACATACCATACATACCTGTGTATGTGATGGACGGTCTAACCTAGGGGATATATGGTCACCACATGCATGGGATGATGTGTAGTATCTCTATACATTCGCCATCTACATGCTCGTGGTTGACCGGTGGGAACCGTCATACCAAATCTACTTCGAAGAGCATGATACAAGAATCTATCACAACTCCATGCGTAAAGCAATACGCCCTTTGCCCCCAAATCTTTTGAGCACCTACTATAGTTGCACGACACAACTACTTGTATAATCAAGCTAAACATGCCAACCCTAAAAAATATTGCCTTGACACAACATCTATAACAGGCAACAATATGAATGACGGCCCATTTGACGTATAATGGGGGTATCTATGGATTATTTGAACACCTTCCATACTTGGATCTACCTAGACACTACCACATATCTTCCTTAGAAATGGGAAAAGTTGGCATTAGATCTCATCTACACCTTTTTTTATCGAGGTTCGTTCAAAGTCTAGCCTGTCATTTCCACTCACAATGTTCCCATTTGCATACACAGCCAAACGAACAAAATCCCCCATGTTCATCCCTGTTTACATGATGCTAAAGGGATTAGATAGACTATGAAAAATGTGGTGTTGATTGCACATCTAGATGATGCAATTCCTTCCATTTATTTAGCTTACTCTTAGATCCTAGAAAGGCTATGCAATTATTCATTCAAGCATTTCATCGGACACTTGTCATGCATGGTTTCACTAACTTGTCTAAGCTTGCAAGATCGACACAACTTGCTTACATAACATAACATAACAACAACACATCAACACTAAGTAGTATACACTACAAGTAACATGTAAATCTACTTTAATTTCACAATTAGGGTTTCATAACATAAGGAGCAAAATATTGACAAATAAACCCACATTTAGACAGAGATCAAGTTTGATTTTACTTGAAGATGATGCTTTACAATCTCCAAAGAGAGTTAGGATAAAAATTTGGACAAAAATGGGTAAGTTTCGTTGGAAGTGATTTTGGGACGAGAGAGAGGAGTGAAATGAGACATGGGGGTGTGTGTGTGTAAATGGTAGAAGGGGAGTGCATTTTTTGTGTATAAAGGATCCAGAAGCACTCACTAAATGCGCCTATAATTAGAAAAAAGAAAGAAAGAAACAAGCACATTCAATGAATGCACTCGAACTTAATTTATAACAATAAAAAACAAACGAATTCACCCAATCCTAATTAAAAAAAAAAAGCACAAGCATAAACGCATCCAGTAGATGTGCTTCTAGTATAAAAATTTGGGTGCATTCGATAATCACGAATACTTGATATATCTTTTCGGAATACTGTATTTTTTTATTAATTTTGGAAAGTACACTATTTTATGTACAAATACACATTATTGTCGATAGTGTTCTTCGTTTTCACTTTTTATGGGTATTTACTGTTGTGCGAAGACGCTTGGGTCTAAATAGTGAGATTTTGTCTATCAATCTTATTTAATCAACTATTTTCCCTTTTGTTTAGCTAAAGATCTCACAACATTCCCATTTTAGCCCTAATCGAGTCTCACTAGCCTATTATTTTTCCACATCTCTTGTTCCACTTCTCGCTTTTTCTTCTTTAATATAATCTTCATCGATAAATAATTCATTGATTCCGTGTGGAAAAACTAAGATCCCTAAAATAGCATTTATTTTAAAAAAAATATTCTCAAAACATATATTAAATGTGTATTTACCACATGCATTTTCAAGAATAATTTTTTGCAAAAAGATATGCTTGTAGTGAAGTTTTCTGATCTAACAATTTTATTATTACAAGCACATTCATTACATTAGTCTTCATTCCTAGAAAATCCATCACCTGAACTTTTTTTTTTTTCACACTCTTGAAATTTTTACTCTAATTTCTTTCCTCTCTCATACTCTGTATTGCATATCTTCATGCTAGATTCAAGCAACAAAGGCAAGAAATTGCATTTCTTTTTTTCATCTTTCTTGTACACAGTTGTTTTTTTTTTTATTGCTGTTTGCACCAATTGGTTGTATTTGTTATATAAAAAAACCTTAAATGTAGAAGAATGATGTGTTGCGCCCTAAAAGGTATCCTAAACATAGCAGTCTACTGCACTCAATATTAAAGCTTATGAATGGCTACCATAGTCACGCAAAAGCTTCGATGTTTGATGCAAGGTGTACTTACACAACAATGGGGGACTTACCATTAGAACAAAGTAGTTTAAGAAGATAATAGTAAATAGCATTTAAGAATGATAAATCGTAACTTTTTAACTCAAACATGGAGTCTTACGTTTCTTAAGGGCATCCTTCACCAAAACTTACAATTGTACAACCTAAAGAGTCTTTGCTAAAAATAAAAATTCATGCTAGAGTATACATAAGAAGATTTCTATAGAAGTATACGCCAAAACTAAGTCGTGGACTTCTTCAAAAAGCTTCTTAGTTCACTTGGTCAATACCAACGTGAAGATCTCCCGTGGTTTCAGCCATAAGTATTCGTGCTGAAGAAAAAAAACTAAAGGGGTGTAAGCATAACTAGCTTAATGAGTAAATTCCCATAATGATGTGCTCGTACAAATAAGCAATCGATTTATTGTTAAGCAGGCATATGAAATATAACATCTATATGAGCAAACAATGCATATGTTTAATGAATTCACGCTCTTCATTTGAGGTTGGGGTGTTATACTCCTATATGACCATCATAATAATTTCGTAGACTCTCAGTCTCCTACATGCCATAAATTCTAGTAAATTTATTAGCTCCTACTTGCTACCACTATCACTTTCTCGTCCCACACGAGGGAATAACAGTGAAAATGATGAGACTCACTTCATATTATACATGATCAATTTGTTATTTCATTATTAATTGAGATATTAACCATTTTAGGGGTGATCATATAGATATACACAAACAATATATCATGGCATTGAAAACAAAATTACTAATCAATAACTCAAGTTTCGACATACTTAACTTATTTTCAACAGATACCAAAAACACAACTATATCCCATGATAATCCCCACATGCATATTTCATTTTTATCTTTTCCCTATTCTTCTAATGCTTCTTTGCTACTAGCACAAGCATGAATACATAAAAACAGGGACATAAACTCACTCGGTTATTCTTGTACTTCAATCGAAAATAATCTTTCGTGTATGGTACCTCGACTTCCTCATTAGCTAGAAAAAATAGATACCTATATTGAGTATTTCACAGAGGTTATATTGAAATTTCTAACTCGATATATTCTACTCACGTCCTTTTTTCCAGGTTATGAAAGTTTAAACTTAAAATAGTCATAATTTACCCAGTTTAACTCGAAATTTCGCATATTAGCAGTTGTTTTCTACCTACTTTAACATCCATATCCATTTATAAGGTTATTTTTAACATTTAGGGTTATCAATATCTCATAATGGTACAACACATAATACGTCCATACCATTCCAAACCTTGATCCTCTTTAATTTTTAAAGTTTTCCTTCATTTGGACTTTCTAAGATAAGTATAAAATAATCTATCTTTAGAAATCATATAAAAATAATAGTAACTTGTATTACATGCATGATTCTAGTGATGTTGCGTAGAATTAGAATTTTTATCAAAGCAATCTTTTTATAAAATGTAGAAAATTTGAACTTGAACTTCGTGTAAAAAAACTTGTAGTAAATTTTCCTCTTTGAAAATTTGTAAACATGAAACTAAAAGAAAATTATAGTTTAATATTTGGTTTGAACTGTGAGTGTCTTATACTGATTTGAAAACTCAATTTAACGATTTATTTTACAAAACATGAATTTTACTTGTTTGGGAAAAAAAAATGCTTTAAGTAGTAACTTTTTATAAATGCTTTTAAGTTTTGACATTTTGAAATTTTTAAGTTAATGCTTTTTTTTTTAATTCTTTATTTTCAATGAAAATATTTCACATATATTGGAGATATAATTTTTGGAAAATATTTTATATAACAAAGAATTATCAACATTCATGTTTTCGAAAAAATCCATTCGACATAGTAACAGCATCACTTTTGACCATATATGTGCATGAACTTGAAATAATGATAACAAATTTAAGAATATGAAATTATATAAAGAACATGGGAGAATTAGAAATAAATAAACAAGAATATAAAGGTATTAAAACAAAACATGGAAGTCTTAGCTTGATATCAATATTCCTTATGACTTGAAATAATCCAGTCACCATACAAAATAAAATAGAACAAGCATAATGAAATAAAATATGGAAGTCTTGGATTTATATCAAGACTTCTCAAGACTTGAAATATTTTCAATCTCATAAATAAAAGTAAGATAGATAATAAGAAAATATTGGAGTCTTAGATTTATGTCAAAGCTCACCAAGACTTAAATTACTCTAGTCTCATTCATACTTGAAAATGGACAAGTCCAAGACCAGAAGTTGACTAGGCTTATAAAAGCTTGAAATAAATAAGGATGGAATAAAAGAGTTAGATTTGTGAGCATTTAGGCTCTAAAAATATATAAACTGCGTATATATATATTAATATATAGAATGTTAAGTTAGTAAGATGAACAAAACAAACACAAAATAATTATGAACATAAATACTGTGATGTGAGTAGCATGTTGTCTTGTATTTCTGTTCTCTAGCTTAATGCATCATAGAGATTTTTCTTTTATGGAAAAACATTAAAGACACACACATGCATTCATCACACACACAATATATGAAGAGGGGTTTAGTGTTTTACCTAAATGAAGATGGAAGAATTTTTTAGAGAAGCAGTAAAGGGGTGTGTGTGTCGCATGAAAGAGAGGGAAAGATGTAGGGAAGGAAGCTTGAGAGGAAATTATATAAGAGCTTGGTCATGTGAATGAAATGTGTGAAATAAGTGAAAGAGGAATTGGGTATTTATAGAGAAAAGTGAAGGGAATTTGAAGATATAAAAAAGAAAAAAAATAGAGAGAAGAGAGAGGGAAGGGGCGTTAGCCATACTTAGAAGAAAGGGATGGGGGGAAGGGGGAGAAAGAGAGAGAGAGAGAGAGAGAGAGAGAGAGAGAGATAGAATTTAAGAAAATTTGATTGAGAAAAGTAAAAAGTAAGTAAAGTATGGTGAAAAGTTGCATTGATAAAGTAAATGTAAGAAATAAGTGTGCAAGTTGTAAGTGATAGTAGTATAAC
This sequence comes from Combretum micranthum, assembly GCA_024138025.1. Lineage (NCBI taxonomy): Eukaryota > Viridiplantae > Streptophyta > Magnoliopsida > Myrtales > Combretaceae > Combretum > Combretum micranthum. The sequence goes on from JAMXBD010000522.1 coordinate 183,708, forward strand.
AAAAGGTATAGTAGAGCGAACAACGGTAAATAGTAAACAAGACAATTAAATTACCAATAGAGATAAAAATACGCATACAAATGCTATATCTGACGTTTTTATGATTCGTAAAAATTATATATGATATTTTATGAGTTTCTTAATATATTAGTAGTCTAGATTGTTTGTCAGAATATTTTTTCTCATTTTGCATGTCGGTGTCCCGATTTGGAAATCGGTCTCATACGGGTTCGAACCCGATTTATATTTTTGCCGAATTTGACCATTTTATGACTTATACTATATATTCAGTTCATAATTCGAGTTTATGGTATTTTTCAAATTTATTTAACATCTTAGGGTTCTCGAGACTGTTTAATCGGTTTTAAGGCTTAATGTTGACCTGATTTGACTTTAGAATTTTGGTTTCAATTCCGGCTCTAAGATTTATGTATAAAACACCATAAAATCTAGGGGTTTACATGAGATGTTTAAATTAAAGGCGTATATACCATATGCATTTTTTATTTAGATATTATAAATCAACAAAAGACACATATCATGTACGTGTTTTTAGGGTTTTTAAAGAAAGCACATGTTGTGTATGCTTTTTTTTTTTTTTTCGTTTTATGAAACATATTTTTGCATGCCTACCTCAAGAATAAGCTTAAAGATTATGTCATTTCATAATGGCTTTTATAAATTCACCCATTTGCATACAACAACCTATAGTTCAATTACGATTGTCTACATTACAAAATGAAATAGCATCAATATAATAAGAGGAGAATAGCTTTGAAGGGTGAATGGAATCATATGAACCAATGTTGTTAGACTCAAACCAGCCCAATTGGATTAACATGTTTCAATCAGGGGCAGGCCCGTTAGGGCCCTAGCCCCTAACCCAAAATATTATTCTAAAAAAGCATATTGCTGAAAATATATAGCAATATGGGCCATACCCATTATTTGAATTGTTTGTTTTCTTTTTTAAATACCGAGGAAAGACTAGCATTGAGGAAATAATAATATAATATTGTGTTTCCTTCCCCATTCGCAGGAAGTATCAATTGCCACAAAGGTAACCATTTATTACATATCTATAGATATTATATATACTATTAAAGCAAAACCACCTCCATTGGTGTCTTTAGTGTAAATATTTTTAGTGTAAATGTTTTTAATATAATATTTTTAGTATATGGGCATAAATTTTTTTTCATATACTTGAATATAATTAAATAAGGGTTGAATAGATATAGTCTTTTCCTTTTTTAGCATATGGCATGAAATATTTTTGATATCTTTAAAATAAAGAAATTAAACAGGGTTTACATAGAATTAAATAGGGGTTGAATAGACATGGTCTTTTATGTGTAAAATATTTTTGGTATCCCTCTAATCATGAAATTAAATAGGTTTGAATAGAATTAAATAGGGGTTGAATAGACATAATATTTTCCTTTTTTAGCCTAAGCATATATCTTTATATACCGATCTAAAGCTCTGATACCATATTTATGCATGGCAGCTTCCTAATATGGAGAAGTTACTTGTGAAAAATGCAATTGTAATTATGATTTGTAATTAATTTCCTAATTTTTATGAAAATTAAGGTTTTCCTCTTCCAACCTATCAAAACAATATATTTATTTAATTTATATATGTTGGGTTGTTTTATTTTGTACCGCATCACAGGTGCATCGTCTACTTGTCTATCTATACTATTAAAGCAAAAGCACCTGCTTTTGTGTCTTTAGTGTAAATATTTTTAATATATTATTTTTTGCATATAGACATAAAATATTTTTGTTATTCCTGAAATCACGAACTTAAATAAAGTTTGAATAAAATTAAATAGGGGTTGAATACACATACTCTTTTCTTTTTTTAGCATATAGGCGTAAAAATATTTTTGGTATCCCTTAAATCATGAAATTAAATAGGCTTTGAATAGAATTAAATAGGGGTTGAATAGACATAGTTTTTTTCTTTTTTAGTCTAAGCAAGTATATACCGATTTAGCATATGCCTTTAGTGTAAATTATTTTAGTGTAAATGTTTTTAATAATGTAACTGCATGGTAGTTACCCAATATGGAGAAGTTACCTACGGAAAATATGATTGTAATTAAAAATAATTAATTTCTCAATTTACTAATTAAAGTTGTTCCCTTCCAACCTATCAAAATAATATATCTATTTAATTTATATATATTGGGTTGTTTTATTTGCGCACGCATCGTAGGCGTGTCGTCTATTTATATAGTACTATGTGGATAGCTATTTCATCATAAATTATGTGTTTCTTTTTATATGTAAATATATATTTCATGGGTTTGGTTTTCTATTCTTTCTGAATAAAAAAAAAAATAGTATGTTAACCCTATAGGGTACCCAAGTTGTAATAATACATCATGTAACCAACCGAGACCTCTAGAAAGTTACATAATTACTGTACAAATAACATGCCTCATGCCGTGAATAAATAAAACAGGATAAAAGGTAATTCATGCCCATGAAAATCCTAAAACTAAAAGACGACAATTCTTTCAACTCATTTACTATTTGTTAATAGATGTAACATATACTCTCTACTTCATTTATAACTTAGAAATTCCCACTAAGTATTAATACTTTAAAGCCAACTTCAACATAGGCGACCTTCTTCGAAGCCTGCATAGTTCTTGTGAAGCTAACATGCCTATGGTAACCTTAACTAGATTAATTGGACTCATCAAGCATTACTACGGAATCGAAATATAAATTATTGACATGAATACCATGCTAATGCATATATGATGTCATATAATGCATTTCAATTTAAGTTTAAGGTCCAGTAAACTTTATTCCATATTACTTGGTGATCATTTTAATTTTAGACACTCATCAATCGAAACTATACAATCATTATCATCCGATGAGTTATCACTTTGAATATAAGAGTTTATCACTCATTCATATAACACATAAAATGCAAAGTCCCCAATCCCCATGCATTTAGACAATTTCAATTATGTTTAAGATAATATTCAACTACTTTACAATAAAATAAGCAAAAAGATTCGATTACTCGCCCATGCATTGTGGCTAATCATTGTAGTAGTTGGTCGGAAAGTCCAAACCTTGATAAATAGATCCTATAAAATAACAAACAAAATTTACTAAACATGTGTCTATATATGACTTCTATTAATACTTGAGTATTCTAGACTTATGTTATTGTAATCCTAGTTCATCAATCTTTAAGAAATTATAAAGTACTAAGCTCAACTATCTTCACTTAACTAGTAAATGGGTATTTAACTTGATTCGAATATGTTATAGTCTGAAACAATTAAATTTTAAGCCCTGCTATGTTTAGAATCTCTCAAAACTTAAGACATAAAAGCTATAAAATCTCTTTCTAAGCTTTTCATAGCCTCTTGAATCACCTAAATCCAAGTTCAGATGAAAAAATTACGGTCAAATTATAAGATAGGGGAGGTTGCACGACTATGCTTGTCACGCCCCAACGGGTACCCTAAACGTGACAGCCCGTCGTACACAATATTAAAACTTAAGAATGACTACCTCAGTCACTCGAAAGCTTCTATATTAGTACAAGGCGTACATTCACATCAAAGAGAGATCGGTGAAGTAATACATTTTAAGATATTGGCAACGAAACATACAAAATGACACTTAATATATGGCATTGAAATATAAAGTCTTACAACTTTTGATGGGCATTCTCCCGATAATTTCCATAACAACATGGTTCTACTATAGATAAAATAACTAAAGCTAGAAGATTTTAGAAGAAATCTACTCTATGACTTCAAAACAGAATTCCTCCAAAAGCTTCTCAAAATAAAGGTCCTACCCGGGTGGTCAGGATGGTCTTGGGTGCAAAAAGGACAATCCTACAATATCAAAAGTCTATAGTATAAGTATAACTAGCTTAGTGAGATGTTCCTTACGCAAAAATACTCATAACAAGCAATCAACCGAGTTTATTAATCAAGCATATGAAATGCAACAACCATATGATCAAACATTACATACGACTATCCGGTTTCGTATGTGTGATTGATTTACCCCTCCATCGGTGGTTAGTGAATGCTTTGAACTGGGTCCCAAACGACCTCCTTAAAGTTGCGCACGTCTTGGGGTTCCAACGAACCGTACAACTAGTCCACGGGCTTGCCTTATCCAAAGCGATTGATCCGGCTCGGCTACAACTTGAGACCGTATTCCTCGAACATCCTAAACTCTCAAGATTGTAGCAAGACAGCTTACCTTTCCGGTCCCACGCTGAGGAGTAGTAGCAAATTTTTGAAATGATATTCTAAGTGATATGCACGAGCAATTTATTCTATGGGGATTCCAATATGACATTAAATCATTTAAAGCGATCAAACAATATTTGCACACATAACAATACATACATAAAAACATTTATATCAATCACAAATCAGGTTCCGATATACTTATTGTTCATTGATCGCACACAACGATTCACATACATAATTCTCATGATAACCCGTATGCATATCAATTTTATCTTTTCCTAACATCTAGTGCTCTGTTCTACAAGCACATGCTCGAATACATAAACGTAAAGGAAACTCACTTGTCCATAGCGTTCTTCTAGGAGTCGAAGTAATCATCGGGGAAGAGAAGATCTTAGTCCTCAACACCTAAACAAAAGAAATACCCAAAGTGAGTATTTCATCCAAGATCCACTCAATTTCTCTAATCTATCTTATTGAATTCGTCAAAATCGTATGAAATGGAAATCCCAATTTAAAATGGCCATAACTTGCTCATTTTAACTCGGAATTTCGCATATTATATACCGATTTCTACCTACTCGAAAAGATCTATCTATTTCTAAGGTTATTTTTACCAAAAGAAGTTATTTGGGTCTCGAAATAGTAACGTACAGATTTGGTACGAAAATTCCAATTTCAAATCTTAAGTTTTCAAACATTTCTTCACTTAAGAGCTTTTGTATAAAAATATAGATATATTGTATGGTTGAAAAAAAATCCTTTGAATACATATATATATATTCAAACCATATGCATGAATTTAGTGGTGTTGTCTCATTAATGATCTTGTAAAACAATGTATCTTGAAAGTGAGAGAAACTAAGACTTGAAAATCTCCCTTTTAGCTTTGTTTGGAAAATTTATTAGTAAGTATTTCCTTCTTTTAACTCCATTTCTTAATTTTGAGAATAATTACATTTTCAAAATGAAATTTTAATCTTTTAAGATTCCCATAAATTTATTTCTAGTGGTTTAGAAAACATAGTTTTTCTAAATATTTCATGGTTGTATGTTCTAAAGTTTTTCTAAAGTTAGATACTTTAAAAGAATAATATTAATGATCTTATAAGTTAATTTTGAAAAACTTATCTAGACTTTAGTATTTTAGAGTGTTGGTAGAAAACTTTGATAAATGAGTTTAGGAAAACTTTTGGTTAAACAAGGAATTTAAGTTTAAAAAAACTTTCTTATTTTATTGGTTTAAAAGAGAGTTCGTGATAACTTTATTTTCATTGATAAAATACCATATAGTATTATTACTAAAACTTAAGCTAAACTTATCTAACTTTAGAAAATATTTATTAAGATAAAACTTTAAGTTTTTATGGAAAAAAAATAATTTCTTATGTGACAAAAACTATTTTTAAAGAGAGTTCTTATTTTTATTACTTAAGAAAACTCATTTTTTATTATGGTTGAGACAATAACAACATGTTCATGCATAAATGAGATTATGTAACTATGAGAAATAAAAACAACATAATAAGATAAATTATATAAGAGCATAAAAGTAAAGTAAAGTATTGAGAACCTTAACTTCATCAAGGTATCCCGGGACTAAGAAATAGATTAGTCCAAAAAAAAAAAAAAGAAAAGCAAAGAAAGAAAATTGTTTTGACTTGATATGGACAAGTCTAAGACTAGTCTTAATAACAACATGAAATAAATAAATTGCATAACTTGAAAGTAAATAAATAACAAATGAGCTTATAAGCTCTAAATAAATATATATACATAATACTTTATATAAGTTAGGTTAGAACAAATAATAACAACAACAACAACAACATAAAGAAAAGAATAGAAACATGAACAAAAACAAAACATGAATAAATTGTTGCTTCTTTAACTCTCATGAGTCTAAGAAACATACACTAAACTCATGTTAAGTTGTATGAACATGATGAGTACATGAAAGAAACTTTTACCTAAGGTTATGTATTTGTTGAAGAATAAAAGAATGGGTGGTAGTATTATGTGGGACTTGGTTTTATAAGAAAAAGAAAGAACTTGGGAGAGATTTTGGAAGAGGAACTTTTATGATGTGATTTTGGGAGAGTTTTAGTATGAATTATGTTGTGCGAAAGAATGAAAGATGAATGGGGTGTTTATAGATTTTTGGAGTGGAAATTAGTGTGATTAAAAAATTGAAATTGAAATAAAATGAAGGGGGGGGGGGAGGGGTTTAGCTTAGAAGATGGGGAGAAATAATTTATTTTGTTTGTTTTGTAATAAAAGAAGTAATATGTAAAGTATGATGTGATTAAAGTTGTATGGAGAAGGTAAATTGTAAGATATAGGTATGGTAGAGTATAAGAAAAAGTAGAGATAGGTGAATAGTAATGAATAGTAGAAAAGTATTATGAATAGTAAAAAAGTATTATGAATAGTAGAGTAGACAATTAAAATACCGGTAGTAAAGAAAATACGCGTAAACGACCTATATCTGATATTTTTAGTTACCGAAAAATTCTAAAATTGATATTTTTGAAAACCTTATATTTTTACGAATCTATTGGTGTTGTCAGAATATTTTTACTATCCGGTGTGCTGAGGCATGGTTTTCCAAAACTGATTTCGCTTGGATCCGAAAGACACTAGAAAATTAAGAATATGATATTTTAAGCTTTCCTACATTATTATGAACCATATTCCACAATTATCTCAATTTCGTTTTCTAGGGTTTAAGAATACGGGATTGCCAGATCTAGATTTACTAGACTAATCATATAACTAGGTTAACTTTAGGGTTTCGTCTTGACTTCCGGTTCTTAAGGTTTGCTTATTTTATCGAAAAATCTAGGGGCTTACAATGCTGACTAAAAAAAAGAAAAGTCAATAATCGAGTTTTTTCCTGCAACACTCAGCACAAGCTTTTGCATGCCTATGCAGACCTAAAACAACTGCTTAGAAGCAAAATTCCATCCTCAACACCTTCTGCATGAGCTCGTGCACATGCTCTCTAACAACCAAAATTTCCAACTTTGAAAACTTCACTTTTCAAACACATGTTTCGTTCTTTAACTTCGTCAAATATACTTCATCACTCTCATACATACTCCAAACATCCTTCAAACAACTTTACATGTGTATACACCAAAACATAAACCCTACTTCAATAATATATAACAACAACCTATTCAACCAACAAAAACCTATGATACCAAAGATTTTGGGCTCATACTACAATTATCATCCCTCAACTTCATTTATCTAACTTCAAAATCCTCAAAGACCTTACAACTACTAAAATCCAACAAAAGCACAAACTATATTTACTTATATAAACAAAATTAACAAGGTAGTAAGGAAGTTATAACTTACCCAAAACAAAGTCTTGACTTGTTGATGGAATTTAATTGAAGTTTTCTAGGGATTTTTGAAAGAGAAAATGAAGAAGATGACATAGATGTGTGTATATGTGTTTCACGTCTACTGGAAGTAAGAAAAGAATAATGAATTTTGCCTTATTTGTTGATATTTATCTTATATAATTAGTAAAGTAAATGTTGACTTTTGGGGTATATAGAAGCTATAGTGTGTGTGAATGTGTATGTTAGTTATTGTGGACTTAAAGGCTCAAGGTTGCAAAAAATTATAATTAGATTTGTATTAAAATGTGTCAAGAAACCATTAATTGAAATTGATATAAAGTTTAATTTATAAATTTTATTTCAATAAAATTTCCTTATAGAAATCTATATTAAGATTCTTTATATTTTAGAGATTAAATTATTGAAATCCAGTTTTCTAAAGAAGTTTAAAGGTAAAATATTTGATATATAATTTGAAATAAATTACTTGAAATTTTTGTTCTCTAATAATTTAACTAATGAGAAATTTGAAAGCAATTAAATTAATATGTAACTTTAATAGATTTAAATGAAATTTTACTTCTCTATTCTTATTTATCTTATACCATACATGCTATTGTACTTAAATCTAATAATTATAACATTCATTCCAAATTATATATATATAATATATATTAATACTTCATTGAATTTAAATCTATTCCTTAAACTTGAACATAAACAAACTTAGGGATTACACAATATATGCATTTAATATATATAATATATATATATATAGTGATCAATAAAAAATTATTTTTATTGATTGGTAGCATGTTTTTTTTTCTTCTCTCTCTTACGGTCTTACTATATTGAATATCATATAAATATTGTTCAAACTTTTAATGACAATATCAAAAAACTTATAGATATGAAATTTTATAGATTTTTTAAAATTTATATCTATATATATTTTTTCCTTTTAATTTTTATCTCTTTCTATCAACAACATAGTATATTACTTTTTAATATTTAAAGAAATGAATTTTATTGTTGATATTTTGATATTTAACAATTTAAAATATCTTATATGCATATATTCATATCTAATTTAAAAATTACAACTTATTATAACTTGTCGTGAGGATATCGATGATATGCTTAGTAAAAAGTAGTATCTTTCTATTGATTGTTTTCCTTTCTGCTATTCTCTTTTTCTCAAAATCTCATATATAAAAGTAAAAGCCTCTTTTCAAGAGTAAGAACTAATTTTTAAGGGTAAAACTCATAATCAAGTATCACAAGTCTTTTAATATTATATTACGTTTCACTTAACCACAGATGTTCTCATCATTGCTCTCATCTGCAATAAGATTAGAAATTTTTATTATATATAATATAATGTGTCTTTTTATTATATAATTTGTTTTCCTATAAACGATATAAAATAAGATGGATAATGGATTTCTTACATATTATCTTTTGACCGATATATAGAGAAGTATTGTTGAAACAATTGATACAAATTCTATCATAGATGAATTGTATGATAAGAAAGAGAGGCAAGCTAGACTTCGATGATCTCTAGTTTGACAATGTTATATGTATTTTTTTCTTTATTTAATAATATGAAATATATTTTTTAATCATAATTATATTAATGATCACCCCCAACCCCACTCCAACCGCAAACCCCCTCCCCCCACCCACACCCAACCTTTAAATTCTGCGTCCGCTCTTGGACTAAACCATAACTAGGCATAAGAACGAGCTGGCGCCATCTAAAAACTCATTATTAGTATTGGCTAGGAAAACGTCAGGCAACCTAAGTAGTTAAACCGCAAAGTAGGCAACTTAGCCTAAGTTAATGAACCTTAATGCATAAGTTTCAAGTTCTATTATAAGACGCTTTGCTGAAAATTTTGATATCACATGGGCTCATATGAAGCAAAGGCCATCCATTATCCTTTGCAAACACTTAAGTACGTGATAAGACTTTATAGCGGTACAATGCCCTTCAGGAAAAGTGATGTCAAACAATTTACAATTCGAGTACTTTTACATTACATTATTGTTGATGATCTAAGCAAGTTTATGTTGCTTTAAGCTCGGGGGATAACCAAGCTAAGGAAAAATAACTTGCATGTAAACATGGTTTAGAAAGCATTGAATCACAATAAACAACAACCATGCCAAGATATTTTTATATTGCCTCTGGAAACACTGAAAAATAGAATGCAAAAAAAAAAAAAAAATCGTGACTTACCTTCATATAATTAAATGTTGTTTATATAAAACAACACAAATTGAATTTATCTTTGTTTTGAAGGAGGAGTTTAATATGAATGCTCAATTTTATTGATAAGGTTTAGCAGTTTAATGTAACTCAAGCAATCTACTGTATTGAAATTTCAATTAATAAGTTATTTATTTACTTTAAATGCATAGAGAAGGATAAGGTCAATACTACTATGTAGAAGATATTATGTTGTTTATGCGGCATGTAATGTAAAGTTGAACTACATTCTAATAGTTGTTCTCTTTACACACACACACACATATGGCTCCTTTTGCTTATATGCAAGATTTTTACTTTATTGAGTTAGAAAAGATTTTACCATTTTTACTGATGTCATGGTTGAAATATTAAAATGGAGCGACTAAAAATCAATAAATTAACATGCTATAAAATTATTTAAAGGACAAGGAAAAGCTTGTATTCTCATGGTGATTGAGTGACTAGCTGATTAATTTTTATCATGTTATGGATTTCATTATATAATTTATGTTTTATAATTAAAATGCGACAAATATTTTATGCAGTAGGTTGCATTCGATTACAGTGGTCAAGTGCACACATTGTGTGTCTTACACTACACGTAGCCTTAAAGGAGTAACGTGGAAGCACACGTAAGGAATGATTAAGAGTAAGAAGTCAGAGAGGAGGAACAAGCAATCTTAGGGAGTTCAAATGCACTAGTGACAAGTGAAAGAGCTATCAAGTACAAACTTCATTGTTCTTAGAGGAAAAGATGTGTGTTCTTTACTCTAAGCTCTATTTAATCTGTTGCGAGAGTATTATGGTAGCATAAGCATGTTTCTATAAGTTTATGGATCTTCTGAGTGAAGAGATATTTACAAAGCTTGGGTCTTGATGATGTCCATCGAACCATATTGACCATTAATGAACGAGATGAGTCCTCCCAATAATGGATTTATCCATTGGCTTTCTCTGGCCATGGAAGGCCTCTTTAAGTGCATGAGCTCATTGAGAAATGTTGAGAGCAAATGGGTTGGTCTGGTATAATAGTCCTTGCTCTAAGCCCACTATGTCAAATTTCTCATAGTCATCCTAATTTAATAGACTTGAGTCTCTAGGCTCTGTCACTCAGCCTAAAGAGCCAAAATCTAAATTTAGCCCTCAACATTTTGCCCCCTAACTAAAGTTCTTCAAATGCAGTTGAAGGGGTTTGAGCATAAAATGTATCTTTTAGCTAGCTATAGCACTGTCCCATGCTTATGCACTCATACAATAGCTGCATAGTTGTGAGGCACACTATCATAGCTTAATGTTTTGTTAGGTACCAAATTAGATGTATAAGCTTAATGCCAATGCTGCATGATTTTTTTATATGATTTGTTTACGTGCATCGTTTTATTATGCTTGCCCCCAAGCAGTGCATGATTTTATTTTGCAATGCCTTTTTTCCCTTATTTTTTCACCGGCTTGTAACATGTTGCTCCTGCACACATGTGCAAATACCTATGTACTTTATTCTTTTTTTGCCCTTGGCAACATATAAAATAAATTCTCTTCATTCACACTCTCTCTCTTATTAACACAAACAACTGCAATTAATTATGCAATCCCCTTACGAAAAAAAAAACACATAACAGCACTTGTTGAAGCATGTCATAGGTATGAACCATGTAATGAGACAATGTCTTCATCCTTTTATTTCCTTTTTCTTCTATTTAGCACCTTTCATATTAATAGATATTGTTATCAATACAAATCAATAGCCCTTTTAATTCTTTCTCCTTTCCCTTTTCATTTATTTAACACCTTCCATATATACAGGTCGATATATCTAGAGTGTGTATCTTATTTTGACATCCGTTTGACTAATTCATAATAAATCCCACTCATATTGTAAATATCCACATAAAAGCGATGATATAGGTATTCACACTTAATGGCATGTTCTCTTACCCAAGTTGTTGTATCCTATTGACATATATGCTTAAACCTCCTTTCCTTATAAATTGATAGATAACAAGTTGTACAAGGATAAAGCTTGGCAGGGGTAAAGTGAGTATTCACAATAATTATCTAGCTATTATTACCGTGGTAGTTGTCTAGCTACTTCAATGGCTATTTAGTGATAGTTGTAAAGCTATCATAGACAAATAGCAGTTATAGTTGTCTAGCTATCACAAAAGGCATTGGTTGTCCCAAATACACTTGTTGCCTTGATAATTTTTTTTAGTCCATTATCGTAATGAATTTGGTCCACTAACACGTTCAGCTTTGGTTCCATTATTTCGTTTCTTGTCACATGCTTCTTAGTTCTTCCTCCCTTTTATTTAATAACTAACATCACCCACCCCCTCATTTTTTTTTTCTAAATGCAGTTGAGCAATCAACCAGTAGAAGAGTACCATCCACTCATCTCACAAAAGAGAATGTTTATATTAATTCATCCCTTTTCTCCTTTTTTTCATTATATTCTTTCTCTCTGTCTCTCTCTCTACAAATAGAATAATTTTCTTGTTTTGATTACAGTACGTCTCACATGAGCATCTAGTGTGACAATAGCCATCGAGCACATTAAGTTCACTCTATTCGCCATCGTGACTCCTTTCGTGAAGAACAACATTGTGTGCCTTAAAGAATCCCATGGTTCTAAAGCAACGGATATCTCCCAAAATCTCATAATAGTTTTTGTTTTTCCTTACCAATCCACTTTCTTGCACCGATCAAACTCGAAGTTGACATCATCCCCACATCACCGCTACCATCTAGTTGTTGAAGGTATCCCAATTGTCACATTTACATCCATTGATAGTATTTAGAAAACTCACAAGGTCATCGGAGGTAGTATCCAACAAGACTATTGAATGTAATATTGCCATGTGTGTGGGATAAATCTGCATGGTTATACCGATAGAGCATGCCTTTTTAATATTGAAAGATGTGACTCTCTGCATGCCTTTGAAGTGCAATGGAGTGCTTTTAAATGTATGGGACTTCCTAGGTACATATATAGGATAGATTTCTTCATAACATTGTGCACAAAGCTGGCATTAGGTCCATATGAGGTCACTAACAGTATTGATTACAGTAATACCTTTGAAAGGGAGTTTTGTCGATTGAAATATTCATCACATACTCTCCTCTAATGGACAAACCTGTAGCAAAAGGAAACCCGTCCTAGGTTAGAGCAAAAGATTTTAGGAGATCATTCGATCATCGGGTAGAATGGTTTAGGGCATTGAGTAAACGCTAAGACTGAGTTTCAAATGGGTTTTGTCAGGAGCGAATTATGGATGATTTTGCTGAGGATTGCTTCTCACTTCAGTATTTTCTTATTTTCTTTTTTATTTTAGGAAAAGTGTTAAATTTTAAAACCATGGAGGACTGCTTGCCTTGTTATTAGAAATTTAACATCACAAAACTACAAGTTCAGGAACATTCACATAATCTAATACGCCCCCCTATGGTGCTCCAGTGAGGAAGTTCATGTGCAAGGAAACATGTATAACAACATTAAATTCAGATACACTGGAGCAAGATGCCGGAGATGATATGTTGAGACTTGTGCTATATTTCGTGTCTCATAAGGACAGTGTTTTGCCGTGACCAGTTTCGATTTGTATTCCCCCCCGCCGCGCCCCCACACACACACACACAAACCCCCCCCCCCCACCCCCCCTCTTTTTTTTAAGTGTTGCATAAATTTTTGGCATATATTGTTCCACTTAACCATTGATACGTCCAACTGAAGACATTTCCTACTTTGACGACTCTACATCCTCATCGTCAATTGTTGTATGAGTGCACCACTCGAACATCTAGTCTAAATCATTCCATTTCATCATAAATATTGACTACCTAGAAGAAAAAATATAATTGCTCCTACTGCATATTCAATTGCTTTATTTGACTTGTAGACGCGGTATGTTGAATTTGCTCGTCCATCTTGATATAGCATGTTGTTGCTTTTCCGTCTCTCTGCAGCAATTACCAACCTGAAAGAGACCAAACTTTTTTTCCTTTTATTTGTTAGTTTCTTGGTTACTTTGAGAATGTTAAACTCCAAAAGATAATTGAATGATGAAGAGGCAGGAAGAGTTTGATCGGATCATACAAGTCATAGTTGTGGAGTGGAGTGATGAGAGTTGGGAAATAGGAACTAAAATAAGATGTGTTGGTTTCTTTCCATGGGTTCTATGCATATGGACACAATGGGAGTGGGCTTATGTAGGAGTCTTGCTTGTTTAACTATAGGCATCCTGGACATATGCCTTTTTGATCAAGTATTTTAATTTTTACCTTGTATATTTTGAATCATGTAAAATCCTATAGTTTTCACGTCTTGCTATAATGACAAAATTGAGTATAATTTTTTATTGAAACTTCAAAAGGTCATATCTTGGTCTTCGGGACTCCAATTGGGGTGATTTTTTCATTTCATGTAGTTTTTTCGATATGAAGGCGATGGCAATGTGCCAAAGGCACCTAGTCCACTCAATTTTTCCAAAAAATGTCATTTTCCCCGTGAAAAGTCAAAAATTTTTTTTTTTTTTCTGAATTTACTCATATCATTACCCACTTCTTCTAAAGTGTATTATTGATCTGTATGCAACATTAACATTAAACCCATGCTATTTTCTTTTTGTCAATAGGTACAACATCCAAATGGTCTCTTTCACCTCCCCCAGGTGGTGGTGATAGTATCCTTTTGTTGTTACACACCACTTCTAATTGCACAATCTTCACTACAGAGCACTGTGGACAAGCTTGGTTATCTTAAGCGTGGGTAAAAGTATAAGAAAAATCAATCTCATAACACTAGTGCTGTTAAGCAAAAGAACTTGAGAGTTCGTTCAGATGGGCGAGCACCAGAGCCATTATTAAGGATTATTTTTAGACAAATATGAAGAAATGTGATACATGTAAGCATGCTCCTGTTAATGGGACTTTACACTTCATAGAACCATAGCATCATTCTTAAAAAAGAGTTCTCATATGAGAGAAGTCGGTGTTGCATTTCAAGAATGAGAGAAAGGAGCTTCCCTCTCACACAGCCAACTCTTGTGTTCAAGGTAGAGGGTGGTTAGCTAGTCTAAATGGGTGAAGTACATCATAGACAATCCAATATATGTGGATAAATCACATAACGCCGAAATGTACCATCTTGTACCCATTGCTTATAAGTTACACTTCCCTCGTACAAATGGCATGAAGCTTTAGCGGTCATTTCTTACTAGATGGAGTGTTCAAACACATACCTTTATGACTACATGGAGTGAGATTATCCTAACTCTTGAGGATCTCTTCATTCTATTCAATATTCCTACCTTTGGGTGTATTAACATTACCATAGTCAATGCTTCTGAACGATAAAAGAAATTTCAACCTCTGTTAAAGGCTACTATGAAAGAAGCTAAAGTGGCAAGAAGATGACTTTTACCTTGTGGTTTAAACACTTCTTTAAGAGCAAAGGGAATGATGGTGAAATGGTTGCAGGACTCTATTATGGGTATGAGTAATGCTTATGCTCTACTTTATAATATGTTGCTTGCATTCACCTTTCCATATGACTATAACTCATGTATTTTTTTTTTTATGTCTTGGGAACTAGCTTGAAGCTTTCCTCTTATTTTGGCTTTCTCTACATGTTTTCATTGGAGGTTAGGAAGGAAGTGTTAGTCTGCATCTATTCTCTTTGGCAATACGCATTGTTCAAGGCAAGAGCTTTACACTAAGGCCTTTTTACTTAGATTCGTTGTATTGATGCCTTGACTTTTATCATTTGCCTTTAGTGTAGTCAAAAAGGTGCTATACTATATTGTCATTAGTGGACTTTATATTTTTGCAATTGTTTTTCTTATAGTGCTATAAGAATTATCCTAGCCCTCCTACTAAGAACAAGCAGCTCACACCATCTCGTCCTCAAGCATGGGCATGGATAGAATGAAAACCTATATGGCTGCTACTTAAGGTGATAGATGTTGCTAGTAAGTTTACCTACTGCCCTTATGTTAAAAAGTTTGATGGCTATGAGGGTTGTCTTCATTTCTATTGTCTAGGCTCTAATAATTTAGTAAACCTAATAAGAGCTTAAAAGAAATTGCATGGTCAGAAGTTGGTTTTCTTATTTAGTGGACACCTAAGAGTCTTCCTTCACTCCATGATTTGAAGAGCTCTTCTAGCTGTAGTGAAGTGTGATGGTGTATTTACCCCATCAGTTTGCCGATCAATTTGGATTTGACCAGGGTGTCCCTCGCTAGCTCAGTATCAATAAGGACTTCGATGCATGTTGCAAGGCACTTACACCAAAAGAGTATAAAGACATTTATCCACATGTTCACTAGATGTATTTTCCATCTCCTGACCAATCTGGGATAGCTTCTATTTGATGGTTGACATATGGGACCAATTTTTTTGGTATGCTCCTAAAGTATACTTTTGTCGATGTTAGTGGTGAAGTGGTTGAGGCGGTTATTTGTAGACATGATTTCTACCTTTTACTTCCTGCGATCAAGTCAAGTTTAACTTGTCAGTCTCACAAAAAGACGAAAGATAACTGTTCACCACCTACTTTACCCATGGCTAAACACACCAAGTGTTTATGCCTCCATGAGGTATGTCATTGCACTTTGTCTCTTGCTTGCTATACAGATGTATTGGTTACCTTGTTTTCCTTCTAATTATTTTAAGGTCCTTTGTTTTGTAGACAATAGCTGAAGACAGTGTAACTTAAGTGCCAGCTAAATGTGAGGTAGGAACTGCTAGTGCATCTAGCTCTGTTCTAGCTACTACCTATCGTCAACCCATTAGAGTGGGAAAGGAAAATAACTTCATTTTGAGGATCACTCTTTACCTCCTGTGATTGTAGATGAAGAGGATGGTGAGGAATTAGTAGATTATGAGGTGACTTCCAAGCAAGTATACAAAGATACTAATGACTACATGGGAAATGATTATGGTGATGAGAGTAACACCACAACACAAGAAAATGGTGATGATAGCAAAGAGTCACAAGCATTCAAGATAGAATACATGAATATGATGATGATGATAGTGATGGCACTAATCCAGTACACTTAGAAGATAATGAGGTTCAGATGCATGTCGATGCATCACTTTATGTGAGTATGTATGGTGACGACATGGGAACTATACTAGCCAACATTCCCATGAACCTTTATCTATGGAGAATCAAAATGTTCCATCCCTACCCACCAATACTGCCTAAGTTGCTGACTTATGCAGCTAAACATTATAGCGAGTTCTAATATGACAATAATGTCGTCAGGGGGATTTGCCACTTTCCATAGTTACACCGTACCTTCCTCTCTTCTAGATTCATTGGAATATTTGCACAAGATAGAAGGTGACTTTTGGTTAGGTTCAGTTGAAGTAACCAACGATATTATGGTATTACTTTGTAGAGCTGCTAAATTCTTAGATAAAACATGGGATTCATTATAAATGTTTGAATAGGAGTTTCAAGTAAATAATGTTGCTATAGGATGTGCCTTTAGATTCAGACTAAGTAAGATGGAGCTTATTGCTGAACCTTATAAGGTATTGGATTTCCATGAGATTGTAAAGCATCAAGATCGACTCAAAGCTGTACTCAATGAAGTTGAACTTGAGATAGAAAGACAACTTGGAAGTAAGAATCTCAACTCGATTGTAAAGTCGGTCATCAAGCCTTGACATGGCATTGTATTTTGATTTATCTTTCCTTGTACACTTGATAGTTCGTATGCATGAGCAACATTTACTAAATGGTAGTAACTTTGTTTTGTTATATTGCTTTGTCGTTGCTCGAATTTTTTATTATTGAAGTGTTTTGCCAATTTATTTATTTTTTCATGGTACTTATATAATATGTCATGCGCTTAGGATATGCCATGCCCATTTAGTTGCACTTACATGAAATAGGTAGGATGGTGTCAACACCACCTCTAATGATTTGTTAAGTCTTTAGTGAAATACCACACATCGGAGCAATGCTCTCACTTGTAAGCAATAATTTCTTTATAGTGCTATTTTCCAATAAGCAAATAACAACTATATGCATTATGTTATTTGAAACAACTATAACTTTAATTAAGGGAGTATTGCCCACTACTTAACTATTAGGCGTTGATACTCTTATGCAGAGTATAATATCTTTCTTGATATCTTTGAAGCTTAGTTTCATGCATCTGAGAGATAGTATTCAACTAGTCAACAATTTATAAGTCTAGTGGTCACATTGTGCGCTTAAGAGATAAATCTCATACCATATGATAGTGATGTTTATGATATGTTTAGCATTAATACCACATATGTATATTTATGTACACTAAGAAGAGAAAAAAACCTAATTTTGTAGCTACATAAAGTAAATAATTCCATATGAATGAGAGAAAGATAAGTAATTAAAACGAAAAGCTCATGTTAAGTGAGCTATAATTTTATTCATTTTCCTTGCAAAGTATATTACCATTATAAATGGAACCTTTTTTTTTTTTTTTTTTTTTTGATAAACTGGATGTAAATAGGGACAATCAGAAGTGGTACACTCTTAGTCCTTCTATTTTTTTTTCTTAGTGGTGGGGAGGGCAGGGTGGGAGGTGAGATGGGTGTTCTTAAACTGATGCAGGATCTGAGAAAATAGGTAAACTTTCTTAGAACCCCGAGACTATCATAAGCGGTATATCCTTCGAGAACCTTAAGACTGTCATAGGCAATGGAGTGCTCGAGGAGTTTGCAGTTGTTATTTCCCCTTCTTCAACAAATTTGTTGGAGAAGAATGATTCTATGAAATGTGCCTTGTTATGCTCAAATGGGTTTCTTGTAGCTGGAATAAAGACATCCTTACCTTTCCTGTAGCCTTAATGCATTGGTGCCCTATTGAAGGCACTAAGTGGTGATCATGCTGTCATTTCCGATAATGAGTAGTTGGTAGGAAACCAATGCATCAGTTGCATGAAAGGTAGTTGAATTTTGGATGGGTCAAATTTTAAGATTAGCATTAATGTAGCCTACAATGCGTATGGTCAAGTGATTCAAGTCACAATTGTAGGCCACTTTATAAAATGTTAGATATCAAGCTTAGAAGCTTTAGACATATCCATTGGCATGATATTTATAGAGGAACTGTTATCTATGAACATCCTCCTTACATATATTGATTAAGCATGCTTTCCACATATAAAGGAAGATTATGATACAAATTCTTCACACACGTGTCAATGTTAGTGAATAGGATGACATTTTCATGGGCATGAGCCATTCTCTTCACAAGTTGCATCGAATTGCACTTTGCATATTGACCGTCAGATATTTGTGCAAGTGCAATTACTTCTACTAGTCTTGCCTTATCATCACACCCTAGGTGATCAAAGAAACTCCTAAATTTGCAAGACTTTAAAAGAGTTGTTGCAATGGATAAACATTTAGCCTCAGTTTCCTCAACTTGTGTTAAATTCCCTTTTATCTTCTTATGCTTCGAAAAGCAATGCATCAATCATTTCTGCTGCTACAAGATCATGAGTGATAGTGTTTGTAGCAACGTATTGATTCTTGTGTGGAAGCAATAGATTATTTCAAACATTGTTGTCTTCAATGGTGAGTTCCCCATTCATACTCTCTCACTGAATATTTTCTTCAAAGTCCAACAGTCTTTAGTAGGGTGGGCCACGGTTATATGGAATTTGAAGAATTTAGGATTATTCTCCTCATCAGTAGTAAGTAGATGCTTGACTCTTGGAAGTTTGATAGTCCTACCTTGTAACAATTGGTCCAACATGGCATGGACCTTTCCTATTGGACAAGGGAATGGCAATGATGAAATGGAGCCTCTGGGCTTCTCATTCCCCAGTTTCTTTCCTTCTTTAGAGTTCTTACCCTTAGCTAAGCTTACAAACAATGGTTACTTATTGAACTTTTCATTATCTCCTCTTTGTCGTGTGATGGATTTATTTGTCCTTTGTGCATTCTCGACTAATGCAACAAAGGAGATAATGACAAGTTCTCTAGATGCATCATATATTCAGTGAAACATTCCCTAGATGCAAACCTTCACTAAATCCTTCTCATCACACGTGTCTTGGATGTCTAATGAACGCTTTTTACAGCGCTCAATTTATTTCATGAGGTCCTCTTGAGATTTCTATCAAATATGCCCCATGTTAGTGAGAGTGGCCCATTCTTAAGTGGAGAAAAATTTCTCCAAATACATTTTGCATGTGCTTCCCCATGAATCTACCGATTCAGGGGGAAGATTGACATACCATGTGTAAGTCTTCTCTATAAGAATTTTCAAAAACTCCTTCAAATTAAGGTCATCATCCAATCCATAGACCTCTAGTGTCTCGATGAATTATAGCAAGCTTTCTTTAGTACTCCCCTTTTTACTGTTTAGTAGCATGAATTTAGGACCAACGTAGTCTTTAGGATATGGCTTAATTGTAAGAGAGTTTAAGATTCAACACTCCAGCGGAAGACTTATTGTGTATCTCCTTTAAATACAAGTATAGATATTCTTTTGTAACAGTGCCTCTTGGGGTAGAGTTTACAGCTTCAACTGATGTAGTAGGAGGAGGTGCAGTATGAACTAGAGGTTCTTCAATTATAACCTGTGGTGTAGAATGTGATGATAAGTAACCTCTTGAATGAATTCTAATAGCTCTCACTTTAGGTGCAAGTTGCGGCATGACGATTGTCTTTACAATAAAGGTTGGCTCATCACCCCCATGAGCAACGTCTTCATTGACCATACGAACATTAGATGATTGAAGTTGTTGGGTGGCCCGTTGTGGTGCAGCAATAGCAGGATTTAGGAAAACCATATCTTGTTGCGATGCAACAAAGATAGCCATAACAAGTATGAATTGATTCATCATTGCTATGAACTTGTTCAAAGCTCTTATGTTTTCTTGCATTATACACATCATTTGTGCGTGTTGTTACGATTATTGTTGTGAGTATCGGTAGTGGGATTAGCAGCCTCAAGCATTGGCATGTTTTAATCAACGTTCTATATATTGAGCTCATGCCCTTGGCTGCTGCTATCATAAAGGCCAACTATCTTGTTCTTTGTAGGTGCCATGGATAAATTGTCAACTTCTTCTATCCCCAAATGGAGTCGCTAAAATATAGTAGGGTGGATCCGATTGCAGTGGTCACGTGCATGCAACATGCGTCTCGTGCTAAACCTGGTCTTAAAGTAGTGATGTGGAAGCATACGCAAATGATGACTAAGAGTGAAAAGTTAGGGAGGAGTAGGTAGTTTCAGGTAGTCGAACGCACTACTGACAGGTGGAGGAGTTATCTAGCATCAACTCCATTATTCTTAGAGGAAAAGTTGTGTATTCTTCGTCTGAGCTCTATTTGTTCTATTTTGAGTATATTTTGGTAGTACGATGACGTTTTTGTCAATTTATGGATTTGCTAAATGAGGGGGAGCTCTAGATATTTATATAGCTTAGCTCTTGATCACCTCCATTAGATCATATTGACTATTAATGGATGGGATAAGTCCTCCCAATAATGGATTTCTATATAGGCTTTTTTTTAGCCTGCAGAAGTCCTCTTTAAGTGTATGAGCTCTTTGAAAAAGGTTGAGATAGGACAGGTTAGTTTGGTCTAGTGGTCTCTATTCCAAGCCTACCATGTTAAATCTCCTTTAGTCATCACAATTTAAAGGACTTGACTGCTCGAACCTTGTCACACAGCCCAAAGAGCCAAAATCCAGATTTAATCTCTACATTTTCAATTTTTTATTGACATTGGTTTGACCCCTAGTTAGACCCCTTGACCCTTAACCCTCTCATGTGTCCTGGCCAACCATCTGGACTGGTTTAACAACATTAATGTGACGCATTTTTTTTGTTAGGTAGCGTTTAGTTGCAAAACCTAAATAGCATAGGAAGAACTGAACAACATAGTACAAGAAAAATCAAACAGCACAATTCACTTATATAGCATTTGGCATGCATGGCACTAGATAAGGATTTTCATATTGTCCATTGTTTGGTATACATAAGTACATCACAAGAATTTTATAAGAGGTTTAAGTTGCCAAGTGAAAAAAGATTTGGATCATCATCTATGTGGTACTATTTTTCTTCAAATTTCATTAGTATTCTTAAAGTCAGTTGTTTGGTACCAAAGCTCATAACAACAACCAAATAAGTGACTAAAATTTTTGTCATATCTAGTCCTACAAATTTATGCAAACCATACACCTCCTTAACAATAGAAATTACCTGATCAGTAAAAATACTAACATTATCGGTAAGAGAAGTCAATATACTTTAAGTCTCTTCAAAGAAAGGAATGGTGGCCCGGTTTAAATGTGTAACATTCCTAGTAAAAGTCTAGTTTAAAGCCAAACAATTAGTATAAATCTAATATTCCACTAACCCATTTCCTTCACCAGATGAGTAGCCAAAATGATAGCCTAACATTATGCTCCTTTTAGACTCAGTGCATGCATTACTCTTGATTAGCATTGTTCGTTCAAAATAATCAACGCGAGGCTTAGTCCAAGATGTATCACACACAAAAGTAGTAAAAGCATTTATATTACCATCAATATAGCTATATTCTACTTCTTTAATCGATTAAATAAGGACCATGGGTCGATAAGAGTCTTATGTATTGTTCAAAAACCAAAAGATACAACTCTTCTCTCCCACACGACACATACATTAGTCCTCCCTTACCTTCCTTATACAAAACAAATCCTCCTTGAGTATCAGTATTCTCCATGTTAGAGTCATCTATTGGTTTACTTTGTGTATTGCTATGCATCATAGATTGCTCTTATTGGCAGTAACACATCATTTATGGAGTAGGTTTTGCCTTATTTAACTTATCTTCATTAATCCATTAAAGCATAGCATGGTGTGTAAGTTAGTAGTCTGGTTATTGAACAATGCTTTACAACATTACCTGCATACATGCCATGACACTTCCATTAATTTCTCTAGAAATCCACACCCATTCTCCTGTTCATGTATCAAATTATCTACCATCGCATTCCACTTCTCCATTAATGATTATATGTTGTGGTTTTCCAATATCAATTGTAATGTCGTGACCCAAACCCTCTATGTCCACTCATAATAGAGCACAACATAGTCAATCATCTTGACCTTACCACATAATGGTTAAAAGGGGTCCTATACAACATGCCATTGAAGTAAATTAGATATGGTAATAATGGTATTTGTTGAGGCTAATTGAAAAAGAAAGACTAATTATAGGTAGCATACATGCATTCTAAGTTCTATTCCACTATTCTCTACCTACTAAGAATGATGAAGATAGCTTACTTTGCATACGTGTTGTTTGTTTTGATTGTAAGAACTGATAAATAAATTACACCATTAGAACATAATCCTTTCAAATGGCTAGATTACAAGAATTACCCTCCGATAGGTTTATATAGGTAACATTTTTATCACTCATTTCTCCTCTTCCTTTAGCTCATTACCGATACATCTATAATTCTAACAGCCCTCTAACCAATTGATCATCTCGTTAACTCTAAGATCCAGGTTAGTGCAATCACACATATATAATATATTCATTGGACAAATCCTTTAAACAAAATATTCTAGCCTTCCAAAACACTGATCCACACTTAAGACATCTTCTTTTCTTGCCTAGCAATTGTGAACTTCTCATTGCAATAGTAGACTCCTTTCAATACTATGGCCGAAAGGACATTTGATGATCGATGCGATCTCCATGTAAACTTAGTTAGCAAACTTGAATTGAAATCATGCATGTTTTTTAACCCCATTCCATTTGTTTGTTTCAACTTTGTCAAACTATCGCAACCTACCCAATGAATCTTAATTCCATCCTCTTTTTGACCCCACTAAAGATTCATCAAAATCAAATCCATCTATCCACACCACTTTAGGGTATATTTTACCATATAGTAAGCAAATAGACCATAGACCAATTACTTAATGAGAATTTCTCATCTAGCTTCACTCAACATCAATTTCTTCCATTCTCATAGTTTCTTAAGGATCTTCTTTTTTAACAAATTACATTCCTTAATGTTTAGACCTCCCTGAAATTGTTAGTAGACCAAGATAATTCCTTAGATCCCCTATGCTTGAAATATATATATATATATATTAATACAAAAATGGTACCTAAACTTTTGCAAAAAGTTCAATAAGGTATCTGAAGTTTGGCTTTGAACAATTTGGTATTTGAAGAAAGTTTTCACATATATTTTTCCTACTTAATTGAACTTACTTCAGGTAGTTAAATTGTACATGGAACCTTACTTTAGGTACCGAATTGTTCAGCATCAAACTTCAGATACTTGATTGAACTTTTGTGAAAGTTCGAGTACCATTTTTATACATTGTCTAAGATATATAATATGCTTCCTTAACCTCAACCTTGCACTCATTAGTGGCATAGGCACTGTAAAAGACCTTGGATTCCAAGAAATTGTGATAGCTTTAATAGCCTACAATCCACTTAAAATCCGCAAAAATGAAATTTCCTGTTCGCAGAGTCCACTTACAATCTACTATAAGACCCACGAAGCACGAGAAAACCTACTTTACAACTAAACACAATACCAAGTAAAAGAAAATATCATACTGTGTCTTGTAATAAACCACCATTCAGCCACGCCTTGTATTTCTTCTTCTCCCTCTTTTTTAAATAGTTACACAGAAATAAGAAAGAAAATTGGGGTTTGCTTTACAATGGATCTTTGTCTTGATCCAACTATCTAAACGTGATGGGTATCAAGGTAAGCATTTGAAACTTATGTTTGTTAACGTGTTTTTGTTAATCAATTGTGAAAAATGATTAACTAAGGTTTCTGATCTTCATGTAAGGATATTGAAAGAAAAAATCTTACTGATATTCGAGCAAGGGTAAAACGAAGTCTAGTTGCTTTATTCTTTCATTTTGTTTTCTTTTATACTTTTTGTTGGTTCTGCAAGTATCCGCTTGTAATTGTATTAACTGCTATTACTATTTTAGTTACACTATTTGGATCTCTTGGTCCCATATTTATGTTCACAACATTTGTCTCCCCATTGAAAATTCACCTTACCCTCAAGGTGAAAGTTAAGGTACTCCCCAAAATTTGCCTGAATCAAATTTCACCATGTGCTTGAGTTTTTCTCATAACAAGTTACACCTTGTTCATAAGGTGTTAATTTGTGATCCTCAGCTATAATGTTGTGTTAATTTACCAAATTTGGCGGTCTTATATTCCAAGTGTTGTCCCATAGCTTTGTAATCATTAATTGACAAGTCTAAATGCAAAATTTAGGCTTTGTCCCCTATTGTACAATGTTCCATAGATGATAATGAGAGGCATGGAATTTGTAAGAGGTGTTATTTGTTGCCCTTGCCACATCTGGTGGTCTTGAATTCCATGTGTTATCCCATAACTATTGAAATGTGAATCTACCTAACCTAAGTCCTAATATGCTCAACCAATGGTTATGGTAAACATGATATGTCTGTAAAGTGTCATATGCCCATCTTTGAAATGTGCTGGTGGTAACACTTTTATGGCTCCCAAAATTATGCTCATACATCATAATTGTTATTTGTGAAAACCCTTACCGCCACCAACCCCCAACCCCACCCCCCCAATTTATAAAGTCTAGAAGTATCGATGTCCCAACATCCTTAAGTTCCTAATTTTTGAAAAAACGCTCCGAAGTTGGCAATGATGACCAAGAAATAGATGATAAATGCTAGCTGCCCATTTAAATAGAAATATAGGTAATAGGCATGAGTGAAATAAGATCAAATCACTGAGTCAAACAAGAAATATAGCCTTCTTGCTTGCTTTCTTCTTTTGTCAGTTTTGAGTCATTTAACTTCATCGCCTCATTCGCATGAATAAAGTCATCATGTCCCAATCCATTACCCTGACCCTGCTCTGCTTTGCTCTCCACAGTTTCATTATTCCAATCTAAATCATAACTATCCACACTCAAATTATTCTAAACATCTACATATGCATAACTTTTGTCCTCTAGGCTCACAAGTATCAATTCCTCAAAATTAATGTCATTATCTACAACTGTATTTTCATTTGCATGAATACTGTCATTAGTTCTATTTGCTAATGTAGTCATGAGTTTCTTATGCCCTAAAACAATACAATTCTCATCATTGTTCCCCACAATGTCAATGTCCTGATCCATATAAGAATTTTCCTCCATATTAGCTCTAGAAACATCCATATTTATTACTCTTAAAATATCATTACATAATTGGTGAATATTGGCTTTAATACTATCAAGAATGATAAAAAAATTTGTAGAGGTTAATTGTTCATTACTTTTCTAAATAGCTTCATTTCCAATGTCTATTTCAGCTTTAGCAATTGGATTATCTTGAAATTCCTTATATTGAGATGAGCCAAATCTAAACTTGATTACATGTATGAATTGATCCCAAGAAAGTATGAAGTGATTGCTATGCGTCCATTTAAACCAACTCGTTGCTCCATTCTCTAATGTAAATGAAGCAAGGTTTAATATGTCCTCAATAGGCACGTTATGATACTCAAAAAGCTTATTTGCTCTGAAAATCTAACTAGTGGGATCATCACCAGAAAATTTTGGCAACTCCAATTTGACATGTGTTACCACTAAATGTTCTGAATGAAAATATGTGTAAGATGATAAAAATTTACTTGCAATGACCTAATTCTCTTATTAATTCTAATTTCCCTAATTATAATTATGTATTCCCACTTAATTACTTTAGAATTCTTAAACAATGGAAAATGATGATGTACCAATATGATTCCCCACTTGATAGAATTCACCGACTGAGAAAGTGCATGTAACTGTTGCCTAATTGC
Organism: Combretum micranthum; assembly: GCA_024138025.1. NCBI lineage: Eukaryota > Viridiplantae > Streptophyta > Magnoliopsida > Myrtales > Combretaceae > Combretum > Combretum micranthum. The sequence goes on from JAMXBD010000522.1 coordinate 210,401, forward strand.
ATTCATGCTATCATTCATATTATTCATTGAATTCTTGAAATCTTCCACTTCATTGGCTAATTTATTAATGCTTTTATTCTATTGTTCTTCTTATTCTTGGAATCTTAAATGATTTCTAGTGTGACCAGCCATGATTTCTCCGAATGACCTCTCAATGAAAGCACCAAATTGATAGCTTTAATAGCCCACAATCCACTTAAAATACACAAAAATGAAATGTCATGTTCATAGAGTCCACTTATGATCCAATATAAGGCCCATGAGGCAAAAAAAAAACCTACTTTACGACTACGCGCAATATAAAGTAAAAGAAAATATCATACTGTGTCTTGTACTAAATCGCCATTTAGCTACCCCTTGTATTTCTCCTTCTCTCTGTTTTTCGAATAGTTGCACAGAAACAAGATAGAATATTGGGGTTTGCTTTACAATGGATCTTTGTCTTGATCCAACCATCAAAACGTGATGGGTATAAGGTAAGCATTTGAAACTTATGTTTATTAATATGTTTTTCTTAATCGATTGCTAAAAATGATTAACTAGGGTTTCTTATGTTCATGCAAGGATATTGAAAGCAAAAATCTTACTGATATTCAAGCTATCAATGTGCTCTAAGAAAAGAGACGAAGAAAAAAAAAGGAAATTCAAGGGTAAAACAAAGTCTGGTTGCTTTATTCTTTCATTTTGTTTTCTTTTACACTTTTTTTTGGTTTTGCAAGTATTTGCTTGTAACTGTATTAACTGCTACTGTTATTTTAGTTACACTGTTTGGATCCCCTGGTCCCGTAAATTCCTTGTATTTATGTTCATAACAAATTCATTCCCTAGCCCAACGAATGGCAATATAATAGTAGTAAATCTCTTAGAATTTTAGCAATTTCCCCCATCTGCTTCCATAAAAAGTAAAGAGTCCTCTACAAATTATAATTGTGTTATAATTAGACAAGACATTTTAATGCAATCCTTTCAATAATCCCCATCCAATAGCCTTTAATAACCTTTTTTAACAACACCTCTATAGCAAAAATAAAAAGGGTAAGGCAAGAGTAATCCCCTTATCTCAACCCTCTAGTAGGTTCTATTCCTCCCATAGATTTTCCATTTATATTGATAGAAAAAGTGGACATTATCCATACACTCCATTGCCCAACTATTCCACAACTCGGCAAAGTTCATCTCACTCAACACATCCCATAAAAAGTTCCATTCAACCTTTAACGTACCTTGCTCATATCTACTTTGATGGCATACCAATATTTTTAAAATATCTCTTAATTTCTAGGTGGTGAAACATCTTGTAAGTAATTAATATTGATGAGTCATCTCTAAATGAGTTTTGATGATAACAAAAAGGTTGAGGTCATGTAACATTATTTTTTAATGAGTATAGATTTTGAGTTGATAGGGAATTCAATTTAGCATGTGTTATTTGGTAGAAGTTATATCAAAACTTACAAAACATGAAAATATAAGTGATACAATTAAAGAGAAGTTTTGTCAATAGTTTTAGTTCATAATAAAAAAGTACTTATAAGGATCGTTGGAGGAATGATAAGAGGTCTTGGAACTAGTTATGTAAGTTAACAAAGTTTTCAGAAGTTTATTAGAATAAATCAGAAATGATATACTTATCAAATGTTATTTCAAAAGTTTAATACTAGAAGACAGAAGATGTTAGATAGAGTCTAAAGTTAGTTCAGAACTTTCATCCACAATTGTGACAAAATTTTCCAAAATTACGTAAAAGCTAAAATAAGTTGGATTTTTTGATGATTCGAAGGCTCACCTCCACTTGTCAAACAAATTCGTGTAATATGTTTAATGTGTTCTACATGAGTTGGATTAAAATATCATGGGGATTATTTTATGAATATTGAATAAAATATTCATAAAGGTTTGTTAGAAATTATTTCTGATTTAGGACTCTTGATAAAAAAATTTACTTAAATAAGGTTTAATTAAATTAATTATAAAAATACAATAGCAAAATCAAGTGTGTAAAACATGATACATGATGTCGTATAAATATATGCCTATAATGGATTATGATAGAATATACAATGTGTATCACAACAGAAAGACGCAATAAATGAAGACTAGGAGCACATTCATAACATCTATCATATCATCTATTATTGTTTAGAGAGAGAGAGAGAGAAAGAGAGAGATTGATTTTTCGAGCAAAGAGATAGGGATGGAGAGAGAAAGTGAAAGAGAGAGAGAGAGAGAAAGAAGGGAAAAAGATGACAGTAGCCATCAAAGAAAGTGAAAAAGAAAGAGGAAAAAAAAGAGAAGATAGTGAAAAAATGATAATGACCTATTAATGATCTATCCGTAAGTCACAGTAGGAAAACATGATATACATACTAAAACTATCATCATGATTTTTACCCACAATATAGTGGCTGTAGTCAAACTTAAAAATGAGATTTTTATACACAATTTATGTCAAAAAATTTGATATCCCATTTTACAAATGCAAATTTACAATGATTTTGGTAATTAATTTTGTCTCACTTGTATATTGGTAAATTTTTTATAGTAACATTAGATATGTATTACGCTTGAGTTTGTTAAGTTAATTATTTAAGGTCTTGTTTGATTTTATTTGTCAAGATTATAAAGTTATTTTTAGGATATTTCTGTTGAAGATTTACAGGGAATATGAATAGATAAGGATGAATTATTTGAAATATATGGATAATGGTAGAGCTTCCAAAAATTAAGGAATACTTTAACAAACCATATCTTTTAGCACAATTTACGGAAGAATGTCTTATGAATGCATATCACAAATTTCAGCACCATCTACACAAATTTCAAATTTAAATAACACGAAAGTTATCTATAAAACCATGTGATAAGGTTTGAGAAGATTTTATGGGATATTTTGTTGGGAATATCAAGGAAAAAAAAGACATGTATTTTTGGATGAATTTTCCAGCTTTTTTCATGGATTTTGAATTTAAATTTTCAACATTATTTTCACAAACCCAAGATTCAAAGTTGCAACTAATCTTATCCTAATTTATAGAAGATTACAACAAGATTATCAAAAATATTTTTTTTAGTTTCAAAAATTAACGTCTACGTCAGATTCCTTTTAAGCCAACACTTTCCATTGAGGAGAGATATGCTCAACAAACTAAACATTATGAACTAGAGGATAAAAGGAGATTTCTTTTAATTGAAATGGACAAAAAAAAATAATTATTGCAAATTGAACTACATCGTGCTCTCCTACAAGCTTTCGTATTTACCTTTTAGAACTTACTTCAAAACTTACATTATAGATGAAATCATATTTATTTCGCTTGGACTTTGCTAGACTATCTTTATGAGATTGATAGTGTTTATTCACTATAGTTGAGTGATTAACTAGTGTAGCTAGGAAGACTCAATAGTGAGATTCTGCTAGAAGATTGGCTTGATTGTACTCTCAGTTTTCTTAGTTGATATAATGGATCACAACTGGTGAAGACGACTGGATCCTTAACATGGAGCTAATGGAGATGATCGACTCATAAGGAAAAACCTCTATATATCGCCACGTTTGATCTATATTCCCTTACTCTTTTTCCATGTTTCCATGTTTACATAATCATTTGTTTAATTTGTTCACACCATTAATTTTGTAAAGTCAAGAGAGATTGTATATAAATCACTTTGGAAAAAAGAAAATAATTTTTTAACACAATCAATTCACACCCCACCCCACCTCCTTTCCTTTTGATTATGCATTCGAGGCCTACAATGAAATTATTTAGGAAACCTTTAAAAGATTAATCAAAATCTTTAAGACAATTTTATATAGATTGTTACACAAACCAGTGGGTTTGAAGTGAGAAAGCTAAGTTAAGTTTTGTATTTTAGGGATGACGTCAAGATTAGTATGCTTAAAGTGTGGGGGGAACTTACTTGCAATAAAAAAATTCCTAAATGACCTAAGCCACTGATGGATCTATCATTCTAGTGATAACAAAAGCAATCATATGATCTTAAGTAAGCTTATCAATTGACTTAAAAAAAACAAGAAAGTTTGAACTTAACAAATATTTGTTTAACGAAGTTAACTACTTTTAAATAAGTATATTTCAAAAGGACTTTTTTTTTTTTTTTTTTGCTTAGACGTGAAAACAGGAGCTAAAGTTTCCTTATTTGGAGTTACAAATTATATTTTATACCTATTTCCATTAATTGAATATAATAGAGAATTATATTAAATTGCTTTCACTAATAAGCATGACAAATATGTGCTGGGGGTGTGAAGTAACTTTTACAAATTCAAAATGATTTTTTTTCTCATAAAAGTAAAAGCTAAATTTATTTTGATAAATATTTTTGGTATAAATATTTGTGGCTTGTTTTGTCATAGTATGAATTAAAAATTTAAAGAAATTAAAATTAAAGATATAATTTTATCACCTAAAAATAATAAATGTTTTTGGAAATTTACATATTAATTAATTTTATCCAGTCATAAAGTGTAATGTTTTATATGCATTAAAAGGTGGATCTTTTCATGGTTAAATCTATTTTAAAAGGACAAGGAAATTTAAGGCATGCCAACAAACTTTAAAACATGGATTATTGTCCTTTTCTGTCAAATAAAACCTCTTTCATTAAATGCTGAAAGGACAACTCCCAATAAGCAATACTTATTTTCCTCTAATGTAAAAAGAAAGTTAATCAGTGATTTGAAAGTTTACACTAACTGGGCATTGTTGTATTAAAAAAGCAACATGATATTTTCAAAATATCTATTGTCTTAAAAAAAAAATCCTTCCTTTCACCTGCACAAACTTTTTTCTTTCAGAACCATTGCATTTTAGTTTGAAAACTCCAAGATCGTGTTCATGAGCTTTACAACCAAAGTTTTGAGACGAAGAAGTAAAGTGATCTTCAAAAGCACAACAAGTAACTTCATTTTACTTTATTTTCACAATGTTATGATTAGGATCTTCGTCTTAACACGTTTTCAAAAGTTGCAGAAATAGTCTTTGTTAAATACACCACTACATGTGCACATTTCACCATTCACACATGAAACTTTGTTTTAGTAGGTATTATGTCTTAGAAAACTGAAAAATGAATCCAGTTTGTTAAGGAATGTCGAACAGACATAACATGTTTATAAAACCAAACCTAGGCCTTACTTTCTAAAAAGTGTCAAAGTATGTTTCTGAGCTTGCCGAGGCCTAGAAGTTTTGTTGAATATGTTATTTGTGTTTAAATAAATGGTTTTCAAGCTTAATCTGAATGAAGATGATGAAATATGTTATAAAACAAAATAAACCAACCCTTTTAGTTCTTTCGATGTTCTAAAGATAGGTTTTAGACATTTAGTCTCATGTTGGATCTATCTGTTGCTTGTAGTGGATGAGTTAGGATGCTTTGATGTGTGTTTTGATGTTTAGACTTGATCTAGAAGTGTAGTGAGATGATAGAGTTGTTTTGGTGTTGGTTTATATGTTGTTGGTGTAAACCCCCAATTTTTTTGGAATCAGTTTAGCCTAAAACCCTAATTCGGAAGTCAACGGGAACTCTAAAGTCAACAAAACTCTAGTTAGACGTAATACCTTAAGTCCGGCAATCCCGAATAAGCAACTCGGAGAAAGTAAGTAAGAGTTTAGATTGTAGAATAGTGCGTAATTACATGAGGAAGCTTAAAAATATCAGATTAGTAAAACCGCAAATCGTCTTGAACCCGATCGGACCCAGTTCTTGAAAAACGTGTCCCAGGGATCGGAATAGTAAAAATATTCCGAATATACCGTTAGACTCATAAAAATATAAGGTTTTCAAAAATATCAGTTTTATAATTTTTCGATAAGTAAAAATAACAGATATCACAATTATGTGCGTATTTTCTTACTACCAATACTTTATTAGTCGTATTTACTTTACATTACACTATTCATTACTATTCTACACTATTCTTTTATCTCTACTCTTTCTTACACCTACTCTTACACACACCATAGCCTATAACCTTTACTTTTTACCATTCCCATAACTTTATTTCACATCTACCTTACTTATTACTACATTTAATCAACAAAAATGCAAAAATTAAAACACTCCCTCTTTCCTCTCCTTGATGGCCGGCGCCCCCTCCCTCTATCTCCCTCTCAATTTGTTTAATTTTTTCTTTATTTTAATCACACAAAAATTCACTCCTCATTTTCTATAAATACCCCCCTCCTCTTTCACTTCGTTCACACTTTACTACATACAAATTCTCTATAAAAACTCTCTCAAATTCTCCTCTCAAAACTCTCTTCAAATATCTTCCTAAAACTCTCTCAAAATAATTCCAAAACAACTTTCTACCTACACAAAACCAAAACCACATAACACTTCAAAAATCTTCTTTAGGTAAACTTTTCTCCATATTTTCTTCTTCTCATGTCATGTGACTTTACATGACCATGGTGTGAGTTTCCAAAAACTAAGTGTTATGGAAACTACACTATGTTCATGTATTGTTCTTGTTCATGAAAAATCTATTTATGTTTATGTTGTTATTTTGTTTATATTATTGTTATTATATCTAAGTATTATTATCTATATATATATATATATATATACATATTCTTTAGAGCATATAAGCTCACTTGCAATTTATTTATTTTCATGCAATGCAATTTATTTATTTATTTCATTGCAATGCAATTTATTCCTTGTTATTTTAAGACTAGTATCTAGTTTTAGACTTGTTCTCATCAAGTCAAAACAAATTTTTCTTTCTTTTTATTTTAATTTTGGGACTAGTTTATTTCTTAGTCCCAGGAGCCTTGAAGAAGCTAAAAATCCTAATACTTGACTTTATTATTTATTTTATTTTTGTTTGTTATTATTTCTCATAAATCATGTTCATTTAGATTGTTGTCCAAAATTTCAAATTCTAAAAATAATTGACAAAAGGATATTTTATCACTTAGAGATAAGTTTATGTGAAGTATAAAATCTATGATTTAACAAAAAATAAAGTCATTCTTTTCAAGTTACAAAAGAACCCACTACAATTTTAGAAGCTACTTTTGTTATGAAAAGCTTTTTAAATCACTTATTATCCCACTTTGTTTTTCAAAAGAAAATGATTTTTGATACAAAATGATTTCTACGAAAACATAACATAACAAAAACCTTAAGAAGCAAGAAGTGAGGATTTTCAAGTTTAGATCTTTTCAAATAAATAGTCAAAGAAGGATTGTGTAGAACATACATAGGACCAACATAAGAATTTAGAAATGAAGAAAAAATTATTTTTCAAAAGTCATATAGAAAAATAATAAGTAAAAAATAAATTAATTTTTTGAAAACAAAAGAATCAAAGTATTCATTACAAAACCAATTTCAAAATGAATTTCTTGTAAACTATAGTTTTCTAAACTTTTAATTAATATCGTTTTACTCAAGAAACATGGATGGAAAACAAACACTTGAGCATGAATAAAATATAAGATAAGTAACCATAAAAAGAGAATTTTTCAACTATATATAACTAAGTATTTATCAAACAAATTTTGGATGATTGGTCCAAAGTTGTTTTTGAGCTAGAAAATTCGTGGTGAATCTTGTCGCCACTGTTTCGAAGACTATATGACCTTGTTTGTTAAAAATATTTTTAGAAATGGGTAGATCTTTTCAAGTAGGTAGAAATTGGTATATTATATGCGCAATTCCGAGTTAATATGACCAAGTTATGGCCGTTTTAAATTGGAATTCTCCTTTATACGAACTTTAACGTTCTCACGACATTGTTTTGTCAAAATTCAAGAAAATCATCAAGAAATACTCATCTTGGGTATTTTCTTTGGTTAGGTGATTCCGAGGAAGAATACCTATATCCTGAAGACTATTTCGATTAAGTGAAGTGTGTGAGCGACTCATCCGCTAGAGAAATCATCGTCATAGCATCGTGAGTTTATTTCCTTTAAATGCTATACTTGTTGTGCTTGTAATTTAGTTGCATTAGTGTTAGGTAAAGACAAATGGATATGTATGTAAAATAATTCTTTGAAGAAATCCTAAGAATATCGAGGTCGGAATTGATTTAAATGTTTGATTTAGTATAACACTTGATTTGTATGAGATTCTTTGATCGCCTTGAATCTGATAATAAAAATGTTTTGATATAATAAATAAATGAATTCATGCATACCATGAAGTGAGTCACATTGCATTGGGCTATTATCCTTGGGTGAAAAGAATAGTAAGCTCAGGTCAAAAGCAACACTTAGCGGAGTGTCCAAAAGTGATTGCTTGGCGGCGTTAAGGAAATACTTGGCAGAAGATCCGAAAGCAAGGCTCAATTCAAGTAGACTTCATATGCTTGGCAATATTGGTTGAAAGCATAAATCTTTTTAACTAAAACTACTTGTTTTGAGGTTATGTATCAGCAAACCCCGAATAAAGGGCGTAAATCCATTCAACATATAGTTCTCGGAAAACTCTATACTTTGTTTGCCCACGTGTATGTTGCATTCCATTTGTAATTATTAAACAACTTGTTTGAAATTTTGTTACAAGAAGTTATTTATGGAAATAGTTCTCACCAAGCCTATTAGCTTATACCCCTATAAATATCTTTTGCAGTTCCCTTATCTGTGGTTGAGGCCACGAGGACCCTGCAGTCAGGTATTTTCTTTCGAATAAGAGATTCCTAGATGAAGTTTAGTGTTGGATAAGATGTACAAATATTCGTGTAATAGATTAGTGAATAAGGGGAAATGTCCCTAAGTTTTGTAAGAACATCATTATGAATAAAAGAATATTATGAATCCTCTTTTCTTAATATGTTATTATATCTTCTTAAACTTCATAATTCCATGCTTTGTCCTCTAAAATTGTGAGAGCACACCTTACACTTAATATCAAAGCTTTTGGGAGTGGCTAAGGTTGTCATACTTAAGCTTTAATATTGAGTGTGGCGGACTGTTACGTTTAGGGTACCCCTTGGAGCGTGACAGTCGGTGATGTTGAAGCCTAGTTTTGCCACAGAAGTTTTCATGTTGTTGTTGTCAAGGCTTATAGCTTTGCCTTAGGTATAATTATGAGTATTGTTGCTGTCATGGCCTAGGCTGGCCTTCGTTGTAGATCAATGGTGAGCTCAAACTAAGTGTCGGGTGTAATCCCCCAAATTTTTCGTAATCTAATTTTAACAAATACTAAAAATATAATATAGAATTATATTGAATAATTGGAACAAGTAGTAAAAATCACTCGAAATTTTTCTCGATTTAAAAATGTCAAAGAATGAATTTGATTACAGTTAGAAAGATTAAAATCATTACCAATAAAAATTTTGAAAATACAAACTGAACTTCTATGATCTCAAATAATTTATTAAATGACGATAAACCAATCGTTGATATAAATTACTGAATTCTTTAAGCTCAATAATTCGGGAATAAATCATATGCTTGTTAACTAATGAAATAATAGTATTCGAAATCTAATAACAATATTAAGTAGCACTAGACAAAATATGTTGTTATAGATAACTCATATACAATAAGACGTAATATTTGGTAAAATAATCACTAGTTCAACAAGAAATCATAGTTAACCTTGAATTTAAGTCGCAAGAACAGACGATTAATTTCAAACCCGATAAATATAATCTATTAACAATACTTTTTGGTATAGTACGATAATCTAAAAATGAATTACTAGGATTATAAATACATAATGAATACCAAAACCAATCAATAAATATTAATCCCGATCTAAAACAAAAAATATATAAACCCGTTGTTTTACTTTTTAGGAAATCCTGAATTCATTAAGATTAAGTTCCTAAATTGATTTATTGAACATTGAAAAATTTAATCGTGTAAGCCAAAATACTAGAACTAATTAATCGTGTAACATTTAAACTAAAAATGTGAAAATATAAATAATTTAGAGTTTTTGTAGTAACTTAGATAATTTTATTTCGAGATAACTCGTACGTAATGAATATATATACATACGTTTATAAATTAATATTGGTTAAATTATTCTAGTTAACTATTAATTAGATGATGATAATAATAATAATAATAAAGAAAAATATTTTTGGATAATAACTATTACATATATATATAATATATAATCGGACAAGTCCAACCGCTACACCACTGCACCAATTGATGAAAGGAGATGCCGAGCAGCAGAGGACACGTGCAGAGCAGGATCTCCTACGCGCAAGGTGTCGTCCACAAGCAGCAGCAGCAGAGCCTCCACGCACAAAGCACGCGAGCAGCAGCTGAAAGCCTTCTTCACGTGCAGCAGGGGACAACACAGATGTTGAAGCAGCATCCGACCCAGCAGCACCCCACGCACAGCCACGCCCAGCAGCATCGCACGATCTCCACACACACACGAGCAAGCTGGACTCCACGCTGGAAGAAGAGGACAACGACAAATTAAAATTCACGGCTGCTGAATTCCACACGCTATGCTGGCAATGGAAACAAATGTGTACAGAATCTTTGCGTTGAACAAGGAGGAGTTGGCTAAAATTTGAAGTCAGGCTGCAGCATACACGTCCAGAAATTGTCCAATTTTAAATAACAAATTTCAACTTGATAATGACACCTCAACCAATCTAAAAGCTTCAACCATAATATACATTAAATACACAAGATCTCACATTAAATTTAAGAGCAAAACAGCTCCAATTGACCTAGGGAATTCATCGAACAGCAGCTGCAACAGAAGGGAATTCCAACAGAAAAACTGCAGTATTCTACACGTAAGTTGTAGCTCTGTTTTGTAAGAATATAGGCTTAGCTTGAGACAAAATTTTCGACCAAATAAACACCAATTAAAGGCCTCTACATGGACTCTTTAAGCATCACATATTTAATTAAGAACCAAGAGAAGAAATCTGTCCAAAAATGACAACAAAACTGCAGTAGAAAGTTAAATTTAAGACCTCTGTTCCACACGATTTTGAACCCTCTGTTTCACACGATTTTGACCCGATTTTTCTTGCAACTCAAGCCCTATTTCACACACACATAAATAACCTTAATTAACTACCAAACAAACACATTTAATTCCCCTTGAAATCAGCCACAAATCTCCCATAAATTCATCCAAAATTCGTCCTCAAATTCACATTACAATTCTACCGAGAATAGCAGCTGGAATTTGTACTTTTCCAAGTCCAAAACACCCTCCAATGTACCTAAATCTTAGCCTAACCTTTGTATACATATATAAGCATAAGTTGGCTACAAAACCCCCCAAACACAACTCAAAAATCTGCCTCAAAAAGCCACCACGAATTTCATATAATCCCCTTCATGCTCACTAGTTCAAAACTTGTTTCAACACTCCAAAAACAAAGTGTATCTCTTATCTATATCCTATAGCACTCCCCAAACGTCAATACTCATCAACCAAAATAAAACCCACTTTAACTAACCCAAACAACATCAAAGAACAAGCTAGATAGCCTTGGTTCATCATAGATTCAAGTTGGAATCTAGACATAACAAGGTAAGAAAATCAAATAAGATATAGATGTTAGTTTGGCTAGATTAGTTTATCCTTAGTTACTCATCTTCTTAACTTCCTCTTTAGATCATTATTTTATCAAGAAGGAGGAGTCAAACCCCATCTACGATCCAAACAAGGTAAGAATTACAATAAGTTCAATATTCGTTATGCTGCTAATCTAATAGTATATTTATGTTATTTAGGCTATTTAGTATATAAATACATCAACTTGAAGATTTATAAGTGTGGAAATTCAATTCATAGAAAGGAAAAACCAAAACCATACCTAAACTACAATAAGCAAAATTGAACTTTGAATAACTCATGTAAACCGTTGGAAGGAATGAATAAACTGTATTGATATGTTTGTTTAAAGCCAAAAACGACCCCACCAATGGAAAAAACATGAAAAATCCTATGAAATCGACTACTCATTTGTTAAAAACGGATAAGAAACGAATTAGATATTGCAAAAACAAAATTTAAATTTCTGCTGCTAGACTTGTGCGAACAGAGCGGACTGTTCTTGCCTTTTTCGTGTCCTTAATGACTTTGTTTGATAAAAATAATACCACTAATGAATTATACTCGGAAAATACTATGAAAACGACTATTTATTCGTCAAAAACTGATTAGAAATGAGTTAGATATGATCAAAACAAGTTTTGACTACAACTGTTAGGATTCACTTGAAACCTATGCATGTTTTTCATAAATTTAAAAATTATACAAATCTCTTTTCTTGAAAATAATTTCACTACTATAAAGTACTCTTCGAGTACTACCAAATCGACTATTTATACAACGAAATCGGATTTAAAACAAATAAGAAATCGTAAATAGAAGTTCATTCAGTTTTCAACCAACATAAATGCTATTATTATTTCTATTAATATAGTTATAATTATTATCATTATTATTATTACTATTTATAGTATTCCGTATTATTGATACTTTCATTAGAATTATCAATACTGTTATTTTACATTAAGGTCATTATATTTATATTAACAATAATTCTATTGTTATTTTCGTCACTAATGTTATTATTTACTAATGGTATGAAGATAGTCGCTATTATTATACTTGTATTACTACTAATATTGATATTAACGTTTCAAAACTAATATTACTAATAATATTGTAGTATTAAACTTAGCCTGTTTTGCAATAAGAAAGAAACATAAGTATAATAGAAACTTGGTATATCTTAATACGATTTTTGTTATTCTTAAAAGATATAGATACTAAAACATATCCATAAATAAATAGAAACGAATAATAGAAAAATATTCTTTACTATAAGAATTAAAACCTTAAACTATATCAAATACCGATACGAAATAATTAGACACCTATGAGAATTCAATTAAATTATTTAACGATACAGTAATCAGTATGACGATCTTGGTCTAATATCCGACGATAGAGATCAACACCTTTAAATTATAGGAAGACTTCTCTTACAGAAATAATCCAATAATAAATCTCTGTTATTTCCTTTCATAGGAAAATAGATCAATTCCGGACTGCCAGTAGCTTAGCGAGGACCACAGGTGAGGGAATTCTGATGATCTACTATTTGCTTGTGATTGCTACTGTTTGCTGTTATGTTGATTGTATTGCTTGTATGGAATGACTGATTGATGTGAGTGTTATCATCCGCATGATCACCTGCATAAATGGATAAAGATAATTATTCGATTAAACTAATTGGATATACTCGTCGCATGTGCTTGATCCCCTTGTAGGAAATGTCCCAATTTTGAAATCAAAAGTATTTCGAAATGTATTTTCGAGAAATCCGACTTGGAATATTCCAGGTTTTTTCTCCTTTAAAAAGGAAGAATTTGTGCTAAAAGAGTTTATGAGATAAACATGGGACATTTCCGAGTATTGTTGTGACAGTGGATGTGGCCTGAATTTGGGTCCACTGGTCACTTGGCAATAGATGTTACCTGAATTTGGGTCTATCCGCCGGATTCACCTTTATAGGTGATGTTTCTTTTTGGCAGTAGATGTTACCCGAGTCGGGGTCTACTTGTGCGATTCACCATAGATTGGTGATGGATTGTAAGAATGGCCATTAAATTGGCATTATATATATTTAAATATGAACCAGCGTAAATCACGTGAACACGTTGGGGAATATTTGTTGTTACCAATGGCGGTTAAGCATTGGGTGAGTCTGGATGGACGCAACCACCAGGTAACCTCGTACGGTTAAGGCGAGGTGTCCCATGCGGGTAAGTATGGGAGACAACTGAAGTGTAGACAGGTAAATCTACATCGTCTATGGTTCCGGACCCCCATAGATGTGTTGCTTGCATTCATCACGTATGCATTCATATTGTGTGTAGATAGATTTGCATGAGTGTATAATTAATGTTTGATAACTTGTGTGACCGGTAGTAGTGAGGAATGAACTCACTGAGCCCGTGGTTCGCTCACCCCCCTACAGTTTTTGTGCAGGATTATTACTAGCTGGGATTGAGCTAGGAATGTGTGAAGAGAGCTTCTCCAACAAACTCTATTGAAGATAGAGATATAGGATATGGTGAACTTAGAATGTAAATTAGATGAATTTTGAATTTTGTATGTTGTAGTTTGGAAACCCAATTTCACTATTTGGTGGGGGATACCGATTCTCTGCGATCTTGGTGGAAATTGGAAAATCAAATTCCATAGTTGAAATACTGTAATATATTATATCATTTGTAGAATAAATATTTATATATAAATAGAGTCTTGTATACTCTGACATACAAGATGGCTCTCATGTTACGGGTGCACACGTGATATGATGGCTTTAGATAAATCCTGTTAGGCCCCATATTAGAGTCGTGACATCGGGAGTAAGTTTTCAATATGAAGTACCCCTTGCAGCCTAAAATCATGCTCTTGACATGCCCGTAATAGACACTAAACCTATCACGCCTCAAAAATGTGCAAGTAAGGATACATTGTGACCATCGTGGCCTACTTTCGAGCCCTTGACGTAACCCACGACAACCATTCAATCTTGTTGAGGCCAAAAATTAAAACAAAGTACTGGAACACAGCTTTGGTTGAGGCCTAAGGTCGAGCTTTCGGTGCAAATTGTGCATGTATTAATCAACCCTTGACCTTTAAATTTATTAAGACACGACATGTTTTCTTGTACCCAAGTACCCTGTGACCCTTTCTTAAGTGACCCCCAACCTTTAGTTGCTATAGAACAAGCATAGTTTTGGGTAACGATGTGACCTTTAACCCAACCTTAATTGAATGTGATAGTGCTAAGCTTAAGTTAAGAAGTTTATAACGAGAATCTAGAATGCTTAAAGCTTTAATAAGAGTTTAATCTTCTCTGTTATGTGTTGGTAATATGTGCTTGTTGTTTTATAGGAGCTTTCGATCAAGACCTTGACTTTTGTGAAGACTATGACGATCTTTGCATAAGATGCAAAAGTGAGTGACTTGAATTCTTATCATGATGATATGCTTGTAATATAGTTGCACTTGTTATATGTGTGAATATAATTGATTTCGTATGGAGACGAGTATAATGCTTGTTGTATGGTGATTGTTGTCGTGACAAGCTTTAATAATGGAAGTGATAACAATTTGTTTGATGTGATTGTGTAATTAATTATTGTTGATTGTCTAAATATCATGTTAACATCAATAACTTGATCTAAGATTTGTCTGACCCTTAATCTAAAAATGGGCATGCATTACACGATAGCACGCTGCATTAGCATAGTAAGCATGTCACATGCTAGCATCTCAATTCCATTATAGTCCTAAGCTTGTCAGTGGATATGTTTCTTCAATTAGATATCATAGGGTTGGTCGTATCCCAAGAACTAGAAAGGTACTAAAAGATGTCGCCTGTGTGTGGGTACTAGTCGAAGAGGTGCTAATGCTCAAGGGGATTTTGATGGTTCTAAGGGAGGTGGTGGTTAAGACTGCTACATATGTAAATAATAAAAAAATTTCAAATGAAATCCTCCCTCCTTAGATTCTACTAAGGGGCAGTTTAAGGTTATGTTCGCTATATAAATATATATATATTGTTGGTCCCAACAGTTAACCAAGAAGGGGGTGAATTGGTTAAAAATTCAATCCTTTGAAAATCTTTACAAAATTCTCAAACTTGGTTAATCAATAAAAAATGGCTTCTTAAACTTAATGGAAAACAACAAACTTAATAAATAACAATTTAAATTACAATTCAAATACAAACAGATTCAAGAATTACGGTTTGATTATGATTAAAACCAAAATAAACTTCCAAATATTAGTCTCTGAAGTAGTCTCTGTTTGGTTAATTCACTTCCAGTTACCCTCTGAAATAGTTTTTGAATTTAGAACGCAGCTTAAATATATAATCAGAAATATACGAAAATTTAAAAGATAGGGTAGAGAAGAGTGCAAAGCAATTTATGGAGGTTTCGCCTCGAGCGTCAGTTCTCTCTTCCAGCATCAAGCGGGGGATCCGGTTGTCTTTACCGGTATGTTCCACTATTAAAAAACAAATCAAGTTACAAGTTGTCTTTTGCCAAAGCACTTGGCTACAATATACACTCAGCTTAATCCTCCTAGCTTCCACAAGCTACAATCAATTATACTAAGCCTACTTGTAACTCTCAATTTCACAAAGATTAATCACAAATCAATTTGAGGAAATAAGTATAAAGCATCCTCTAATTTCACTACAATGAGAAAATATAAATGACAATTTTTGCTTGAAGCATTTTTGAGCTTTGATTGCTTTTTCATGATGAGAGAGTTGTTTTTAAAGTTCCTCATGAGCTTGCAATTTATTTGTTTTTCTTTAACGGCTAGTAATGGAATACTTCCTAATATCTTGCAAATAACTCGGATAAGGCTGCTGGTCATATTTCTCTTTCAAAGACTTCTGCTCGGATAAAAATGAATCTCATTTATCTCACTGATCTTTATCCTTTATAATTAAGATCTGCTTGATTTACTCCAACGTTCAATTTTGAATCAGCTTGTTGTAGATAATCCTTGAAATAATCAATTTGATCACATCATTTCAGTAGATAGCCTACGGAAATAGCATATTGATATTAATCCATTTGAAATATGAATTTCCCATATCTTGGATAATCTTGAACTTCCATACGTGATTTTTTATGCATCGTCCAAACTTTAATTCTTCAAAGAATAATCCTTAACCCATATAACTTAAATTCCCTTTGAATAATTGAATCAACTTTGTGGAACATTATTGAATGGATTACCCAAATACATTCACTTTGGTGCTGGGTCTTCAATATTATAAAGTTCTTCACATTTATGATCGTGCTTCTTGAATACTTTGAGTCTTTACAGATTGCCTTCTGAAAGTCCTTCTGACTGGTATTCAAGCATTGTAAAATATTGTTTTTGCTTCTAAGACAGTTTCTGCTTTTCTTTTGTTCTTTGAAAACCTTTCCTTAAGCACTTTCTGAGTTGTGCTATTTTTCAAAATATTTTCATAAAACTTAAACTCTACACACTTAATAAAATTTGTTAGTAAACACTTAACTCTTTTTTTGTTATCATCAAAATCCATATTGAGAGAAACCAACAATATAAAAGCTATAATTTGCGAAAGTTCCTCCTTCCTTAATTCTCAGTCTTTCTTGGCCGTGAAATACTTAAGATTGGTCCTTCAACCCTCAAGGGAGGGCATAAATCCCCATGGGTTTGAATTCCAGTGATCCAAACTATGTATTTAACATGTTTGAGTGTAGTATTACATATGATTGTAATTAAACTTGTTTGACCCTTGCTTGAAGCGTGGTTTGAATTGGGTTATCTCACCAAGCTGCGTTTTGCTCACACTTCTTTAGATTTTACATGCTTTCAAGATCTCTAAAATGTATCCAAGCTGGAGATGAGTAGATGTAGTAGATCTTGATGAGAAAATCTAGGGCTCGAGTGAGAGTGACAATAGTCTCCTTATTTTCGGTTGTAACCTTGTTAAGGGTTGTTCTTTATTTAAGGATGATGTGTTCTTGTAAAGAATTTTTATGTATTACGAAATTTCTCATCTTGATAACCTTGTGATCCTATTTTAAAATTGTCTATGCCATGGTATATCTTACAATATGTGATGCCTATGGAAATTTTCTCAAAAGGTCCTGGTAGGTATCGATACTACTAGGGTGCCTTGTGAGGTGTGATAGCTTGAAGACTTGGTAATTGAAGATTTCAACTAAATGGAAGATGAACGGATAAAAAGAATTCGAAAAACTCAATGAATCTCATAAATAAGGAATGCAATCTTTAAGGAAAGGAGCAATTCAAATTGGAAAACCTTTCTATCTCCCTTTGTTTGTCAAGTATTGAGCTTGATATTTCTCATCACAACCTAAAGGATTCCTAGAAGGATCTCCAATAGTTAAAAAACATACAACAAGGAAGTAATTCAAACTATTCTCGCTAGAGAGATTTGAAGAAAAGATGACAACAATTAACACTCAATTTACATCTAAAATTACAAGAGAAGACCATTGGGTGATACATCATAAAGTGAAGCTTTGTCTCTAAGGCAATAGGACATTGTTTGAAAGCAAACATATTGAAAGAACATTGATTACAAGCGTCAAAAATATTTTGGCTAATTTAAGAACCCCCACTTCCTTACATGCATTGTGAGCCACCATGAGCATTTTTCAGAAGCTTCCACAAATAGTCCTTCGTTTTAGTGAAGTAAATTGTTGCTGTAATTCCTCAAGTCTCGATTATTTTCACTTATAAGCGTAATGATTATATAGAGCTCTAGTAATTAATAAATAGCATCAACACAGTAGCAATTTTAAGAATCAATATAATAAAACAAAAACTAACTTTAAAGAAACATAGTCCATTGTCTACTTATGCTCACCATTTCACCATGTTACTCCTAATTTTAATAACTTGTTTAAAGATTTTGAATCCAATTTACAATACCTTTTAAAGTTGTTGTGCCTTAGATACTAAGGTGCAACCAATCTTTCCACTTTGAGTATGTGAAAAATTGAATAAATTATTGGATGATCATATTATCCTCCAAACTCATGACACATGCCATCACAAGGTCATAATATTTAGTAATAGCTCATATGGGAACTGTCCAGCCCAAATTTTGCTCGTTTTCTCCTAAAGGTTCCGATCCATATCAAACCCAGCCCGTTTGACACGAAACACTTGACAAGAAATCAATAGGGTTTTCGTGAAAAGCCCGATTTTCTAAAAACATTTTAACTGGAGTCGCCATCGGCTAAAGCCGGAAAAAGGTGAACCAGAGACCAAATGGGTGGTTTAGTTTTTGGTTCGACCACTAGTCTATGAAAAACCATAAATTAATGGATTCAAGGGCTACTATTTTAAAACCTAAAAGGTTATATAGGCTTTTATGGGCTTTAGAAATCTTGAATATATAGGCCAAAAAGGAATTAATTTTGAATTTTTCAACTTTTTTAATTTTTTTAGTATTTTTTTAAAGAGATTTATATTTACAAAAATATTTTTTTTGAAAAAAACCTAAGAGTCTTTTATTGCTGTGACCACCCCGCAGGGTCCTACGTATCTGCTAGCCGAAATCAGGTCCCCGTAGTTCGTTTTGATTTTTGTAAAACTTTAGTGTATTTGTTTGTTTTTAATTATGAAGAACAACCAAGTTTAAGTTATTTAGCAAATTTGATTTTGATTTTTGAAAATCCTAAAACATCTTATTCTTTTTTTTTAAGTCCCTAAAAGAAACTATTTTTTTGGAAAAACCCCATTTATTATTTTTTGTTAATTTAGAAAATAACTAAATGATATTTATAGAATATATAAGCTAGAAAAACATTTTTTTATTTAATAAATAAAAATGGTATATACTAGATAAATATATATATATATATATATATAAGGTAAAAAGAATTTTTGTTGATTTTGTAATTTTTTTCATTTATTAGTTTTTGATAAAAAAAAAGGTGATATTTACAAAGGTGATAAAAAAAAACAAGACATTATGCTAAACATTTTGCGAATTGCAACAACTAATCCTCTAACTAATCAATCACTATTTATAATTATAGCACATGATATGACAATAATAATACTAATAATAAATAATAATAATGATATAAATAAAACTAACAAACATATTTTTTGTTTTTATAATTTATCTTTTACTAAAAATTATACCCTAAAATTTTATTTATTTACATCATCATCAGGAATATGTCACGTAGATATAATCACACTCACACATATATTTTGTTGGTCTTTATAATCTAATTTTAAAATTATTTACTAATTGCATTTATATACTAAAACCTTTCTTTTTTACCTAAATATGATATCATATACTAATACTAATAAAATTATAGTATGCATCTCAAGTAGCTATACATACATATATTTATTATTTTTTTTATTTTTTCTTTCCTTTTCTTTTTTTTTATTTTATGTTTTCCATTCATCTTTCTTTTTTATTTCTTACTATTTTCTTTTTTTATACATTATATTAATATGTCTTATAGCAAAACAACAACAATAATAATAACAACTAATCAGAAAAAAATATTTTGGAACCTTGTCAAATGGTTTGATCGGCTTCGTCGAAGGCTGGGACATGCGGTGGTGGCGGTGGTTGAAGCGGCTAGAGGGTTGAGAGGTTAGGTTTATCTTTAGGTGTTGAGGAGCGGCGGTGGTATGGTGGTGGTAGATCATGCCAAATGTGGTGGTCGGTTGGGGTTGCATGGTCCGCAGAGGTGGACACGTTTAGGGGGTGTTCGATGGTTGGATAGTGGTCTTAGGTAAGGCTAGTGTATGATCGTGATTTGGGTAAGGCACGAAGGTGGTTGGAGTATGGTTGAGGCAAAGGATTCTGGGTCGAAAAAAATTCAGATCTGGGTTTGAAAGAAAAGATCTATTTTTTTTCTTTTCGAGCTTGGATTATGAAGGAGATCGAGGTTCCTTTTTTATAGAAGCTTGGGAAGGTGGAGGGAGGAACGATGGCCATTAATGGCCATTACGAAGCTTGAACACGGCCATTAATGGTAGACGGTTTCAAAGCTTAAAGGTCGGAGATGGGGGTTATAAAATTTGATTTAAAAATGAATTGATGGCTAATTTTAATGATATAAGGTCGATCCTTCACCTTCTCTAGTGAAAAAGGAGCTCGAAACGAGCTCAAATGGAGCTCGATCAAGCTCTAAATGGCCAAAAATGGCAGTCATAATGAATGAGGAAGAAGACGCATGTGGAATACACGCGCACATCTCCTTAGGCACGTGAAGCTTGCACACGCCCCAAAAGCAAAACCCCCTTTTGCAGCTCACGCGGATCAAACTCTAGTCTTTTTATCCCACACGCATGCCTTAGACCAACTGAGTTGACTTCGTTTGTCGTTAATTATCCCAATTCAAATATATTTAAGCTATCAAAACAGGCCTAATATAATTCCAATAAAAATGGACCAAAATCGATATGGGTTCAAGGTCCAACCTAATTTTCAAAATAGCCAAACCAATAATACTATTTTTTATTTTTTTTTTGTTCTAAAAAGCTTGTTTTATAAAAAGATGGGTTTTTTTTTTCGAATTTCTTAATTTTCAAATTTTCATATTCTCTTTCAAATTTGCAATTTTTTGTCTTTTTGTTGATTTTCTTAACTACACTAATATATGTATTATTATTTTTTATTTTTTTATAATTTTCAATTTTTATTATATTTTCTAGCTTTTTACAATTTTTATGAATTTTTTCATTTTTTATTTTTAAAAGGAGGGCAAAAATGAGGCATCAACAGGAACAAAAGTAGCATAAAATCTTAAATGCCATTATAAACTCTAGTTGAATTAGTCATAATATTTAGTAACAGCTCATATGGGAACAAAAGTGGCATGAATCTTAAATACCATTATAAACTCTAGTTAAATCCATGATTTATAACAGCCTCAATAAGTTTTTTTATCTAATCACTATAGCATTTAAGGTAGTTATTGTCTTACCTGCATTCAAAGTGGGAAAAAAAAGGTTCACAATAAAATTCAAATAAGTATAAAAGCTTGAAAAGAAAAAAAGGATCGCTTGGGGGGCGAGTCAAAACACTGAGTAATTATTGAATAGACACACACATGCCATGCAACATCGTTTGCATATGCACCTAATATTAATGCAACAACAACTAGTAGTTGTATGGATACTCTCCATCACCTTAAAACCAGTACAAATTATCTCATGCCAAAGTTGTTACTCAACTAATTATAATACAACTATCCTTAAAATGGTGTCCCATACCACAGTAATAACTTAGTTATAACTTCTTTTTAGTAGTTTAACTCATACCATTGTATAAGCCAAAAAAAAAACAAAAAAACAAAACTCATATCACCATAATTAGTTGATAAATGGCCCACTTAGTTCATGCAATAAACACCCCATCACCTTGAATTGGTGTCAAATATATGGCAAACAAGAAAAAGCATTAAACATGGAAATGATGTATCTAAATTGAGTTCAATGGTCTCAAAATACACAAAAAGGGAATCAATTCCCAAGACCAAACATACTATTTATGATCAAAACCTTATTTGTACTAAAGCATTAGCAATTCAGAGTTTCATTAAGTTCATTTCCTTTATATACTTTAATTAGTTTAGATTGCATCCTTAATTTTTCTAAAGTAACTATTGGTGGTGTTTTCTCAATCGAAACTTTAACCTAAAACCTACCCATAGCGACTTCCATACTAGATGATGAAATAAACCATTACAATAGGTAGCATGATGCAAGACGCAGCTGTCTACTACATTCCTCCTTACAAAAATGTACTCATTGGCATTAGAGGTGGGCAAGTGGGTTAAACGGGCCAACCCGGCCCGGCCCACTTTGGCCCGTGGGTTAAACGGGCCAAAATTTTTTGACCCGTTTAACTCACGGGTTAAAATTGCCTAACCCTAACCCAACCCACTTTAGCCCGTGGGTTAAACGGGCCAGCCCACTTTTTGACCCTTTTAACCCACTTACATATTTTGTGAGTTAAATGGGCCAAATTGACCCATTTAACTTATTTATACTAATTAAATAAGATATATATATAATAAAAAAGAGAGTTTTATAAGGTTATATATATTAATGATTAATTTTATTATTATTTTAATTACTTTTTATATAAAAATAAGTTTTCTAAAACAACTTATTAGATAATATATTTCATTTAAAACAATAATAATATATTTTATATATTTTTATGGTGCATGTGCATCAATTTGTCATTCTTTGTTATAATTAACACATAAATTTAATCTCAAGTATAAAAAATCTCAAGAATAATCTTCATTAATACATATTTACCCTATAATTATTTATTTTATTTTTATAAAAGTGGGTTGATGGGTCAACCCACTTAACCCGCGGGCTAGCCCACTTTGGCCCGCGGGTTAAGTGGGTTGGGTAAAATTAACCCACTTTTAAACGGGCTAAAAAAAGCTGACCCTAACCCGCTTTTAAAGTGGGTTAAACGGGCTGGCCCGCGGGCCATAGCCCATTTGTCCAGCTCTAATTGGCATCTTATTGGTGTGAAAGAATTAGAAGAATACATCCTATGTCACATTGATCCACTTCCTTCTATAAGTACTTTGACGGCCCATTATATGCAAGGTTAGGGCATTCCATCTCACTAGACTACACAATACCTCCACACATAAACAAAACCTTTAGTTCGAGGACTGAGATAACTACGCCCTCTTATATACACTTTGTTCTAAATTTTGGACATATTATCCTCTCTCTAAAATCTTCCATTTACTTGAATTGAGCATCAGAGTACCTATGTTAAGACAAGCCCCATCATCTCTTAGCTTAAGTTTGTTATTTGCGTAGGCTTCCTTAACTCTCAATGCTAAAAGATCTATAGGTTAGTGTTACAAATGGTGCCTAAACTTTGGTAAAATATGCAATTAAGTACCTAAATATTGAAATTTATCAATTTAGTACTTGAACTTTGAAATTGATCAATTTAGCACCTAAAAAACTCTTCACGAATGTCAATACTGCCTTCGTCAAGTTTTTTCAGGTACTAAATTGATCAATTTTAGAATTCATGTACCTAATTGCAAACTTTGCCAAAATTTATTTACCACTCGTAACATTAACCCAGAGTTCTATTAAGCTAAGCTTATATGGCTCTTATATTTTAAAAGGAACTAAAGAGAAACTATAGGAGTGAAATTGGTTTACCAATACAATAATTGATTGACTTAAAAAAATTTAGCTAACTTAAATTCCATTAAGTTTAGTTAAATGAATTTCCTTACTTAGCAGGGTCAATGCATTTACCTCTTCTAGTTGGCTTAAGCATGATTTGGTTGGCCAAAATCAATTTTTGAGTGACTTGACCGAGTCAAATCTTATAGTTGTGAAAGAATTTTCTTAATTTCTAACTTTGTAGCATTATTGGTTCAAACTAACTCTATATTATGTAATTTAGCACTTTTCAATATGCATTGTTCATCCCTCACATCCATGTTAACATAATAAATATAAAATATCCTATATTTAAGAAAAATCCACCCATCATTCGATTCATCAGCCATATCAAATCTACTTATTAGCCTTAAATCTAACAAATAAACTAAAATCCCAATTCTTTTAACCTAACTACAACGAAGACCATTCAATCCTTGTTAAATATGTTAAAAATCAAAACTTTCACCCAATCAAGAGGTAAAAAAAAAATTAACTTTGAAAGTTACATTTTTTCGTATTAAAGAAATCGTATTAATGAAAATATTGAATTCTTACATAGAAAACTTCCTACCATAGATGATTGAATTAAAGATGGTGCCAAAGATCATGGAGATCTTAGATCATAATGTAGATAGTTGTAGTGCACTGGCAGCAATTGGAGGGTTTCATAAGTGGCGACATTGCAAGTTACAAGATAATGGTAATCAAGTTTTACAAATTTCAACTTTACAAATTAATTAGAATCAATTGATTATTGTGTGCATTATTTGGGTTAGATCAACGGTGTGCTAGGATTGAAAGATGAAGATTTTCTTTTGGTTAATGTATATTTCACTGATTTCAAGTCAATTTAATGGCGAAATGCACCCAATAACCTTGTCATTCCTTCGGAAAGGTTGAAAAGATTGATTATAAAACTTTACCATGTGTATAAAGAAAAGGTTTAATTTCATTCTTAGTTAATAGAACATCAAAATGAACTTATAGGTTTTCTAAAATTTCTCATGCAAGTGAAAGTGGGCACATAATAGAACAGGGGATTATTATTCTAAAGTAAAATCACAAAGTGAAGCCATAAACAAATAACTTCCGTAAATAGACAAAACACCTATTGGATTAGACATACTTTAGGTAATGTTACATCATTAGTTCTAACAGTCTTCTTGGGTAGATGAGAAACGAGAGATTTGAAACAATTGAGCTATACCTTATAGTTAGTTTTGATTGTTTTTACCACATATATCATCACAAGTGTTATATGTAATGCATAAGTTAGTTAAGTGAGTTTCTAAACAAGTTTTAATTGAAAATTCATTGTTTTTTTCTATGCAAAACCCTATAGAGTGTCCTCATTTTTTAATGATACAAGTTGTGTCAAAACCCGTAGAATTAACCCGTTCAAAACAAAGGTTACATAAAAATACTTATTTGTCAATGTTGCCTACATGGCCCATTAAATGAGTATAGCTCATCCAATAAATATTTTGGGCCTGAAGGTCCATTTCAAAACAAAATAGTTAACGATTAGTTAAATACATTCTTCTAAATGTAAAGTAAAGTTTCGACAAAATCCTTTAAAAAATTTATAAACGTTCATATCTCCTATAATGCTGTCTAATTGGATCATCCAATGTAGTTCTCATCCTCAAACCCTAACAAGTCATAAAGCATGAAATGATCCACACACCAATCATTACGAATTGAAAATCAGCTAGAGTTAATCGAAGCCAATTGAAGTCATATAGGGATTCAAACAGCAAAATTTAAAAAAAGATTCAATTTTGTCCCTAGCCAATAATCCAAAGTTTAGGAAAAATTAAAAACAATCCAACATATCATAATAAATTAAGTTAGACTTTAAAAAAATGTTTCAAGGTGAACATTCACAAGACAAATCAAATACAATGCTGTTAGACCTTTAAAATATTTCACAAATTACCATTTTATGCTTAACAGGGAATCGGAGATTTATATTAGGATTAAATCTTGAAAAACATATAAAAAAGATTTGCAGAAGTTTTAAAATCAGGTTTAGTGCCAAAATCCTAGGGAAAGACCTTAAATGGGCTAATTAGCAAATTTTGCACATGATAGACTTTAGAGGGGCTAAGATGGTGCCTTACGACATTCATCAACAAAGGGAATACCCTAGGTTTTTCCTCCTTGGGTAGCCATATGCCCGTGTGTTTAAAATTTAAACCTTATCTTATTCCATTTCGCTCTAATGCCCTACCAAAACCCAAATTATGAATTAGATATATTGTGTATACCGAAAAAAGATCAGTTTTGCTAAAAATTCAATCTTTTCGAGCCTTTACGAGATCAATTTCAATATCCGGACAACCACACAAAAAACAAGATATAATATTCTAACAAATAATTTATGCCAGAAACATATTAAGATAATCTTAAAATATCAAATGAAATTTTATTGGCTCATAAGTCATGTCTACTATTCATTACTATTCACTTTATTATACTTTTTTCACACCTATTCTTACACATTTACATGCCTATCTCTTATATTTTATTTCCCATAAAACATTTACTATACTTTATTACTTAACTTATCTTTTACTTTCTTAATCAAATTTATTAAATTTCTTTCTCTCCTACTTAGTAGACAAACGATACATTGTCGAGAGTTTTATAAAATTAGTAATGTTTCCATGTTAAAACATGATTAGAAACCTACTTAATTATGGGAATGCCTTACACATGTCACTTAAAGGTGATACGTGCAACACAACTGTTACACCTTATGCTACAAAGCATGTCCATGATTAGGTCATCAGTAGTTCTTGAAATGTTAAAAGAATGAACTGCGAAGCTTAATAACGGTTTACAAACACACATCACATGTCACATACGCCTATTATAATGCAACAACCACGAATATAATCACCTAATTAAAGCTTAACAAGCAAGCATTTGCAATGTCCCAAAAATACTAACATGTACAGTAATACTTATGACTCTTACCAAACAACAAGGAACGAAAGGGGTCTCGAATCAAGCATTAGGGGGTTTAACAAATGATGGAGGCAAGTCTAGGAGATGGAGAGCAGATCCACTGGAAATGTCACAAGGACCGATCACACGAGCTCAAGCTAAAGATTTAAAAATGCACTTAATGGCGTAATCCAAGATGTTCAAGAAGAGGAGGCCTACGTGCATTATACCAAGGATGAACCAAAAATGATCCATGTCCTTGAGGTTAGCATGGGAGTGGGTAATGATCATGATGCGGATGAGCAGTCCTACGCCACTGGCCTTTATTCTATGCTCTTTGCCTACTTTGCACGAGTTTCTTGTTTTTCTTTATGGTCGCTAGATTTGTTTTGTATAGGTCATCAACTTTCAATTTTAGGCCACTAGCCTTATTTAGCCACCAAATTTTTTTTTAATGTCTTTTAAAATTCCATGTATTAGTATATATAAAACCATTGCCCTTGTTTATTGAAACATCTTTGATATCAATTACAAATTTGAGAGTTAAATTTCTCTTTGGTTCTTGAAATAACTCTTTAAACTTATCGGGTTTTTCGTGATGTTCATCAAGAATTATCAATCCGATTTCCATCATCGATCTTGGCATCATCTTTTACCAAGGTTCTTGCTTTCCTGAGAAATGGGTCATGGTTCTTCCATCCATTATTAAAACGATCTTGGGTTAATTTCCAAATTAGGTATCGGGTTTCGTCATAGGTTGACGTGGTTCATATCAATTTGGTATCGGAGCTAAGATTTTCTAAGAATCACCATAATCTAGTTTGATTAGAGGAAGGTATATAAAAACCCTAACTTGAGTTCTTCGTATCCTTAATTGTCTTTTGTTAGTTTTGAATTGTTTGATCTTGTAAATCTAGTTTATTTCGTGTTGTTTGTTATAACAAAAAATCTAGACCAAAAAAAAAAAAGAAAGAATCCAGACAAAACAAAAAAAAAATTGATTTGTTTGATTAGGTTTTCTTCTTGTGAAATTCATGGGTTTATGTTTAGAGTTTGATTCGAAACTACCTTTGAAAAGGTTTTGATTAGATTCCTATGGAAGAACTTGATTTTGTTTGATTAGTTCCAAAAGAATTGAAAGAGAGATTTGAGTTTAAAAGGCAAGAGTGGTGAGAATATTAGAATGAGAAAAAGCTAAATAATTATTGTGTGGATATATGAGAGATTTGAGTGAATCATTCTTTGAGTGGAAACACATAAGGGAGTGATCTGTGGGGATTTTATTTTATTTTTATCACTTATGACTTTGTTTATAGCAAAAATATCAAACAAAAGCACATCTAAAGGTACAATGAGAGGTATTAATACAAAGTTGATTCTAAGGCTTCAATAAACAAGATGAACAAAATGTTTAAAGCTGATTTAGAATAATTCCATAAGAAAGTAGAACAAAGCATAGAGTAGTCCCGAGAGTACTCATGAAACGTTCCTTAAGGACACATGAGAAGAGTTTGAAGGGGTTGGTTTTGAGGATGAGTTTGATCGAGATTTGGTTAAAAGTATTAAGAGGTATGGAGGCTAATTTAGAGAAGTTAGGAATTGGGAAGATAATAATTTGGGTAGTATAAAGATGAAGATTCTATCATTCTAAGGACGGAATGACCCGAAGGCCTACCTTGAGTAGGAGAAAAAGGTGGAATTGATCTCTGATTGTCACAATTATTCCAAAGTTAAGAAGGCAAAGCTTGTTGCCATAGAGTTTTTGGATTATGCCATAGTATGGTGGGACCAGCTAGTGTTAAATAAGAGGAAGGATAGGGAACCACCAATAAAGACCTGGGAAGAGATGAAGAGAGTGATGAGGAAGCGATTTGTTCCAACATATTATTACCAGGAGTTGTACAATAAATTGCAAAATCTTAGACAAGGTAGCAGAGGTGCAGATGAATACTATAAGGATGTGAAGGTTGCGATGATTAGACCAAATATTGAGGAGGATCGAGAGGCTACAATGGCGCAATTTTTTTATGGTTTAAATCGGGAGATTTAGAATGTACTGGAGTTGCAACACTATGTGGAGTTGGAAGACATGGTTCACATGGCAATTAAGATTAAGGACCAATTTAAGAGGAAGGGTGGTAGTGCTACACTTTTAGTGTTTGGTTCGAGTTCATACAATTGGAAGTCGAATCTATGGAAAAAGGAAGAGAAGTAATCTAACACCAAGCCAAAGCTCGATAAAAAACACGTTGTGGCCAGCCATAGAAATCAAGGTAAATCCAACTCTTCTGCTACTCAAAATCATGATATTAAGTGTTTTAAATGCCAAGGCAGGGGTCATATAGCAAGTCAATGTCCGAACAAAAAAGTTATGGTGATGCAGGATAATGGTGAGATTGAAATGGACAATGAATCGGATCATGATTCTATAACATAGTTAGAGGATGCCGATGATGAGGAGTATGCTGTGCAAGGAGAATTGTTGGTGGTAATGAGAGCTCTAAGTACGCTAGCCAAGAAAGATGAAGAGTTGCAACGGGAAAACATCTATCACACTAGGTTTTATGTTCAAAACAAGGTATGTTGTGTGATTATTGATGGTGGAAGCTGTACTACTGTTGCTAGCACGACCATGACGAAGAAACTAGGGCTTCCAACAAGTAAGCATCCTTGAATTTATAAATTGCAATTATTGAACAATAGTGGTGAATTGAAGGTGAATAAGCAAATTTTGATTTCTTTTTGCATTGGAAAATATGAAGATGAAGTTTTGTGTGATGTAATTCCGACACAAGCAGGACACTTGTTATTAGATAAACCATGACAATTTGATCGGAAAGTTAAACATGATGGTTTTACCAACAACTACTCATTTGTGCACAATCAAAGGATAGTCACTCTTGTTCTTATGACACCGAGTCAAGTATATGAAGATCAAGTGAGCTGCAAAAAGAGAATGAGCAAAAGAAAGAGAGTGGTAAAATGAGACTGACTGAGAGTTCAAGAGAAAAAGAGAGAGAGGCCAAGAGTAATGAGAGAAAAAAAAAGATGTTAAACTTGAAAGACAAGAGAAAAATAGAGAGAAAAACAAAAATTTATGCAAGGGCAAGTGGGATCAAGAGAGTATTGTTTTTAAAGAAGCCTATGAGTGTACTTTTGTACAAAGAGACACATTTTAATACTAATCAAAGTTGATTCTTCTTTGCCTAGTTCTATTGTCTTTCTTTTGCAAGAGTTTGAGGATATTTTTCCTGAGAAAATCCCAAAAGGATCACCTCCTATATGAGGGATTGAACATCAAATTGATTTTGTACCCCACGCAACCATTCTAAATTGATCCATTATAGGAGTAATCCTGACGATACAAAGGAACCCCAAAGGTAGGTTAATGAATTGATAGAAAAGAGGTACGTAAGAGAAAGCATGAGTTTATGTGCCGTGCTGGTGATTTTAGTTCCTAAGAAGGATAAGTCGTGAAGGGTGTGTGTTGATTGTCCAGCCATTAACAACATAACGGTAAAGTATTGTTATCCCATTCATCGCTACTATGATATGCTTAATGAGTTGTATGGGTCCTATATATTTTCCAAAATTGATTTGAAAAGTGGATACCATCAAATTAGAATGGAAGAAGGTAATGAATGAAAAACTGCTTTTAAAACAAAATATGGTTTATACGAGTGGTTAGTTATGCTTTGTGGATTAACCAATGCTCCTAGTACTTTCATGAGATTAATGAACCATGTTTTGCATGCTTTTATTGGAAAATTTGTGGTTGTCTATTTTGATGATATCCTTATTTATAGTATGAATTTGGAAGACCATTTGACTCATTTAAAATTTGTTTTGGATGTGTTTCGAAAGGAGAAATTATTTGCTAACCTCAAGAAGTGTACATTTTGCACTAATAAGCTTATGTTTCTTTGTTTTGTTATGAGTGCACAAGGAATATAAGCTGATGAGGAGAAGGTTCAAGTGATCCAAGAATGGCCAAGTCCAACAAATGTAAGTAGTATATGAAGATTTCATAGACTTGCTAGTTTTTATTGGCGGTTTGTGAAGGATTTTGGTAGCATAGCTGCACCGATAACCAAAGTCATCAAGAAGAACATTGGATTCAAGTGGATAGAGGAACAAGAAAAGGTATTCAAAATGATCAAGGAAAAACTAATCCATGCTCCTTTGCTGGTTTTACCTAACTTCACAAAAACTTTTGAGATTTAATGTGATGCTTCACGCAGGTATGTGCTAATCTTAACTCTTGATACTAAGTTGCTTGGTTTTGAACACATTAATGAATTCCACCATTTGGACCAAGATTTTTGTGAAGATTATGCATGTTGTGAAAAGGTAGCCAATGGTAGGTTCTTTAGGCATGATGGTTACTTGTTTCGAGAAAATAAATTGTGCATTTTTAATTGTTCC
Source organism: Combretum micranthum (assembly GCA_024138025.1). Lineage (NCBI taxonomy): Eukaryota > Viridiplantae > Streptophyta > Magnoliopsida > Myrtales > Combretaceae > Combretum > Combretum micranthum. The sequence continues at coordinate 241,496 of JAMXBD010000522.1, forward strand.
ATTCAAGAGATGTTGGTGAGGAAGTCTCATAGTGGAGGATTGATGGGACATTTTGGGGTAGCTAAGACTTTAGGGGTTTTGCAATAGCACTTTTATTGGCCCCACATGAAGTGAGATGTTGAGAGAATTTGTGTAAGGTGTGACAGCTGTAGGCAAGCTAAATCCAAGGTGCAACCTCTATAAACCCATGATTTTTACACACCACTTCCTATTCCTAGAGAACCTTGGGTTGATATTTCAATGGACTTTGTGTTAGGTTTTCATAGGACTAAATGTGGTAAGGATTCTTTATTTATGGTTGTGGATAGATTTTCAAAAATGGCACATTTTATTCCATGCTGCAAAATGGATGATGCTTCACATGTTGTTGATTTGTTCTTTAGAGAGGTTGTAAGATTACATGGTATGCCTAGAACAATTGTGTCGGATAGGGATGTTAAGTGTTTGAGTTCCTTTTGGAAGACCTTGTGGTGTAAGTTAGGAACTAAGTTATTGTTTTCTACTACTTGCCACTAATAAACTAATGATTAAATCGAAGTAGTGAATAGGACTTTGTCTACTTTGTTAAGAGCTATCATTAAAAATAACATTTAAACATGGAATGATTATTTGCCATATGTTGAGTTTGCTTATAACCACACTATACATTCTGCTAGTATATTTTCACGTTTTGAGATTGTGTATCGTTTTAATCTGCTGACTCCTTTGGATTTGTCTCCTTTGCCTATGTCTAAACATGTTAATTTAAAAAAGAAAGTTGAATTCGTTAAGCAAATTCATGAGAAGGCAAGGCTCAACAATGAGAGATAGACAAAGCATTATGCGAAACAAGCCAACAAAGGGCACCATTAAGTAGTTTTTGAACCTGGAGATTGGGTTTGGGTGCACATGCATAAGGAAAGATTTCTCGCATAGAGGTATTCCAAATTACTTCTATGGGGCCTTTCTATGTCTTCGAGCGCATCAATAACAATGCCTACAAACCAGACTTACCTAGAGAGTAAAATGTAAGTGCTACTTTTAATGTCACTGATTTGAGTCCTTTTAATGTGGGTGATGATTTGAGGACAAATATTTTTCAAGAGGAAGGGAATGATGGAAGCATGTCTAAGAGATGGAGAGTAGATCCATTGGAAATGCCACAAGGACCGATCATGTGAGCTTAAGCTAAAAGATTTAAAGATGCACTTAATGGCTTAATCTAAGAAGTTCAAGAAGAGGAGGTCCATGTGCACCACACCAAGGATGAACAAAAAATTATCCGCATCCTCAAGGTTAGCATGGGAATAGACAATGATCATGAAGTGAATGAGCAGACTTAGACCGCTTCAATGGCCGATAGCCTTTATTCTATGTCATCGGCGTTGGGACTTACGTCGCTAGCCTACTGCCGACCTATTTTGCACGTGTTTCTTGCTTTCCTTTAAGCCCGCCAGCTTTGTTTTGTGCAGGATGCCAACTTTTAATTTTAGGTCGCCAGCCTTTTTTAGGCGCCAGACTTTTTTTTTTTTTTGTCTTTTAGAATTCCATCTATTAGTATATGTAGACCATTGCACTTGTCTATTGAAACATCTTTGATATCAATTACAAACTTGAGAATCAAATTTCTCTTTGGTTCTTGAAAGAACTCTTTAAACTTATTAGGTTTTCCGTGGCATTCATTAAGACTTATCAATTAGATTTCCATCACCGATTGTGGTGTCATCTTTATACCAAGGTTCTTGCTTTGCTTAACAATGGCTCGCGGTTCTTCCATTCGTTCATAAAACAATATTGGGTTAATTTCCAAATTAGGTATCGGGTTTCGTCACAGGTTTACGTGGTTCGTATCAACAAACCTCTAAAAATTATGACTATTGGATTACTAGAACAGCTAGTGTGGACGACTGGCTCACAACCCAATACAAGGGTGCCACTTCATGGTGTAAACGACCAAGTAGTGGCTAACACACAATTAAGCCAAGTTTAAGTATTAGTTCAATTATTGATTTTATCTTGGAAAGCAACACGCATTTACTACGTATCCAATGACTGTTTTGAAACCTTACTTCTTTTTTAAGGTTCAATGCCACTTCTGTGTTCATAAGTTCAAAGGCTTGTACTAGGGTATGTCTCAGGTAACTATAGTTAATTATTCTGGTTTCTCGTTATTTGAATTATTTAGGTTAAGGTCCACTTGGTCATGGATCCTATCTTAAGCTCAGCTCATTTGCATATAATGGGTGTGGGTTATAGATGACCAATATTTCTTGGGCTTCCATGTCATCTAATTCATTTAGTTAAAGTATCTAATTAATTGTGTGGGTTATGATTGGTTGTGGGGTTTAGGTTAACTAATCCTTAGTAGGTTATATTTGTGGGTTTCGGTTCTTGGCTTTATAGTAATAGATTCTCATATTCCACTAATCAAATATAATCTTTAGCATCCTATTCTAATTATTAGACCAATAAGAATGAGAGAATTTTGTTTAGATGAGACTTTTTAAGCTTCACGTGATTACTTAGTGTGTACTTTTTGAAGTAGATTCTCCTTTAGCTAGAGTTTCATTTTCAAATGTTATGGTTCCTGAGTTGAAAAATGATGTTTAAATGAAGTTTGATGAAGTTTAAAAATGAATTGAAGGGTTCTAAAGAATTATGGTTCGATATAGGTGTTAATGTGCCCCTGGTAGGAGGGTGTGTTGAAGTATGAATAGTGAAAGTGAACAGTAACTACTATAACCTGTTATCATTACTATGGTGGAAGGTGGTGGTGAAGTCTGGGTGGATGTGTCTGTGATTAGAGACCACTATGCCCTCTCACCACAACCATGGTAAAAGATGGTGATGGGGTATAAGTGGATGTTTTGTGAATAATGACCACTACGACTCTCGCCATGCCCATGGTGAAAGGTAGTAGTATTACACCTTAAAATAGAGCCTAATAGGATTGCCATAAAGTTATCATACCACGTGTGCATCCATAATATGAAAACAGTTTTGCAAGCCAAATATTACAAGACTCTATCTTATTTATTTACTTCTTATAATTTAATTACACGTATATAATATCTTTATTTAAACTCATTATGGAATCCGATTTTCCATAATCTGTCAGGATCGCAGAGAATCGGTATCTCCTACCAAATAATAAAAATCGGGTATCAACCAACAAAATACAAGATCTTACTTATTTATACAAGTTATCTATAATGCATTCTAAGTTCATCATAACTTACATTTCTAATTTAATAAAGTCTGATGGAGAGACACTCTTCACACATTCCTCGCCCAATCACAGCTAATATTATTCCTGCATAAAACTGCTTTTTTTTTTTTGGGGAGAGGAGGTGGGGCGAGCAAAACCATTAGCTTAGTGAGATAACCAAATATATTACACTTCAAGCAAGTTCATTAACAATCATATGTGATGCAACAATCAAACAAATGCTCAAATACAAGTCCAGATGATCTATAATCCAAACAGGTTAAAGATTTATGCCCTCTCATTAGGGTTGAAGGATAATTACTTAATGACTTACCTGCTCGGAAGAGACTAATTATATAGGAAAATCAATTATTTCACGTTTTAGATTATCACTTTAATTTAAAGATATTTTAACTTACAATTTCCTGCATCGATCCTTAGAAACTCCCTAAGTATTAGTAGTTTCAAAGTGATACCACTGGATGTGCCCTTCATTGAAAATTAGTTCCCGTAGAATCGATGGAACAGAGAAAACCTTGGAAGAACTATTAGTCTTTTATATAAAAAAACCAAGCATTAACAGATAACCAAAGTACTAATACGTAGCAAGCTGTCACACCATTTTAAAATATGTAATAATATAGTTCGTGCAATGTATGATTGTTTTAATTATAAAGCTGATAGTTCTTAATCAAGGTTATGATGATCACACATTACACGCAAACATATATCATATCTTTCTCAAATCATCAGACAATTTATATTATCACTTTTATTATCTTGGTTTGTCAACACAAATAAACAACTCATATCACATACTCAACAGGCTTCCACATCAATCATATTATTATCTTTGCATTAAATATGCTACTAGTTACAAGCACAAACAATATAATAGATTTGAGTTACTCACCTATCATCCTTGCTAAATTATCTTAATATGCTACTGGAAGTCCAAGAACTGTTCTATTTTTCCTATAAAATAAGATAACAGATATCTATTACGATACCATTATTTTATATAATGATATTGACGGTATTCTTTTATGTTCTAATTATTCATTTTAATATCTTTTTATTTACTTAGTTAGAGCCTTAATTTTATATAAATTATATTCTTTTGATAAAGTTGTAGAATTTATATTTATATAAGAGAAGTCTTCCTAATTTATAGAATATTTTGAATCTATTTAATAATTCTATTATTAAACTTTTATTGTTTATGTGGTCTTTTCAGTTTGTCTAGCTTAAGATAGTCGATATTTGCTATCTATTATTTATTTTCATTTTGCTTGTCTTGATCTTAATTGACATCTATATTTTATTTAAAGTGTTTTGTTTATTATAAATTTATTTAAGTTTTTCTTTCGTTAGTGTCCATATCGATAGTGAATTTTTATTATTTTTTTGTTTGTCAACCTTACCTATCTTATTTTAATTAAAATTTCTATTATTTATATAGTTACATTTTGTATTTAGTTCTTTAATTATTTTTCTAACACATTTGTAGTTTCCTAGAGTTTAAATATATGTCAAATATTTACTAAACTTAAATTTTATTTTTATCTAATAATTATAGAGTTTGTGTTCAATAGTTTAATATTTTATTATCATCATCGTAATTATTTTTATACCGTTCTTTCAGTCTGATCACCTTATGGCAACCAATATTTATTTTTTATTATTTATTTTCATCGTCTTTCTCTTGGTCTCATTTCTTGTTATTATTTGTTATATAGGGGAATCACCTTATTTTTAATTATGACTTATTTACATCTTACATTCTTATATACTTACCTAAATAAGATAATTATTGTACAATTATCATAATCTAATTATTTTGTTTATTATACAAAAGTGTTTCTTATTTATAGAAATTATCAAAACTTGACACTTAACTATATTTAAACATACTAATCTTAAAATATTTATTTTTGTTTAATTTTAGTGTTCTATTTTCTTTCTTTCTTTCTTTATACACACACACACACACACACAACTGTTACGAACGAAACAGATTTCGTCCAAGAAAAATTTTACATGTACATCGGCACCAACACTACCGGCATTGAATCCCAGACTGTCGACCTTCATGTAAATTTTATGTATTATTGTTCTAATGTAAGCTAGCTCGAAGGCCGCCAGCTTTTAACACTTATGCCGCCGGCCTTGAAATATACACCATCGGCATTCGTGTAATTTTACACGTAACACAATTTTACGTAGCGTTGTTTCAGGGAACATTAGCATGTAGGCCGCCAGTTTTTGCATGTACACCGCCGGCACAGGATTGATGTAGGCACTGTTTATCATCTTCTTCGTTTTTCTTCTATTTGTGTTTCATTTTTCTTATATGATATATGTATTATACTAGTATTTAAGCTACTTCTAAGTGTTTTTCCATGATACTCAACCATTATTTATGATATACTCATAACATCTTATATGTAACGCCCTATCCTACAGGCATCATCAGCCCGCCATATGTCATTATCAAAGATTGACACGCAAAGGCTATATTTTCTAATCCACTAATATATGTAACTCAAATATCACCAATAACTCTCAAATCAAGGATACTTGAAATAAAATGTCATCAATCCATCTAAATCATAAAACTACACAATTTAACTTTAAAGAAATAACATAATCTCTAATAAAAAAATAAACTAATCATAAAAATTTTGTTTTTCTTTCCTGCAATCACTAGATCTAAGATCGCTAATCTCAGCTATCGGCAGAAGGATCAAATCCACTATCACTTTCCTCATAATCTACGAATATGTTATATCCGGTCAAATCATAGATAATAGAATCCTCACTTGTACCTGTGGAAAAAATAAGGATTGAGCGAAAAACGCCCAGTACGCCAAATGAAAACACATGCATATGATCAAGCAATAAGCAATATCACGTACGACTTAAAAAATAATGCAACAAACACCAATTATTATCTTCAAATTAACTAAACAACTAACACAATTCAAAACTATTGTATAATGGTCCTAAACCCGGAGTATCTCATGACCCCGATGAAAACCATAGTATAGATAGTATATACATATATAATTGCGTTCCACAATTAAGCTGGTTTCTAATCTACCGGAATCATCTCCAAGTATAACTCCACTCAGGACAACGACACACAAGGATCATCAAGTTGCCAGCATTGGTATCATCCTCCACTATGGTTTCTCTCTACCATGAGTTCTATACCATCTACCACCAAGCATAACCAACACTCGATTCAATTAAAGTCCAATATAATTAAGTTAGTTTAACGACTAATCCTATAAGCACAAACAATCAAACATGGTAAGGTCGTACCTGGATTCGATTTCCACAACTTCAATATCATCAATCCTTTACCACAGATATAAACCATAGTTCACCAAAACCTAAATAATAACATACATCAATTCAAAATTCAATTTCACATTCATATTTAAACCCTAACCCTAAAATCCACAATCTCAAAACATAAGATTTTCCATATTAGATCTATACACCTGTCTTCTAAGATCACCAAACAATGAAACCCTAGAACGCCAATTTCTCTAAATTCCTCAAAACCCTAAAATTCTCAATCAGAAACAGCACAACTATCAAACAAGATTCTATCTCTTAACATAACAAAGATTGAAAGGACTCAATATTTACCTAGAATATTGGATCTCACACCTTCCTGACCGTAGAACCAAGATCCCTAAATCAACACCAATGATATAGAGAAACCTTAATTCAGAAGAATACTTGTTCATCGTTATTTATGCATTCACAAATCATCCACAACAACATATATGATTTAATTTTCCTAAAACTTAATATCTATAAAATATAGTTCCAGATTGAGTCTTACCTTCTTCAATTGATTGTAGATCTAAGATCCCCAGTTTCCACACTTAGGATTTTCCTTCAATTTCCATCAAAGATCAATTCCCTTCACCAATCAACAACACAATCTTAGAAAGAAAACATTCTAGAACGAGCTAAAGGAATAGGAGAGGTTACTTACCCAATTACATGATGAAATCCACCTTGGAGAGTGTCTGCTAGGGTTTCTATATGCTTAAGAGAGGTTATGACGGTTAGGACTGGTTATAGGACATATTTATATGGTTGTAACTCGAAGGGATATAGGTTGGACGAATGGAAAACAAAGCTGGCGGCTTAAAACTCTCGAGTCGCAAAATAACATCCAATGCCACCACTTAGGCCGGCAACTTACAATTAAAGGTTGGTGGCTTAAATGCAAGCTTACTCCAAAATTGTTTGATCATTCGCACGTGACTTTCTCGTGTCCAAATTCATCTAGGGTTTTGAATGATGTGACAAATTCATAGGCTAAGGGTCTATTTATAGAGGTATATTGCTTAAAAAAAATGATAGGTTCATGTCCAATTTAAGCAGCCTATGATAAGTGTTAAAAGACCCATATTTTCTATACTCAATTGATATAATTTTGCATTAATTTTATGTGAAATTCTTAAGAGAAAGATACTTAAGTGTTGAATATTTGTTTTACAGGGTTCAAATACTCATTTGGAAGATTTATGGATGATTTGAGCAAAAACGAGGAAGGATTTAACAAAGGCTACAAAGTGATTATTTTCAAGTGTGCACACGTTCATGCATGGCCATTCAGAAGCTTGTGCAGAAGGAAAAAAGGTGACCAGCAAGCATCTTGATTCATGCCTCAGTAGCTGCACAAGGTAGTGCAAAAGCAAATAACTCAATCCGAGAAGAAAAAGAAGATTTGGAGTTCTGCACAACCCCGTGCACGGCCGTGCAGAAGGCTGTGCAGAACTTAAAGATGTCAAAAATCCAATTTTCTCATTGTGCACGGCCCCAAGCACGGCCGTGCAGACCCCTTGTGCATACGACTTTTCCTGTACTATAAATAACCATCTTATTGATTTATTTGGGGATCTTGAGCTGTACATTGGGAACCCTAGGAGAGAAAAGATGCACTTAGAAGAGAAAGATTGCTTGAACATCATAGATTACCATAAGATCATTCAAGGGTTGTATTTCTACATCATGTTTCTATTCTACTTCTCTAGATATTGTGTTTTTCTTGTAAACTCCATGGAGGAGTAGATTCCTAACCCTAAATCTTGTGAAACCCTAAACCCAATATGAATTGAATTGCATTGATTAATGAAAAGTTTATACCTTTGCATCTATTCATGTATTATAATTGTTTTGTGATTGATTTATGTGCAAAGTTAATTACATGTATGATTCTTATTAGATGAAAGAGGTTTTATCTAATAAGTTGGATCTTCATGAATAGGAAAATCACATGTTTCATCTAGAGATAGAGAAACTTTGATTTGCTGCAATAAAGATTTGATCTTTGTTTATGAACTAGGATCTTTAATGCAATCTTGCATTGATATTAGTTAGGAAGAGGTTTCTATTAATTCATGCAAGATTAGGAATTGATTAACTCGAGGGAGTAATTAGTTTAAAAGGAAGTTCATGCAGTGCAAAGTATGAATGAACAATTAATCAACATATCTTTATATGAAATGTTAGGGTTTAGGGTGGAACAAGATGAGGGGTATGTTGCATATCTTGTGTTATAATTCTTGAAAGTTTTCATATGGATCTTAGGGTTAATTAGATCAATTAATTAGTAGTTGATGATAATACATATCAATTTAAGAATTAGACTAAATAGTGGAGAAAGGGTAACACTAGTAATTGCTTCTTAGATTCCTAAGGACGATACCTGATTTTAATCATATACTATTTCGAAAAGTTATACTTGCCTTTGCTCGATCATAGGATTAATTCTAGGTTTATAAATTTTAAAGTTTGATAAGATCGGTTTGAGCGCATCAAGTTTTTGGCTCCGTTGCCGGGGAATCTAGCCATATTAGGACAGCCTGAATAACTACTAATTTAGTCATTTATCTTCTTTTGCAATTTAATTACCTTTCTTCTTGGATATTTCATAAACTTGAATCTGCTTCATCTTTTACAGTTTATGCCAAGAAGTTCCCTATCGAAATATATTGACCTTGATCCTGAGATTGAACGAACACTTCATAGAAGATTGAGAGCTAAGAGAAACAACCTAGAAAGACCAAGCACCATGGATGGAGATAGGAATGAGGATGCTCTGAATCAGATTCATGGTGATGGGAACAATCCAATTCAAGTTGCTGCAAATAATCTTCATCGACCTATGTGTGAGTTGTTTATGCCCACAATCGATGGAGTTGCACCACCTATTGCAATTCCTACAATTCAGGCAAACAATTTTGAGTTAAAACCTGCCTTAATCCAGATGGTGCAAGTAAACCAATTTGGTGGGGGAATTACAGAAAATCCACATGCTCACTTAAAAAGTTTCCTACAGATTTGTAGCACTATCAAAAGCAATGGAATTTCCGAGGATGCTATACGCTTTAGATTATTCCCTTTTTCTCTTAGGGATAAGGCAAGTAGTTGGTTGAATTCTTTACCTCCTCATTCGTTGACCAGTTGGGCTCAAGTAGCACAGAAATTTCTGGAGCAATTCTTTCCACCTAACAAGACAATCCATTTGAGGAATGAGATATTTTCTTTCCGCCAATTTGAGGGAGAATCACTATATGAAGTCTGGGAACGATTCAAGGAACTCCTTCGGCATTGTCCTCACCATGGGATTTCCCTACATGATTTAATACGGATATTTTATATGTCTCTTAGTGATCAATTGAAAACAATGATTGACATCGTGGCTAGTGGAGGTTTGATGAAAAAGAGTGCTCTTGAAGCTTATGATTTAATTGATGATACGGCACGTAATACATTCTATTAGCATAGTGAGATGACCAAACCAAGACATGTTGCTGCCACGCATGAGTCAGATGAGATTGCTAAACTTCAAGCACAAGTGGCATCACTTACAGCTCAAATGGGTAGAATGCAACCTATGTCAAGTGTAGGATCAAGCTATATACCGAATGTAGAAATTTTGTCTCAAAATGGGGCTCCTATGAGTTCCATAGGAGACTATGATGTTTCTAGTGTTGATTCTAGCATCGAGGATGTCAACTTTATGAATAAGTTTGATAGAACTTTGGGGAATTATAATCCTTATAGTAATACCTATAACCCTGGCTGGCAGAATCACCCTAATTTTTCATGGAGCAATCACAATGCTCAGAGATCAAACAATCCACCAGGATTTCAGAGGCAATAACCGCAACAATTACCAGCATCTCAACAACCCCCTGCTTTAACACCACCTGAAAAGAAGCCGAATGTTGAAGATACGCTGGCACAATTTATTCAAAATTCTGATGCTCGTCATAGAAATCAAGAGGCTTCCATTCATAATCTTGAGAAGCAAATTGGCCAATTGGCTAAGTTGATGTCTGAGAGACCTCAAGGTTCACTCCCCAGCAAGACTGAACCCAATCCTAGGGAGCATGTAAAGGCTATTAATTTGAGAAGCGAGAAGGAGTTACATGCCACCTTACCAAAGGAGCAGGATGGCGAAGCGAGTCAAAATCCTATTGGCGAAGAAGTAGAATTCGTGTGAAACCAAAGAAGGAACAAAATCATCACCACAGCTGTGAGAAGAGTACAAGCCACGGAACCCATATCTAGCTCGCCTCAATCAGACAAAGGAAGGAAACAATTTGGTAAATTCTTGGACTTATTTAAGTAGTTACACATTAACATTCCTTTTGTTCAGGCGCTTTCACAGATGCCGAAGTATACAAAGTTCTTGAAAGAACTTTTATCTAACAAGAGAAAATTGGAGGATATTTCTACAGTGGAAGTTAGGGCAAATTGCTCATCTATCATTCAAAATAGCCTTCCTCCAAAGCTGAAAGACCTTGGTAGTTTTACAATCCCCTGTGTGGTTGGCGATATCAATGTCGAAAAAGCTTTAGCAGATCTGGGAGCAAGTATTAACTTGATGCCCTACTAATTTTTCAGGAAGCTAGGACTTGCTGAACCTAAACCCACTAGGATGAGCTTACAGCTTGCTGATCGGTCTGTTAAATTCCCTCAAGGGATAATTGAAGACGTTTAGGTGAAAGTGGGAAAGTTCATTTATCCAGTTGATTTTGTGGTTCTCGACATGGATGAAGATGGAGATGTACCTCTCATTTTGGGAAGACCTTTCCTTGCTACCACCAGAGCATTGATTGATGTAGAGGGAGGTAAACTCACCTTAAGGGTCGGTGATGAAGAGTTGGTGGTTAAAATTGCTCCAGCCTTGAAGTATCCGATGAGTACCGATGATTCATGCTATTCGGTTAATATTGTTGGCTCCTCCGTCAATGAACACTATGCAGAATTGTTATGCAAAGATGAATTAGAGCTGAGCTTGACAAAAGGAGAGGAGGAAAGTGTGAGTAACCCAGAAGTCGAAGCTTGCACAGAACAACTTGATGCTGCAGGAGAGATTACACCTCTTGGTGGGTTTGAAAACTTAAAAGGGCAATGAAGCAAGGCTTAGGAGCTATTGAAAAACCGCCTGTTTTGGAATTAAAGCAGCTACCAGACTACTTGGAGTATGCCTTCCTTGCAGCAAATTCCAAGCTTCTGGTTATCATTGCTTCGGATCTATCACAAGAACAAAAAGATCGATTACTTACAGTTTTGAGAGCTCATAAGCAAGCAATCGCATGGCAAATTTCAGACATAAAAGGTATCAACCCCTCTTTTTGTACTCACAAAATTCTTTTGGAAGACGGATTGAAGCCGGTAGTGCAGCCACAAAGAAGGCTAAACCCCAATATGAAAGAGGTGGTTAAAAAGGAAGTCATTAAGCTTCTTGACGCTGGTCTTATATACCCTATTTCTGATAGCAAGTGGGTTAGCCCGACACAAGTTGTACCAAAGAAGGGAGGGATGACTGTGGTCCCCAATGATAAGAACGAACTTATTCCAATGTGCACTGTAACAGGATGGCGAGTTTGCATAGATTATCGAAGACTGAATGATGCAACTCGGAAGGACCATTTCCCTCTTCCCTTTGTAGATCAGATGTTGGAGAGATTAGCCGGACACATGTACTACTGCTACCTAGATGGGATGTCCGGGTACTTCCAGATACCGATTGCTCCAGAGGATCAGGAGAAGACTACCTTCACTTGCCCTTATGGCACATATGCCTACAGACAAATGCCATTTGGGTTATGTAATGCACTAGCTACGTTTCAGCGGTGTATGTTAGCTATTTTTGACGATTTGGTAGAAAAGATCTTGGAGGTCTTCATGGATGACTTCTCAGTTTTCGGGGACTCATTCTCGGATTGTTTGGAGAACTTGGAAAAGGTGCTAATTCGTTGTGAGGAGACAAATCTAGTATTAAACTGGGAAAAATGCCACTTCATGTGTAAGGAGGGCATTGTGCTTGGCCATAAAGTTTCCCACAAAGGCATTGAAGTCGATCAAGTGAAAGTGGAGGTGATTTCTAAACTTCCTCCACCAAATTCAGTTAAGGCCATCAGAAGCTTTCTAGGCCATGCTGGCTTCTATAGACGCTTCATTCTTGACTTCTCCAAAATAGCCCGGCCTCTAACTAAGCTATTGGAGAAAGATGCGCCTTTTCACTTTACATCCGAATGCCACCATGCCTTCGATGTCCTCAAGGAGAAGTTGACCAATGCACCCATCATGATAGCCCGGATTGGAGTTTGCCTTTCGAACTCATGTGCGATGCCAGTGATTATGCTGTTGGAGCTGTTCTTGGTCAAAGACGTGATAAACACTTTCAACCTATATACTATGCTAGCAAGACTCTTACAAGTGCTCAAGCTAATTATACCACTACTGAGAAAGAGATGCTGGCTGTGGTGTTCGCATTTGACAAATTTAGGCCGTATCTCATTCTTTCCAAGGTGATTGTATATACGGATCATTCGGCCTTGAGATTTCTGCTAACTAAAACAGATGCAAAACCTAGATTAATCCGCTGGATACTACTCCTACAAGAATTCGATGTGGAAATTCGTGATAAGAAAGGGGCGGAAAATCTAGCTGCTGATCACCTCTCAAGACTTGAGAACCCCTATTTAGAGGAGCTCAAGGAGGAAGATATCAATGACTCCTTTCCGGAAGAGAAGCTATATGCTATATAAGCTCATGAATGTGGAAACACCTTGGTTTGCAGATTTTGCAAATTATTTGGTGGCTAGAGTTCTTCCCGATGGTCTTAATTCTCATGCAAAAAGGAAGTTCTTTTCAGAACTTAAATACTACTATTGGGAGGATCCTTTCCTATTCCGGGTTTGTGGTGATCAAATGGTTAGGAGTGTGTCTCCCACGAAGAGGGCTGGAAAATCTTGAGTGAGTGTCACTCTGGACCTGCTGGGGGTCATTATTCTGCTAACCGGACTGCACATAAGGTTTTAGAGGCCGGTTTCTATTGGCCTACATTATTTAAAGATGCCCAACGTCTTTGTACCATTTGTGATAGCTGCCAACGTGTTGGAAATATCTCAAGAAGAAACGAGATGCCCCAAAATTTTGTTCTTGAATGTGAAGTTTTTGACTTATGGGGCATCGACTTTGTGGGACCATTCCCCACTTCTTATGGGAATAAATACATTCTAGTAGCAGTGGACTACGTGTCCAAGTGGGTTGAAGCCCAAGCACTGTCTACAAACGATGCACGAGTTGTTGTAAAATTCCTTAAGAAGCTATTTTCTCGGTTTGGAGCCCCTAGAGCTATCATAAGCGATAGGGGAACACATTTCTGCAATACCCAACTGGAGAAGGTGTTGAGGAGATATGGAGTCACACATCGAATTGCTACACCTTACCACCCCAGACAAGCGGTCAAGTAGAAGTCTCCAACCGTGAGCTAAAGCGAATTCTCGAAAAGACGGTGCAGCACAATAGAAGAGATTGGTCCGAGAAGCTTGACGACGCTTTGTGGGCATATCGAACAGCCTACAAAACACCTTTAGGGACCACTCCCTATAGGTTAGTTTATGGGAAATCATGCCACCTTCCAGTGGAGATTGAACATAAAGCACATTGGGCAATCAAATTGGTCAACTTTGATTTAGGAGATGCTGGAGTAAAAAGAAAGCTACAACTGAATGAACTTGATGAGTGGAGAAGGCAAGCTTATGAAAATATGAGAATTTACAAAGAGAAAGTCAAGAAATATCATGATTCACACATCTACCAGTCAAGGGAGTTCAAGGCAGCGGACCAAGTACTGCTGTTTAATTCCTGATTAAAACTTTTTCCAAGAAAATTGAGGTCACGATGGTCCGGTCCTTTTGTGGTTAAGAAGGTATTTCCACATGGAGCGGTAGAGCTTGAACACCCGGATCATGACAATTTTAAAGTCAATGCCCATCGCTTGAAACTCTATTTGAGTGACGGAACTGATTGTGAGAATCGAGAGGACTTTCGACTCAAATTACCAGACAATTAGCTGACGAAAGTGAAGGACGTCGAGCCAACGACGTTAAACAAGTGCGCTTCTTAGGAGGCAACCCATGTATAACTTTGGTAAGTTTAGTTTCCTTGGTTTTTCTTTCGTTTCACTATCCTAAGTTGTTCTATTGGTGTCAAAATTGCAGATTTTTGAAGGTTCCTCGACTTAATTGAAGGAAGTAAGAATTGAATTCTTAGTGTGGGAACACAAAACTTCACATAAAGACTCCTCAAGTTTTAATCTCAAGCGATCCCGGCAAGTTCTTTTCAATCCTATTCACTCATAACGAGGTGCACAAAACTCGTAAGACTTGTCAATACTTGCACAAAGTTGAGCCTAGGCACTAATTGAGACAGGGCACAACTCAAGAGAGTTCCGGACACTTTTTGACATCCTACATAGCCCCGAGCATGGCCATGCAGAAGCTAATCCACACTTGAAAATCAAGATATCAAAGTGTTGGTGCATGTTTTTCTAACTTGCACGGCCCCGACCACGGCCATGCAGCTGCTTGTGCACATTTAAGACCCCCCATGGAGGTATCGGTGCACATTTCTCCAACCTACACGGCCCCGAGCATGGCCGTGCAGGCCCCCATGCACACACACCTGCACAAGCAACATGGTCTCGGTGCACATTTCTCCATCCTACATGGCCCCGAGCATGGCCGTGCAGTCTCACCTTGTACTCTCTCCTACACACACACACATTGCTCTCGGTGCACATTTCTCCAGCCTGCACGGCCCCGAGCATGGCTGTGTAGGCCCCCATGCACACATACCTGCACATGCAACATGCTATCGGGTCATGTTTTCCTCACCTGCACGGCCCTGAGCATGGCTGTGCAGGAGGCCGTGCATCTAAAAAAAAAATCTGTTTTAAAAGCTGTCTCCTCCCTCTCATTCTTTCATTAACATCACTTGTCCAAATAACCCAACTCCCCTCATCTCTCTCCATGATACGGTGGCGACACACAACTACATTCACAACCAAGATCATAAACTCGTCTCGTTCCACTTGTGCATCCACACTCAAGTAAGTATACCCATTTCCCCCACTTTCTTTCGCATGATTGCAATTTAGGAACTCCATTTCTTTTTCTGTCATAGTGAGTGGGTGTAAGTAAGCTTTGTTGCATGTGTTGGTTTTTCGAATGTTGTTTTAGTCATGTGCTGTAGATACTATAAATGAATTCTTTGCTTGTAATTGTTATGGTTTCCATGAGCATTTGCGAAAATCTAGTCCGATCAGTCTTGATGTTAGGGTTCATGCGATTTTTGGGATGTGAAAAACTTTTAGGGCTTCCTTTTCCTTGTAATTAAGCCATGTTACTATCATTGTTCACCGATAATTTGCCCCATTCATGTTTATATTGCTCAATTCATCCATAATTCGACATTCTAGGGTTTCACCTATATGTTATTGGGGTTTTTACGAATCTAAGATTAAATGGATAGATTTTTCTTGGTGATTTCATGATGAATGTGGTTCCCTTAATACGCTTGTCCCTATAGCTCTAGTCTGCCCTACCCTCTGCACGGCCTTGCACGTGCCTGAGTTACTCTGTTTTATTTTTTTTTAAGCTTGTTTTCACTCATTTTTGCTCAGTTTTTCATACTAAGTCGTTGCATCATTGCTCTAGAAGCCAAGCATATCTGTGAACTATGGTCTACTTATATTGAGTTATGTTTAACATTTGCTCATTATTGTTTTTACAATGTCCCTGAGATAAGCTTGTCTTTTATGTAGAATGGTGAGAACCAAACGCGTAGCGACAAGTCACAAAGCCCGATCTAAGCGACGGGCTTCCACTTCCCAAGCCAAGAAGAAGAAGCAAACTCAATAAGAAGAAGAAGACGTGGGGCCAACTCGCTTTATCGAATACTCTGAGTAAGAGTGGGGCAAGTAACGGAGAGAACAGCTCGAAGCGAAAGCCTTCATGAACAATGAATACCTGGATTGGAAATTACTTTGAGAATATGGCCTTGAGTAGGAAATCCGGGAACTGTTAAGTGGAGGACCCTGAGCTTCATTCTTTGAGATCAACGAACCAGCTTATAAGGAAGTTACTCTGGAATTCCCATCCACTCTCCAGTTAGACAAAAATGACATGTATTTTCAAGTCTATGGCAAACAACAACATGTCTATACGCCTAAGTTTGGCGTATATTAAGGTTTATATGGCTTTGAAGAGTGCAATGAGGCTAGCTTCACACAACTGTCTGAAACTTGGCCTTTTGATCTCACCGCCCAACAGTATTTGGAGGAGCTGTGTGGAAGGGTTATTCGTTATCAACCATCTTGTTCCAAAGCAACATCAATGACTAATCTCAAGTTGAAGGTGGTTCACCACTTGTTGGCCCATACCATTGGAGGTCGCAAGAGCAGTCATGGTGTGGTAAACAACTTTGAACTGTTTCAGTAGTACAACATTGCCACTAAGACGAAGATCAATGTGGGTCTCGAAGTGGCCAAGTTTCTATTTAGGCAAGCAATAGACCCGAGGACCAAGAGACTTTATTGTGGTGGTTATGTTACCAAGTTCCTCAAGGAGTTTCAGATCTTTGAAGAACCATCACCAACTAACTTTGGAGTGCCTACCAAGAAAATTTCCGATGGTCCATTTCCTGGTTGGGGCTTAGTTAAGCTCGTCGATCTCCCCACTCCTTCTAAAGGCGCCCCCGCCCCTTCTAAAGGAGTTTCCACTCCTTTATCTGCATCCATCTCCTAGGCCCCACATCTTGACAGTGATATTCTACGGTTGCAACGAGACTTTTATGAAGAACGGAAGCTGAATAGAAAAGAGAGAAAGAAGAACAAACGATTTAGAGCTTCAGTTTGGGCATTTTTGGAGAAAATTGCTGGTTGTTTTACTACTCCCCCCCTCCACCCAACTGATCTCCCACTTATGAGACTTCACCTGAACCGGATTCTCCTGAAAAGCACCTGTTGAAGTCATCTCTAAATCTGAATCTGATTCACCGGTAGACGAGGATGACGATGAGGAAGCTGAACAAGAGGTGGAGGACAAGGGTGACGATGAGGAGACCGATAATGATGATGTAGCTGATGATGCTGCCGAGGAGTCCCCTAGTGGCTCTAATGATGAGGACACTGATGGAGATCACTGATCCTATTTTTTGTTTTTCTTTTGCTTTTATATGTGACTTGTATTAATGAGTGCCCGACTTTTAGGGACAACTCATAATTTTGACGGACTCCTCTCGGACTTCATGCTTAGACTTCAAGATAGGCTAACTTCATTTTAGCTTTGCTTTTTGTTTTTGTTTTTGGTTTTGTCTTCAGGCATGATCTATGTTGGGTTCACAAGATCACTGCTGATGCTGCTTTTTCATATGGATTTTCTCTTTTCTCCTACCGGTTGCGACAATATCATGATCAACCCTCTACATGAACCGGGGAAGTTTTAATGTTCTTTCTCTTTCTTTCTTTATTTGTTCCTTATTGACAAGACATTGAGGACAATGTCTCACATTAGTGTGGGGATAAAGGTAATTACGAAAGAAAATTTAGGTCTTGAGTATACATTTTTTTTTATTATGCACTGGATCATATTAATTGTGTTGCAAATTGAAATTCATTTTAATCCTGATTAAAAATCCCCACATGTTCATGTTGCAATTGTACTTCAAAGCCAAGTATGAACTAACAGATCTTGAAAAAAAAAAAAAAAACATTCAAGCTAAGTTGAATTAAGATGAAAGTGGCTTATATAGTATCTTACTCACCTATTTTGTGATCAACATAGTTAATTGAAATTGTAAGATAAAATCTAGGTGGGGGTAAGCTTACTTGCTAATTAGTAATGGAATTTAGAGTCTCAAAGTGAATCGAAGTCCTTAGTTGAAAGTTCAATAGTTATGGTTTTGAACTTGTTGATTTGTATATTTTCTTTTCAAAAATTTTGAGAACACTCCTAATCTTCAGTGAAAGAGCATATGAAATTCATCACTTGGTGATCCTTCTTAGAATTAATCTCGATTGATCTTGGTACTAAATTGAATATTAAAAGCTTAGCTGATATAGGTGGGCTTTGGTCCCTCAGAAGAGCGAAGTCTGACCCCGCTATTAACTACACAAGCTTCTTATATTTTACTCCAATGACTCGAGTATTTGAGTTATGAGTATCCAACCTTGAATGTTAGGGTGAGAGAGAGTTCTTTGGGGTCCCTTTAAAACCTGGTCACTTGGGTTATGAGCCCGGGATGTGCCGACTCAATGAACTCACTATAACGAGAAGGAAGGAATTGCATAAGATCGATTTCTGAACTTGAAAAAAATTGAGCTGAAAAGATGCGGGCAAAAACCAGTCCAGAGGAAAAGAAAAGAAAAGATATGGGCTAAGACTCGTCCCTCTAAAGGCTTTAATAAATTATAAAGAGATTTAAACTAAAAGGAGGAAATCCAGGGGAAGGACTGATGCAACTACTTTCACTCTAGATTGTTATGCTTAGAGAAGTCGTTGAAGAGTTTATATATTCATTTAATGAGTGGTGAAGTGTAACTAGGTCTCTTTCACTATTGTTTGACTTTGTGTTTATTTTGTGACTTTGGAAACTATTACTAATTGGTAGGGGTAAAGTTTAACTTTCTTGGATTAATCTTAGAATTTTGATTTTATTATGCTAATTACATTTATACAATGGGTCTGAGCTATAGATACAAAGTGAGTCGCTATAATCTGAAGAAATTATTAAATGTTTTGAAAAATAAAATAAAATAAAAATTTATTTGAGTATATTTGATGACAGATCTTCATTGTTCTTCGTTGTTTGCTTGAGGACAAGCAAACGATTAAGTGTGGGGAAGTTTGATAAGTGTTAAAAAACCCATATTTTCTATACTCAATTGGTATAATTTTGCATTAATTTTATGTGAAATTCTTAAGAGAAAGATACTTAAGTGTTGAATATTTGTTTTGTAGGGTTCAAATACTCATTTGGAAGATTTATGGATGATTTGAGCAAAAACAAGGAAGGATTTAACAAAGGCTACAAAGTGATGATTTTCAAGTGTGCACAACGTTCATGCATGGCCATTCAGAAGCTTGTGCAGAAGGAAAAAAGGTGACCAACAAGCATCTTGATTCATGCCTCAGTAGCTGCACAAGGAGTGCACAAGGTAGTGCAAAAGCAAATAACTCAATCCGAGAAGAAAAAAAAGATTTGGAGTTCTGCACAACCCCGTGTACGGCCGTGCAGAAGGCTGTGCAGAACTTAAAGATGTCAAAAATCCAATTTTCTCATTGTGCACGGCCCCGAGCACGGCCGTGCAGACCCCCTATGCACATATGACTTTTCCTACACTATAAATAGCCGTCTTATTGATTTATTTGGGGATCTTGAGCCGTACATTGGGAACCCTAGGAGAGAAAAGACGCACTTGGAAGAGAAAGATTGCTTGAACATCATAGATTACCATAAGATCATTCAAGGGTTGTATTTCTACATCATGTTTCTATTCTACTTCTCTAGATATTGTGTTTTTCTTGTAAACTCCATGGAGGAGTAGATTCCTAACCCTAAATCTTGTGAAACCCTAAACCTAATATGAATTGAATTGCATTGATTAATGACAAGTTTATACCTTTGCATCTATTCATGTATTATAATTGTTTTGTGATTGATTTATGTGCAAAGTTAATTACATGTATGATTCTTATTAGATGAAAGAGGTTTTATCTAATAAGTTGGATTTTCATGAATAGGAAAATCACATGTTTCAAGTTCATCTAGATAGAGAAACTTGATTTGCTGCAATAAAGATTTGATCTTTGTTTATGAACTAAGATCTTTAATGCAATCTTGCATTGATATTAGTTAGGAAGAGGTTTCTATTAATTCATTGAAGATTAGGAATTGATTAACTCGAGGGAGTAATTAGTTTAAAAGGAAGTTCATGCAGTGCAAAGTATGAATGAACAATTAATCAACATATCTTTATATGAAAAGTTAGGGTTTAGGGTGGAACAAGATGAGGGGTATGTTGTATATCTTGTGTTATAATTCTTGAAAGTTTTCATAAGGATCTTAGGGTTAATTAGATCAATTAATTAGTAGTTGATGATAATACATATCAATTTAAGAATTAGACTAAATGGTGGCGAAAGGGTAACACTAGTAATTGTTTCTTAGATTCCTGAGGACGATAACTGATTTTAATCATATACTATTTCGAAAAGGTATACTTGCCTTTGCTCGATCATAGGATTAATTCTAGGTTTATAAATTTTAAAGTTTGATACGATCGGTTTGAGCGCATCAGCCTAATTGGAGGCGTTGAGGCCCATGTACACTTTGCCAAAATCTATTCTTAATCAAGTCTTTGCCATGTGAACACAATACAATTATATTTAAACTTTAACCATAAAACCTTCTTATTTAATATCCTTTGACCCTTCTTAATAATTCTTTTATATACTTTTGGGTTGACCATAGAACCCTCTTATTTTATGTCAAATGACACACTTGCCCTTCTTTATAATTTATTTATCTTTATATTACATTATAATCTTCATAATATATGATTTCCTAGCTTCTATACACATCATAGTGTATAAATGGAGTTTTATAGTGGAATATTACCTTGTTTGGAGTTGTGAGGCTAATGTTTCACCCTTCCCCAAGCTTGATACAAACCTATGTTAATATAAACATTGTCTAAGCCAATGTTTAACACTTAAACTAACCAACAACGAATTTTTTTTTCTTACCTTAGCTTAATGGTTTCCTAAGCTTCGTGTGTGTCTTGTTGCAGCTTGTTTAATGGCTGAGCTTATGTGTGTTTGATGGTGTTGTTTTGAGCTATTATTTGTGTGCTCTAAATGTTTTATTTTGTGGCTAATTAATAGGGGTTTTTATAGACAAAATAGTAACAGTTTGCAAGGGATGCATTTCGGTCAAGAAGATGAAAATTTGCTCCACCGATCTCAACTTGTTTGCATATGAATTCATTTGCATTAAATGTGGTGCTTAATTTGATGGTCATGATTGTTTTTTTCTTAGTCAATTTGACTTTGTTGGATGCAAATTTGGGCAAGTTGTTTGTGAGTTTTGGCTACTACAATTTTGAGGATATCCCAGCCATACATCATATAATTTTCCAACAAATAAGTACAATTAATTTTATAATTTTATTTAACTAATTACTTATCTATCTTAGTTTAAGATAATTTATTAAGCTAAATAGTTATATTTATATCAATTATTTTAGGAGTTTTTGTCTCAAAAAATTATTTAAATTTTCTAAAAATTTTCTAGATTATCTTTGAGTTCAAATTTTGAGTTTAAAGTTTACATGATTAATTATTTTTATGGTTTTATCTAACACGATTAGGGTTTTATAAGCTTAATAAGTCAATTTTGGTTTCAGTCTCTAAGAGGTTTAGAATCCTCTAACTAGAACAATGGTTTATTCCACACATTAATTTGAAATCTATATTATAAGTTACAAATCTGTTTTCATTTTTATCATGTATTTATAACATTAGCGGTTCAGCTTTTAGTTATCGTTTTATAGCCAATTCAATCTATAAAGGGTTGTCTTTTGTTTTTTTTGAAATGTGGAGATACTTTTAATTATATCTTGAGTTATTGGCTCAAGATACGGAAATCTTGTTTTTGGTATCAATTAAGGTCAAAGAATGTCTATTCAAGTTTTTAAACTATAAATGAGTTTATTACCACTCATAGGTTCATTCTAGGATTTTTATTGAGCCATAAGTTTAATATCTATTTTATATTTGCTACTCTATTCATTTCATTAGTCATAAAACTTCTAGGATTACAATGCTTAAATAAGGATTTTATTCTTTGTAGACTCAAATTTTTCTAACTAAAATATTAGTATAATTCAAATATTTAATTAAGGTATAGATTTTTAGATATTGATCAGTTTTTTATCTTTTCGCGTATATTGTAACTCTGACGATTTATCTTTAAACTATCTTTTTATAACCAGCAGTTTCTAAATATTAATCGTCTTTTATTGTAATTGAAATTTAAGGTCAACTATGATTATTTTTTGAGTTATTGACTTGTGTTATAGAATCCTGTTCTAAGAATTATTTATTTTAATAATTATTTTTAAATTCTCTAAGGCTATTTTAAGGTTTTAAAATATTAGGAATAATTTGTAAATTATTGTTTTATTTTTTCAACGAGTATAGAATTTTTTTCTTACCATAATCAAATTTTTTTCACACTTTAATATTCTAATAATTTTAAATCGCGAAAAATTAGAAAGTGATCTCTGTCACTTTTTATCATAGTTCTTTACGATTTTATATTATATTTTAATAATCATTATAATCATGTTTTATAAAATTAGGGGGATTACAAGTAGTGCCTCAAAGTAGAAGATTTTAATAATAGTAACCATCACAATCTCTCACTACACCCATAGTAAAAGGTGATGGTGGCCTAGGTGTTGTATTATTTTGGACAGCAACTACCATGGCCATGATAAAGCTGGTAGTGGCTGGTGTTTAATTTTCTTTTAAAGCTCATGTTGAAAAAATTAGGTCCTAAGGTTTTTTTGGCACCATTTTTAGGAGTTTTCAAGGGAATAAAAATCAAGATAAATCTTGATTTTGACCAATAAACATTCCCTTAACAGAGTTCCATGCTTATAATGTTACATTTGTCATTAATAATGCATATGTAATATAACTTGATAATTAACATCAAAAAATGCATCTTATACTAGTTACAACATAAATAACATAATATTTATCCTAAATCTTAGCATGCACTACTAAATTATTACACTATATCCATTTAGTTGATTATCACTACAATGTGTCAATCTACTCTTACAATTGTCATCACCAGTTGTCCAATTATACAATAATTTATCATTATATTATCACCACTTATAACACCACTAACATTTTAACTCCCCATTCCATCAACTCTATATTAAATATTCGATACTTGAATTTCTTTATATGACAATTCATTAGTAATTTAGTCTCTAATTCCATAAGTTTGACAATTACTCATTACAGTCAACGATTCCACATGATAATTCATATGCCTAAATTAATTTCTCATTCATTTGAATATTACCCATTTATTAAATTCTCATCTAATATTATATAAATAGTTGTAAACCAAATAAAGTTAGTAAAGATTTCTCTAATTCACCAATTTAACCAATCATTATCAAAATTTGTCAATTTCTCCATTCCTTTCATAAGGGTTATTTTTCCTTAATTTCTTACATTGTTGTTCACCAATTCCAACCTCAACTTAGTCCTTAAATTACTCTAATTGAATCTAAAATTTCAATTAAATTTCACAATTTACACAATTTATTAACTAACACTATTTCCATTTGTCCATTCACCTATATATCATTCATAATAATCCAACCTTATAATTCATCACCTAAAAGTCTAATTTCTCATTAATAGTTAAAATTTCATATTTGAAACATTTATGTGCCTCCTCCTATGGTTCACACCACACCTATGTTCACGAGGGTCATAATTTCATCAAATTTCAACTTTTCATCACCAACAATTCACATAACAAACACATAGGTTATTATTCTTTGAGAATTCATGTATACAGCAACAAAATAATTCTAGCAGCTTGTTTCCACAATAACCTAGCCTGTACGCCACAAATAACATTACCAAATAAACCTACAACAAATTTCAACACAATTTGTTGGTATAGTGGCTTACATTGTTTAATTTTTGCATCATCTACTTGTATTTTAGCTTTAAACCCAAATAAACACCTCCAAAATCTTCTAAAACTCGAAATCCAGCTGCTCTAAACATATAAACATATACTTAAGTCATTATCTACACTTAAAATGGTCATAAAACTCTAAAAAACACTCTTAATTTAAAGGTTTTACCTTAACACGAATTTGAAAGGACTTCTTGACTTCCTCATCTTCTAATATTCCTCTATTCTCCACTTTCCGTAATGGGAAACATATGATGGTAGCCAATTAGTGCTTAGCTTTCCTTAATCTAGCTTAGTTGGCACTAAAAAGAAGATTAGGGTTAGGGTTAGGGTTTAAGCTTATCTTCTTTGAGAATCTAGAGTTTTGGAAAAGATGAGAGAAATATGTGTGTAAAATGAAAATGGGACAGAAAAGGCAACTAGAAAAAAAAAAAAGTGCGTTTTTATACTAGGGTTCTTGTTTTTCATCACATTATGCCGCATAATATAATCGTATGCATCCAAACTTTTACATGTATGGAAACCTTAACTAGTTCTAACTAGTGTAGGGCTTTTAATTAATCTTGTAGGTTAATAATTATTTAAATGGTTCTAGTAAGTTTAATTTATTTTTTAACTAACTTTGCAATTTTAATCTATTTAGGTTCTCGATTATGGGTAAAATCTTAATTTTGTGAAAATAGGCCCCGAATTACATTGTTTTGTTTTTATTTTTATTTTGTTTGTAAAAATTTCATTTAAAAGCTAGTTAAATTCTAATTTATTTTGTTTGTTTTTTTTTAATTTTTTTTAAGTTTCAAAATTTTGAGTACTTGGTTTGGAATAAATTTGGAATTTTGAAAAAAAAATCGTCCATTTGAGTTCCTACGTGGCTTCAATTAGCTTTCATTAACTTCAAATGATTTTAATTTTTTATTATTGATGTCTAGATTATTTCAGTTTTATTAGTATTTGTTCATTAGAGGTAGTTTTCAATATAAAGATGTCATGGTCTTAATCATAAACAAATTAAATAATTTATTTTTGACACATTTAGTAGAGATAGGCTTAGCATTGGTAACAAAGGAAGAAGAAGAAGAAATTACTAAAAATGAATAAACAAATTTGGACCATTAAAGACTTGTACCTTATTTTTATTAGAAAAGTCGTTTAGGACATGTCATAGTCCTATTGACCAAAAAGTCGATTGGATAGACAACTATCAATGACATTGGCATAAGCAGTATTGCTAACTTTAAAAAGTCTAATCGGTTTGCGAATTTGATAATTTTAAAGTTTAGATATTCAACAGAAAAATTTATTGTTGAAGTACCAAATGTTGCACAATCTGTTCACAAATCACACAAAAATTAGTTTAAATGTTCACTATAATTAAATTTTAATCTCCCTCCCTCTCTCTCCCTCGTATTTTTAAGGTTAACCTAATGAATCTTCTAACATTTGAGTAAAGTTTAGGTTACACAAACAATCTCTCTCTCTCTCTCACACACACACGCGCGCGCGCGCACACACACACGCACACACTCATGCACACATAACACATGTACGCAGACACACTGTGCGTGAAGCCTAGCCTATACAAGTAATAAACATGAATTTGAAAGGCATTAGACTTGGGCACAAGCACTCTGACTCTTAAGTCGATGGAGAGTTCTAGAGAATAAAACATAAATGAAACAATGGAGGGTATGGAAAAGCAGGGTAATATCAGTTGCTTAAATTAGTGGTTTGCTAAAGATGTAATATGTAACGCCCTAAATTTAATTAAGGCATTATCGCGACATATAATACTTAATGCATTATACGCTCGGGTTTCTTAGAATGATATGTTTATTTTGAACAATGTTAATTAATTTTAATTAATGAAATCGTTTATTTAGATTTCTAAAGCAACTGGATTTAGTTACAAAAAAATCAAACTTTATAAAAACATAGTGAAAATCTCTACTCCCACCAGAGCAGACCAATTTTCTAAGAAACAAAACTTTATAAAACATTTTATAATCTACTCTCATGAGTAGATCAACATTTATAAACATATGGGCATCACCAAGCCCTTTAAAAGAATATTACAAACTTAAAATGTAAATCCATCTCTTAAAACAAAATATAAACAAATACAAAAGAAATTCACGGTCCTCACTCACTTCACTTCTCCTCTCAAATCTTTAGGATCACCCATCACCTGAATTAAACAACAACAACATAAACATCATCCTCATCATCATCACCAACATCATCATCATCATTCATTCATCCTCATCAATTCAATAAAATACCTAGAAAAAGAACTACAACAACAATAATGAGCTGAAGCGTATTATACAGTAACACAGACACACACGAAATAGCACATAAGTCCAGCTAAATGCAATGCAAAAAAAACAATAAGTTTTTATCTTTCATTTAAAGTAAACAAATTAACACTACAACACTCACACTCTAGAACAATCCAGGGGAATCTGGGGGTCCTAAGTAACAGCAGGTGCTCAATGAATTGATATAGGAAGTCCAAGTACCAATATCTCCTATATCTATCCGAGAAAGAGAAAATAGCTTTATCTATGGTTCACAACCATATACACCACTTATTTCAGTGCATAACATTGGTTAGTTTAACCGGTCTCATAAACATGAACTAAAACATATGACTTCATTCCAAGCTTAATTAGACTTTACGTCGATACTATTTACTCCATCAGCTACCCACCGAGTCACATGTAAATCAACCATTGCATCATGGTAGATTTGTCATTACATCATGACATCTTAGCGCCTAAATACCATGCCATTGTATCATGACAGGGTTACCGCTCACCATACCAGATTCAACGGCACATGCACAACCATCACTCACCAATTATTAAGTCGAATTTAAGTTTTAATTCATTTTATAGTGCTTATCCTAACAATCATCATGCAGGTTATTATGTACCTTATATTTGAAATCTAAATAGGCTTAGAAGGTAAATTAGAAGCCAACTCAGAAGATAGATCGGATATTCATATATCTGTTCATGAAATAAACTCATATAAGCATTTACTTTAAGTATCCATTTATATCAAACTCATTTTATTACCCTATTTGCTAAAACACTAATTAGGAATCCCGCTATGGCTACGAATATCACCCGCCAAAATACGAACAGTTATTCTTTGTCTGTCAAAGTATTTATTCTCACTTTGTTTATAATCTTTTATTACAAAAGGATCATCACATCATGCGAATTCAAAAATATTCATTTCTTAAGCAAACATACATTTGAAACAACGTATTCCCCATGTTATACTAAGGTTTATCCTAATCCATTAACAAAAGCTAATTATTATTTATTAAATCTATATTACCTTAACCTAGCCAAATTGATTAGAGTTAATCATTTAATCCGATTACTAAGGTAAGATAATCAAACATAATCAATTTAATCCATTTTAGTTCATTCAAGTCCATTTAGCCAAGTTGAACTTAGGTTTACTAATTAAGTTTATCTTATCCTTTGAAACTATATTAACTTGAGTTAGTTATTAATCCATATCTAATTGTACAAACACTAACATGTTATTTTTAATCCATATCTAATTATACAAACACTAACATGTTATTAAATCTACCATTAATCTATTTCATTTTATCTTTCTTCCTTTTTTCTTTTTATTTTTCTTTTTTTTTTAAGGCAAGGATCACACCCATGATGGGGGTCGTTATCCCCATCACTGGCCTCATCACGCCTGTGATGAAGGCCATGATTACCATTATGGTCTTGTCATGCCTATAACAAGGAGATAACGTCCCTTGTCACAGCCGTGATATAGATCGTGATGTTCATTACATGCAAAAATACACCCATTATTACATTTTATCATTTGATCAGAGGAGATCACGCCCTCTGTCATGCCCCTTATCCTTCTAATTTTTCTTTTCCTCATATATCATGGGCCGTGTTACGGTTATGATGAATAAGGGATCATGCTACATTTTTTCTTTTATCTTTTAAACTAATTCTAATTACTTGTTTTCATCATACATCAACAACAACAACAACAACAACAACTTGTTACAAACATAAACATGCATAATCTTGTCTCCTACACACCTCTTTATACATATTTACATCTTATCACCATAATTTATTTCATCAAACACTTGGTCTACACAAGTATTCACATATATAGATTTTTAACAAACATGTTCATACATCTTTGATTTATCTCTATCATCACAAGTTTTACATATTTCTAGTCATAATCTAACATTCACACACATAAATAACAATTAAAGCAAGAAAAGTAATAAAACTTATCTTTAAACAAATCCCACACCTTGATTCTTTTACTCTTACTTTTCAAAGATTCTTGGAGTTATTTCTAGCATGATCTTCATTCTTTATCTTATTTCCTATCTTTGATTTCTTTAATAAACATGTTGAATTTGAGATTTGGGGTTAGATTTTATGAATTGAGATAGAGAGAGAGAGAAGAGAGAGAGAGAGCGAAATGAAATAAAAAGAAAGGGAGAGAAAAAGCAGAAGGTAGGTGAGAAAAGAAAGAAAAAGGAAAGGAGGAGCCTATGTATATTATATATATATATAAATTAGAAGATTCTTTTTTTTCAGATAAGATATTAGATTTAAACCCTTTTTTATTATTTTAAGAATCGTAATTAGTTAAAAAATAATTTGATAACATATATATTAAAAATCTATAACTCGATACAAAAACACAATCCATAAGTTTAGCTTATAAAAATCTAATATTTAATTTGGGTTCGAGTTTAAAACTGGTATTATTAAACAAATAATCATTTTAAAAAATTATTAAGATTCAAGAAAATGAATGCTAACTAAAATATAAAGGGTTTAAGAGTTTACAAAATGTTTTAAAATATTTTTTTTTTTTGGTTTAGGAATTTAAATTTGGGATAAAAGGAGTTTAAAATGAATAATTAGGTTAAAATTAGATAGTTCGATTAATTAAGAAAAGTTTTTAAGGAAAATAGATGATTTTGTAAAATATTTCATATCTCGATTTAAATTTAAATCTATTTACTAATTTAATACAACGAATTGTCTATTTATTTTCTATTGTTTACTGATTTGATTCATTTAAACTATCTACTTTATATTTCTAACTTAGATTTAGATTTAGGATATTTCACAATATTAAAGTAGAGTTTATTAAAGGGAGAGTGTAGAGGCTTGATTATAGGGGTCTAGGATCCTTTCGTTTAACCCCTTTTCTTATGTGCATGTTAAGGAATATATATAACAAAGTTGACTACTTCAATATGGACTCATTCTTCTGTGTTTCTATTTTGTCAGGCAATGACCACATGCTAGATGTAGGGTAGAAATCATGCCTTTAAGTGGAAAAATAGTTTCTCTTTTTTTCTTCCCCTCTTTTTTTCCCCTCTAGTGGGAGGAGCTTAATGGACTAACTAGTTTTAAGCCAAGTTGAAAAAAGATCATTAACATTTGTCTTCCCTGTTAGTGGCTAATTGGTAATGACTAATCCGAGGTTGTTTTACCAAGGCTTCTTAAAGCCCAAGAGCATACAGCTTTGGATTATAACTTATGTTGTAACCTTTGTGAGAGTTCAACCAAGAGGTAATCGTCTTTGCTAAAGGATTTTTAAAAGCTTTGTTGATTACTTAGTTGCGGGGCTGGTATGATAATTAGAGTTGTTTGTGCCTTATAAAAGAGAATGCTAGACTATATAAGGTCCTTATGGCATTCGAGCAATTGTGCTAGGACTAGTCAAGTTATATGATTGTTGTAACCATATT
Organism: Combretum micranthum; assembly: GCA_024138025.1. NCBI lineage: Eukaryota > Viridiplantae > Streptophyta > Magnoliopsida > Myrtales > Combretaceae > Combretum > Combretum micranthum. The sequence continues at coordinate 271,597 of JAMXBD010000522.1, forward strand.
AATGGCCTAGTTATATCCATTTGTTAAAGTTTAAGCTATCAAGCACAAATGGTGTTGTTATTGAGTAAGTGTTAAAGCCTATTGCAAGGGTTCATTTTACTCAATTGTCTAGCTTTTTGTGGCTGCTAAAGGATGTTTATAGGGTTTGTTTTTTTCATCTCTAGAGTGGTATGGATGATGATGTTTGTATTGTAATCGAGAACTGTTAAAATGTCAGTGGTGTATTTTTTTAATAGTTATTCCTTAAGCTTAGCCTAATGGGTTCATAGGTAGAATTAACTTGCTCGAGTAAAGAACACGAGTTAAAAGACACAAAGATAGCTCCAATATAAGGATTCTAACACTAAAGTTAATGGATTGTTCTAGAAAATGAAGAATAAAACACCAATTAGATGGGAGAGAGTATGGAAAAGTTAAGTCATCTTAACCGCTCAAATTACGGATTTAGTGAAGATGAAGTGTACAAGAAGAGTTTCTTATGTGTGCGTGTGTGTGTAGAGAGAGAGGGGGGTAAGGGTAAAAGGTCCTCATTTCTTGACTCTTTTCTTTTGTATATGCCAAAGGATATATAAGGCAAAGTTGGCCAATTCAAGGTAGACGTTCTTCCTCTCTTTTGTTCTCGTTGAGAGGTGATGAATTAATGTCGAATGTAACGGACAAATCATGTCTTTTATGCGAGAGAATTATTTATTTTTCCATCCGGTAGGAAGGCCTCAATTGGTCAACTTTAAATTTAAAGATCATGTTGAAAATGACCATTGATAACGCCATTTAAACCCATAGACACTTGCCAAGTCTACGATATTACCTCGACTCATGGATCCATTAAATATTTATAACAGGTTAAAGCTTGGTCGACTGGGTCTAAGCTATGATCGGATCAAAGAACCATGACCTATTATGTGTTTGTATAGATATTAGGAATTTGACACACTTGCAATACATACATATATTAGAAAGGCTATATGCCAATAGACAACAAAGGTGTATAAGCTATATGTACTTAAATTTTATGCTAATTATTTACATTAATAAACATAAAATTTATACCAAAAGCATATGCCACGACACTATGGGTACTCTAAACATGACAACCCACCATACATTGCACGAAAACCGATGAATGACGCCCTTACCACGCAAAGGCTTCATATGCAATGTACAAGGCGTATTCATAAGCAAGGGAATGCTAAGGGTTTTAATGAAATTTCATGATGATGTTAGTGTGACAAGAAAACTTAAGAGCCAACATGCATAATAAAATTATTCAATAACTAATAAAGGGGTTTGAGGACACCATAATAGTACTAATGCACTAAATTAAAGGCAAATCATGATACAAATAATCATAGGGATAAAGGTTTGACGTAACGTACAACGTGAAATATAAACCATTGATTCTCAAAATACTCAGAATCTCGATATTCAATAGCCTATTGATTGTAGGAATACTCAGACTAATGAAATAAAAAATCGAAATATAAAGCAATTTTGAGATTTAAGAAACCAGAGCAATGATGACTCTATAAAAATTTTACTAAAAAAATGATTGATATTCTCATTGCCTTTAGAGCGTACATTTATAGGCAAGCTTGAATTAACTCATAATCAAAAGATATTCTTTTGAATCTTGATTGAAAAAAAGAAATTCCTATTATACATTAATAAAAGGCTATCAAATATCCAATTAAAAATTATGAAAAGATATTGAAGAAACATTGATCGCATCATTTTCGACCACTGCATTATTCCCCTCGAATTGGACAAAATTCGGCTACGAAGTTTCATCATTGGCTTATGTTCATGGTCTCATCATATTCCAAGATGAATGTCAACTTTGATAACAAACTGATGCAACATACAACGTGAAATATATATCACAATTCCTTGATTCTGATAATAACCGGAATAATGATCTTCGATAGCATATTGATTATGGGATTACCTATGCTAATAGCATCAAAAATTGAAATATAATGTAATTTCAAGATTTGGGAAACAAAAGTAATGATGGCTGTATGTAAATTTTACAAAAAAAAAAAATGATATATGATATTCTCATTGCCCACCCAAAAACTGCCAAAATCGTAATCAAAAGATGTGCTTTTGAATCGTAATTAAAAAATAGAATCCTATTAAAAGACATTAATCATATCTAAAAGATATTCTTTTTAATCTTGACCAAAAAAAGAAATTCCTAAAGATTAACCACATTAATATTAATAGTTCTTAATTGGATATTATAGATGTATCATAGTAGGAATTTCCTTTTTAGTCGATATTCGAAAGAGTATCTTTTGAATATGATTTGATGTATTTTAATTGGATGCCTTTTTTAAGTCTTTTCTTCTTGTTTTTTTTTAATATCGTTTAATGTCATTTGATAGGGTGAAAGACATGTCTAATGTTTTTGAGGAAAAAAATTACACAAGTTTAAATTGGAGAAAAAAATTACAGAACTATCATTGCTATGTCGTATGTTGAAAATGAGACACAAGAACACAAATATCATATTTCTAACATGCAATATAGCGACTTACTCGAGAAAACTTGTGAAAATAGGTGTATCACATAACTAATATGCAATATAAGTCTAACTGTGCACCGCATGTTGGTCATGCAATACATGTTTTATAATTATATGTGACACTAGTGTAATTTAAAAAAAAAAAATGTATTGCACTTTCAAAATGGGATACAACAACATTATTCATGTTTTTTTTTTTCACAATTTGGTTCAGTACAATTTTTTTTAAAAAACAACATAATACGTGTAATATTCTCCATTTAATGGGATGTCTTTTTTTAGTTTTTTTCTTTTTTGACGGCTTTCATGCTTGCTTATAAATGTATGCCTTAAGGCAATGAGAACATTTAATTAATTATTTATTCAAAATACAAAATATTTGAGCTGCCTTTTTCTCTTTATACCCAAATTTTGAATTATTGCTTAGAATTTTTTTTTTATGCCAATTATCTAGTATTTGCCAAATCAATAAAAAATTGAAAATCACTTTCTAGGTATCCTAAGAATCCACGAATTTCGATATGCTCTTAATTCTTTCGCTACGTTAGAGAATCGGACAAATGATCGATGAGTCGCTGGATGCAGCTTTATAACATCGATTAGATGTGATAACGGATTGACCTGCAAAGAGAATGGATGTACTTATGGTAGAAGAAGATTTTTTATAGGCTAGTGGAGAACCGGTCCTTGATACTGTAAATCCCCGAATTTTTGGATCCAAATTAAAGCTTAAACCCTAATCGGAAGTCAACCGGATTCTTAGGCCAACCAAAACCCTAGTTTACCGTAACCGCTTAAGTCTGGCATTGCCGTTTTCTCAAGCCCTAGAAAACGAAGTTGGAAAAGTTAGCTATTATAGTTTGTAATAGCTATAGGTTATATAAAAATATCAAATTGAAGGAATTCGAGTGTCCTTTGAACCCGATCGGACATAGTTCTTGAAAAACGTGTCCGGAAGCCCGGAATAGGAAAAATATTCCAAATATACCGTTAGACTCGTAAAAATATGATATTTCCAAAAATATCAATTTCGTAATTTTTCGGTAGCTAAAAATATCAGATATCGCTTTTATACGCGTATTTTCTTACTACCAGCATTAAATTGTCATGTCTACTTTTACATTACACTATTTCCTACTATTCTACACTATTCATCTATCTCTATTTTTTCTTACAACCTACTCTTACAAACCATACATCTATTTCTTACACATTTTCATTTCCAATACAACTTCACATCTTTCATTTCTTACTTTTAATTAACAAAATAACAAAAAAATAAAATTTTCCCCTTCCCTATGCAAAGAGTAGCGCCGGCCCCCTCTCCCATCTCTTTCAAATTGTTTTATTTTTACTTATTTAATTAACACAAATTATCTCCCACATTTTCCTATAAATATCCCATCATACCTTCCCTTCTTTCACACCACTTCTTCTCTAAAGTTACTATACCAAAATCTCCCTCAAATTATCTCAAAAATCCTCTCCAAGAAGTCTTACAAGAAAGCTCTCTTTAGTTTCTTCTTTAGGTAAACTTTCTTCAAGAAAATCCTCCAAGCTTTCTTTATCTTCATCTACTTAGTATGAACTTAATGTGTGTTTTCTAAAACCATGAAAGTTAAGAAAGCAACAATAGGTTCATACTTTGTTTTTGTTCATCATCACAAATTCCTTTATGTTCCTTATGTTTCCTTTATGTTTATTACTATCTAATATATTTATATAGCTATATATACTATTTAGAGCATATAAGCTCATTGTCTTGCAATTTATTTATCTTTCATGTAATTTATTTACTTCATTGCAATTTATTTATTTCAAGTTGAATTTAAGACTAGTCATTCTAGTCTTAGACTTGTCCTCATCAAGTCAAAACAATTCTTTTTCTTTTCCTTTTTCGGGACTAGTCTTTTCTTAGTCTCGGGGTACCATGATGAAGCTAAGGTCCCAATACTTGATTTATTTCTTTTAAGTTATTATGTTCTTTTCATATTTTCACAGCTTATGATTCATATTCATGCATGAACATAATGGATTTGTCTCAACAAAATAAATGAAGGAAATGTTTTCTTAAGATAAAAAGTTTTCCTCTAAAAATAAAAATATGGAGTTAATGTTTAGAGGAACTTATAAGAGATTTTACAAACATACAAAAGACTTATGAAGTAAACAAGAGTTTTACAATAACTTCATCTTTTTCTAAGTAGAAGCCCTTTTCATTAAAATAAAATAATCCCAAGAAACCAAGGAACTAAAATATTCTTGTGAGAAAATTGTCATAACTTTTACAAAATTGTTGGAATCTAAGTTTAGAAAATAAAACCACTCCTTAGGAATTTAAAGTTATTACAAGAAATTAAATTTAGGAAAAGAATATTCATCACAAATAACTCAAGGTCTTTCAAAAGTAAAATGAATATTCTAATAAAATCTCAAGTTCAAAGTCTTTTAAAAACCTTACTTTCCATAAGTTGAGACAACTTCATTTACTTCATACATTTGTTATGAGTTATTACATATATGTATATACCTTTCAAAAAGTTTACAAAATATTTGAGATATTTATCTTTTCAAATGAGCTTTGTTTACAAGAAGGAAAACAAGTGTTTCCAAATTCGTGGTAAATCTGGTCGCTGTCTTTTCGGAACCCAAACGACCTAGTTTTATGAAAATAAGTTTAGAAATGCGTAGACCTTTTCGAGTAGGTAGAAAACGGTATATTATACGCGAAATTCCGAATTAAAACGAGCAAGTTATGGCCATTTTAAGTTGAAATTTCCCTTTATATGATTTTTACCGTGATTTTAAGAGAAATTTAGAAACTTCAAAAAATATAAGTTTTATGAAAGACTCATTTTGGGTATTTCATCTTGTTTAGGTGACGAGGGACCCAAGATCATCTATCCAGAGGATTATTTCGATTATACCTACCGATTATGGAGTAAGTTAATTCTTTTCCTAAGATACATTTCCTTGTTTGTGCTTGTAATTAGTGGCATTAGAAATTTAGGAAAAGATGAATGAACCAATGTTATGAAATAATTGTTGAATGAAAATTAAGTATTTCGAAAGACTATATGTTAAATAAAAGTGTGACTTTTTGTATTGATTTGATGAACTTATGGTTGATCACCCTTAACATGAATTCAACTTATATGGTTAAATGTTTAATTGAAATTTATTAATGCATATCATACTTGTGAGTCACATTTATTTCGCTACTATTCTTCGTGTAGGGAAACGATGAAGTGGTAGTGGTGGCTAGTAGGAGCCGGTAAGTCTACATGGGCCAGTAGGAGCCAGGAAGTCTACAGGGCAAGCAAGAGCCGATAAATCTGTAAATATTGATGGTCGTATTGGCCTGTAACCACCCAACCCTTGTCATGGAGGGCGTTAAATCCATGCTGCACTCGATTTCCGGTTAATCTTGTGTAATTGGTTGTTCATGTGATTGGTGCATTATATATGTTTGAATTAAATAACTTGGGTGTCATATGGAAATGTTATATAGTTAGGAATTATCTCACTAAGCTAGATTTGCTTATACCCTTATAGTTTTCTATTACAGTATAATTATCTATGGTTGGCCCCGAGGAGCCCAGTGTGCCAGGTATGAGCTTATGCTACTAGGAGTTTTTGGAGCAAGTTTATGTATTTTTAGTTTTGAACATAAACTTCTAGGAAAAATCTCTATAGTAGACTTATGTGATAGTTATGTTTATTTTGTTATTGGTATAGTTGATCAAAGACTTTAATGAGGGGGAATGCCCCTAAGATGATGTACGAACTTATTATTGAATGAAGATTTTATGTTTATCCATTTAAGTTTATGCTTGCTTTTGCTATCTATTTAAACGTAATACCCCTGTGAGTCTCCTACTATATTGGAAGCACGCCTTGCATATGATATCGAAGCTCCTGCATGACTACGGATTGTCATTCATTAGCTTTAATGTTATATGCGGCGGACTGCCACGTTTAGGATACCCTCTGGGGCGTGACAGATACTTATGTCAATGAAGATTATGGTGATTTTAAGATTGATGATCAACCATTGTTTGATATCTTCAATTGTGGAAGAGTTAAAGAGGCAGGTTGGGGTATTATTAGCTAAGATTTTTATTCGAGCAAGTCCAAGTCCTTATGTAATTCCAACTCTTCTAACGCTTAAGAAGGATCACATGTGAGGTATTTGTGTGGTTAGTTTCAAGGAGTTTAATACATGTCTAGGGTTTTTGTAGAAAAATATTACCAATATACAACTCCAATGAAATTAATTACCAATATACCACACTAAAATCGTATTTGATAAACGGGACATATTTTTTAATATATAAATCGCAATATACAAACACGATATAATGTTTCATTATCATCCCTATATCGCGTTTGTAAAAAGCGATACACCTATGTCACTTAAAGAAATCGCGATATAGCATGTATATCGCGACTACTAAACATGATATACATATGAAAATAATACGTATATCGCTTTTTCATTTTGCGATATAGGTACAGTATTGTAACTTTTGTATGTCCTGTTTTTAAGTTGCTATTTAGAAGTAGTATATTGGTAGTTATGTTTATATTGACCTTAAATAAGTAATTAATTTTATAAGTGTCCTAAACTGAAAATTATTTCTAGTTTCAAGTGATTATTATATGGCATGGTAAAAATTCGAGGGCGAATTTTATCCAATCTAAGGAAATGATGCAGTGAATACTAATAACGCGGTCAATGTTTTTTTAATTTCTTTTAATGACTTTTAATTAAATATTCAATAACTTTTCTATTAAAGTTTTTTAATAGGATTTTCTTTTTTATTCTACATTCAAAAGAATATATTTTGAATATTACTTAATGTCTTTTAATGGGAGTTTTTTTTTTTTAATCTCTTTCCTTTTTCAATATCATTCAATTTTTTTTAAATATAATTTTTTAGCCTTTTTAGTTTAATTTCCTTTTCGACAACTTTTAGGCTTGCCTATAAAATGTATGCCTTAAACAATGAGTTAATCAATTATCATTTAGTAATATCAATTTTAATTCGTCTTACTCTATCTTGTTTCCCCCAAAATTCAAATTTGCCCTTTTATTTTGATTTTGGATACCAATTACCTGTGCATTCTCAGAATCAACAAGCATTTGAAGATCACAATCCAGCATTCGGGCCTAAATCAACGGACCATGGTAAATCCTAAATTAACCTGTCGTGTTAGTAATGATGCGGTGATCAATAATAATGTAGTCAATGTTTTTTCAATTTCTTTTAATAGTTTTTAATTGGATAGTCAATAACTTTTTTATTGATATGTTTTAATAGGATTTTCTTTTTTAGTCAATGATCAAAATAATATATATTGAAAGGGTTTTTCTTTTTAGCCTCTTTCCTTTTTCGATATCATTTAATGTTTTTTTTAATAGAAACTTTTTAGCCTTTTTAGTTTTGTTTCCTTTTTGACAGTTTTCATGTTTGCCTATAAATGTATGCCCTAGGGCAATGAGTTAATCGATTATCATTCACTAATATTGTTTCTTAGCCGTCTTGCCCTATCTCTTTTCCCTAAATTTCAAAATTGCCTTTTACTTTTAATTCGGATGCTAATTACCTAGGTATTCTCATAATCAACAGGTATTTTAAGATCACAATCCGGCATTTGTGCACAAATTAATAGATCGTGGTCAACTTAAATTAAGTTAGTAATGATGCGGTGGTCTATAATTATACGGTCAATGTTTTTTCAAATTTTTTAATAGTTTTTAATTGGATATTTAATAAATTTTTTATTAATGTGTTTTAATAGCATTTTATCAAAAGAACATCTTTCTAAAATTATTCACTGTTTAATAAGAGGGTTTTCTTTTTAGGCTCTTTCCTTTTTTAATATCATTTAATGTTTTTTTCAACAGAAACTTTTTAACCTTTTTAGTTTTATTTCCTTTTCGACAATTTTCAGGCTTGCCTATAAATGCATACCCGCGATGAGTTAATCATTTATCATTCTATAATATTGATTTTGTGTTGTCTTGCTCTATCTCTTTTCCCCAAAATTTGAACTTTTAATTTTGATTTTGGATGTCAATTACATGGATATTCGCATAATCAATATGTATTTAAAGATCAAAATACGGCATTCGAGCACGGATCGATGGATCATGATAAACCCTAAATTAATCTGTTGCATTAGTTGGTATTAGAGCCACATTCGTTGTTGGATTGTCATGGCACCTCGCAGATAGACCGATCAACAACAAGCAATGGATGTGATCTATGATCATGATGATCTGGATCGAAGCATCAAATAGATAATCGACTCGTGGCTAGCTGCAACTTTGGTGCGTGGATTAGATGTGGTGGTAAATCAAGTTACAGAGAGGTTAATTGTGCTAATGGGACACCAAAGGAATATTAACCCAATCTTTCATATGAAATTGGGAATTTTTTAATTTCACTTTTATGAAATCTCAGTTTTTGAGGACAAAGACCTAACTGTTTTTTATACTGATGATGAACTAGTTGTTGATATTTATGATGATAAAGAGGAGGATGTTTTTTAGGTTGTTGGTGAGGCAGGGCTAATTTTTTACGCTAAGTACGTTGAAGAAGAGATGCATGATTTAGATGTTGATTTTGCTCTTGTAGGCAAAGAGGTTGAAAGAGAGATAGCAGTACCTAAGGTGGTAGTTCCAATTGTAAAGAAGCCAAAGAGACAGTATGAGGAGTTATTAGCTAAATTTTTCATTTAGGATAGTGTTAGTGATTGTGCCCTAGGCCAATTACTAAGTATTGTTATTTCGTGTACTTGAGGCCAATTACCAGTTAGTGATTTTGTTGTAAAATATTGAAAGAGAATTCTGTATTTATTTTTAGGTTTACAATGAATCAAATATATACAAGTTGCCTAAAGGATAAAAAAGGCAACTAATAGCAAAATCTCCTAATTTAATGAGTCAAACATTTAATGGCTCATTAATGACTCATTTAATGGGTCAAACAATTTAATGGGTCAAAGACCCCTAATTTAGTATGATTCTATAATTACAATATTTAAAACACTAAAACCTATTAGCCATATTTTCCCACACTCCCCCTCAAGCTGGTGAATAGATATTTTCCATTCCCAGCTTGGATATAATATTTTCAAATGTTGCACCACTTAATCCTTTGGTTAACACATCAGCGAGCTGATCAGTTGTAGATACATAGGGTGTGCAAATCAATCCACTCTCCAATTTTTCCTTGATAAAATGTCTGTCAATTTCAATATGCTTTGTCCGATCATGTTGCACAGGATTGTGGGCAATGCTAATTGCAGACTTATTATCGCAATAAAGCCTCATTGGGCCCTCCAACTTGATTCTCATGTCTTCTAGAATGATCTTTAGCCAAAGTAACTCACATACACCTTGAGCCATTGCTCGAAATTCAGCTTCTGCACTAGACCTTGCTACTACATTTTGCTTCTTACTCCTCCATGTCACAAGATTCCCACCTAGAAACGTACAATATCCAGTGGTCGATCTTCTATCAATCAATGAGCCCGCATAATCAGCATCTGTGTAGGCTTCAAGTATTAGATTCTCACTTCTCCTAAAGAGAATTCCTCTTCCTGGTGTACCTTTAAGATATTGCAGCACTCTATGTGCTGCTTGAAGATGAATCTCTTTTGGATTGTGCATGAATTGACTAATCACACTCACAGCATAAGCTATATCTGGTCGTGTGTGGGATAGATAAATGAGCTTTCCTACCAACCGTTGATACATTCCTTTGTCTACCATAGCATCTTCCTCTGCTATTCCAAGCTTTACATTCGGATCTATTGGAGTACTCACCGGTTTGCATGCTGTTTTACCTGTCTCCTTGAGTAGATCAGTTACATACTTCTGTTGAGAGATAAAAATACCTTTCTTTGAATGTGCCACTTCAATTCCAAGAAAATATTTTAGCTTCCCAAGTGTCTTAATCTCAAATTCTTTTGCCAAGCACTCACTCAAAAAACGTCTTTCTTCGTCATCACTTCCTGTAACAATTATATCATCCACATAAACTAAGAGAATTGTGACTCCCCCTAAAGATGAGTGTTTGACGAACAGTGTATGATCTCCTTGACTTTGCTTATATCCTAATGTCACCATAACCTTGGCAAACCTGCCAAACCATGCTCGAGGAGATTGTTTAAGCCCATATAATGCCTTCTTTAACCTACACACTGTGTGATCAGTAACTCCTTTTTTATAACCTGGTGGGATCTCCATATATATCTCTTCCTCTAGATCTCCATGCAAGAAAGCATTTTTTACATCAAATTGTTGTAAATCCCATCCAAAGTTGGCTGCCAAAGACAATAGGACTCTAACAGTATTTAACTTTGCTACCGGGGCAAACGTTTCTAGATAGTCCACTCCATATGTCTGAGTATACCCTTTGGCTACCAACCTCGCCTTGTATCTCTCTACTGAACCATCAGCTTTATACTTCACTGTATACACCCATTTACATCCCACAGGTGTCTTCCTTGCTGGTAACTCCACTAACTCCCATGTTTTGTTCTTTTCTAGTGCCTCCATTTCTTCATTCATAGCTTGTTTCCATTTTTCATTGGACAAAGCTTCAGATAGATTGGAAGGAATGACAACAGTTTCTAGGTTACTTAGAAAGGCTCTGTGTGATGGAGAAAAACGCTCAAAGGATAGGAAGTGTGCAAGGGGATATAAAGGTTTTTTAGTGCACTCTCTTGTACCCTTTCTTAATGCAATGGGCAAGTCTGTGTCACTATCACCCTTATGGGTCTCACCCTCTACCTCTGGTTCAGTTTCAATTTGTAGTATAGGTTCAGAAATCATTACCTCATCGGACTTTTGGACTTGCACAGATTTGGGGGCAACCATCTTCTTCCTTGCATTCATCTTGCCTTCACCATATCTAACATCCTCGGGAATAGACTCGGTTTCAGGTTGAGTAGACCCAGAAGCTGTTGTTACAGGATCAGACATAAGTTCAGAGGAGACTATGACAGACTCAGGTAGCTCAGTTTGACCCGGGGTATGGTCACTAGTGGATGAAAAATCTAACATCAAGTCAAAACCCAAACCCCCGTCTTCTCTTACTAACTTCTCCCCCTGAAGATAGGGGTTTGGAAAGTAAGATTCACGTTCATTGAAGGTAACATCCCTAGAAACAAAGAGTTTTCGAGAAGATGGATGATAACACTTGTAACCTTTTTGGGTTGACGAATATCCCACAAATACGCACTTTATAGCTCTTGGATCCAGTTTCCCTCGGTTGTGACTGTGAACATGTACGAAGGATGTACACCCAAACACTCTAGGAACAAGATTATTTGTAGTATGTAGGTTAGGGTAAAAGGTTGACAATACATCCATTGGACTCTTAAACCCGAGGACTCTAGATGGCAATCTATTTATGAGATATGTTGCTGTAAGAACAGCTTCTCCCCAAAAAGTTTTAGGTACATGATTTTCAAATAACAATGCTCGAGTTTTTTCAAGGAGATCACCATTTTTCCTCTCTGCAACTCCATTTTGCTGTGGGGTATTCACACAAGATGACTCATGTATTATCCCTTCTTTTTGAAAATATGGACTTAGAATTTGATTGAAATAGTCCCTTGCATTATCAGACCTAACTCTCTTGATGGTCACTCCAAATTGATTTTTAATCATGGAACAAAAATTTGGGAAAACAATGCTGACATCAGATTTTTGTTTGAGAAGAAAAATCCAACAAACTCGAGTGCAATCATCAATAAAAGAAACAAACCATCGTGCCCCAGAGATATTGGTAACAGTAGATGGACCCCAAACATCACTATGAATTAAATAAAAAGGAATTGAACTTCTTTTATTGCTTGCTGGAAAAGGTACACGTTTGTGTTTGGCAAGTTCACATTTTTCACAATTGAAAGACTCAACATCTAGACTTTTAAACAAAGATGGAAACAAAAGTTTAATGACTTGAAATGATGGATGTCCGAGTCGGCGATGATGGAGCCAAATTTTCTCTTTATTGGATGACAAAGACTCGGAAACAAATGACACTGACTGTTTATCCTTGGTGATGGTTGGTTGACTTGATTCAAGAAAGTAGAGGCCACCTCTTTCTCTAGCATATCCAATCATCTTCCCCGTACCCTTTTCTTGAAATACACAATCATTATGATGGAAAACTACATTACATTGTAAGTCATGAGTAAGTTTTTGGACGGATATCAAATTGGTAGATAGCTTAGGGACATGAAGGACATTTTGCAAGGTTAACAATGGGTTAATTTGAACACTTCCAATTCCTGCAACAGTGGTCAAAGAACCATCTGCAGTGGCTATTTTCCTACTGCTTGGGCATGGGGAATAGGTGGTAAAGACATTTGGTGAGTGGGTCATATGATCGGTAGCTCCTGAATCCATAATCCAAGAGGTGGAAAAGGTAGCATCCGAAACATTTAATCCAATAGAAAGTGAAGACTCACCTGAATATGCTAAAGAACAAATTTCTGACATGTCGCTTAGCACAAATCAGAATAAAAAAATTGAAACAACACCAGCAATTAAGGCTGGCTCTATAGCACCTATGAAAACAAAAATAGAGGAGAAATACCAGCAATTAAGGCTGGCTAGTCGTAGGTATAAGGATAAAAAGAAAACCACTAGCAATTAAGGCCGGTTGAAAAAGAAGAAGAAAAAAGAAAAGGTGGAAGCAGAAAATCAAAAGCACTCCAAGATGAATTGCTCTGATACCATGTTGTAAAATATTGAAAGAGAATTCTGTTTTTATTTTTAGGTTTACAATGAATCAAATATATACAAGTTGTCTAAAGGATAAAAAAGGCAACTAATAGCAAAATCTCATAATTTAATGAGTCAAACATTTAATGGCTCATTAATGACTTATTTAATGGGTTAAACAATTTAATGGGTCAAAGACCCCTAATTTAGTATGATTCTATAATTACAATATTTAAAACACTAAAACCTATTAGCCATATTTTCCCACAGATTTAATTTTAAAATCTAATGGGAAGAATAAATAAATTATTATTATAAATAATAATTTACTATCACTATCAACCCTAATAAGATTAGGGGCATTATTGTCAGTGCAAAATACTTACATAATATAAATAGGTGTGATAGCGTCTCATTAGGGTTAAGACTTTTACTGTCACATTAGACGACAGAGAAATTCTGTAACCATAAAAAGAGAAACACAAGAAAACAAGATTCTTCTCAAATAATTTAGAAGCGTTCTAGATTGTGCTAGCATACAAAGGTGATTCCTTTTGGAGGCGCTTGTTCGTATGGACGAAGTAGAGGGTGCTGCGAAATTGCGGTACCTTGTAGATTCGGATTGATATCAGTTTTCACAAATTCGAATTGCAAGGTATTATTTTGAATCATCTTTTTGTATCCGATTTAATTTGAACACATGGATCTAGGCTTTAGGGTTTTAATTTTTCCGCTGCAAATAAGATTTAAATTTTCGTATGAAACCCTATAGTGGCATCAGAGCCACTTGTGTTCTTAATTAAATTGGAATTTGTTTTTCTATCTACATATGATGTAGTGTTATTTTGTGATCAATATGCGGTTGAAATTAGATTCGAATAAGTTATAGTGAATAAATTCATAGAATTCGATTTTATGATTTTCGTATCTATTCATGTTAATTGCAATATCAATTCGTTATTATGCATGGTGTAATCAATACGAATATGATTATGTATGTGATATAATAAAATTCAAAATTTTGAAAATCGAATCTGTTATTGTGCATGAGGGGTAAAACAGATATAATTGGATTAGGTTAACATCGAATATATATATATATATGTTGATATATCTATATGTGTGTTTTTTGGCTTTTTTCAATGGGGTTAAAAGGATCTGATAGATTTCGAATCAATCAGGTTTAGTATGTTTAATATGATTAAACATGTTTCAAAATTCGTTATTCAAGGGTAGGACGTATATTGTTCAATTGTTGAATAGATTAGCAAATCTCAATCGTGTATGACACGAATTACAATTGTGAATTGTAATAATTTTTTTTAAATCGAATGAAATTTTTGCAGTTCAATGGTTAAAGTCATGTTTTTCGTATTGCTATAAATCTGGGTTTTAAGAATCGAATATTTTATTTTGCAATGTTTCGAAATCCAAATCAAAAGATTTGATTTTCAATGAATTTTAAAACCTAAATTTGATGAATTTTTGTTTTACGAATTAACAATGACTTATATTTTTCAAAGGATCTTCTAACCCAAATTTTTCAATTTCGTCCAAGTTTCAGGGGCAGCGCAAGGGACGCTGTCCCTTTGACCCTTGCCCACTAACCGGCTAACGGGACCACCGTAAGGGGACTCTGTCCCCTTGACCCCTATAAGATGCATAGCTTAATTCCATAAGCACTAAATAAAGATAGTTAATATAAAGATCGTATTTTTAAGTATTTTAACTATTTTATACTTACGAGTGGGCAATGGAGCAAAGGTTGCTACCCTAGCTATTAGAAGTTATGAGTTAACTTTGCCTAATGGGCTCTTGTTAATGTTGAATAATTGCTACTATGTTCCTACTTTGAGTAGGAATACTATTTCCATTTCATGTTTAGATATTGAAGGATTTTCGTTTATTATTAAGAATAATAAATGCTTCATTTATAATAAAGACATGTTTTATGCAAATGCTGATTTACATGATGGTCTTTATGTTATAAATCTGAAACCTGATAATGTATCTATCTATAACATAAATAATAAGAAACTTAAATTTGATGATTTAAATATGAGCTACCTATGGCATTACGTCTTAGTCACATAAATGAGAAACGCATATTGAAGCCCCATAAGCATGGATTCTTGAATTCGTTTGATTTTGAATCATATGAGATATGCAAGTCCTGTTTATTAGGCAAGATGACCAAAGATCCCTTCACTGGGCACAGTGAAAGGGCAACGGATTTATTGGGCGTAATATATACTGATGTATGTGGCCCATTAAGCATTGCTTCTAGAGGAGGTTATTAATAATTCATCACATTTACTGATGATTTTAGTAGATATAGATATGTCTTTTTGATGAGGCATAAATCTGAATCGTTTGAAATATTTAAAACTTTTCATAATGAAGTACAAAATCAGCTTGGAAAAACTATTAAAATGCTTTGATCAGATCGAGGTAGCAAATATCTAAGCCAAGAATTTAATGACCATCACAGAAATTATGAAATAATTTCACAATTAACTCCACTTGGAACACCACAGGGGAATGGTGTATCAAAAAGGAGAAATAGAACCTTATTAGATATGGTTTGATCTATGATGAGTCAAACAGATCTTCCTCCATCCTTTTGGGGCTATGCCCTAAAGACAGCTGCATTCACGTTAAATCGTGTTCCTTCTAAGGCGGTAAAAAAGACACTATATGAGATATGGACCGGAAAAAGGCCTAATCTGTCTTTCCTCAAGATTTGGGGTTGTGAGGCTTATGTCAGACGTCTAGCCTCAGACAAATTAGGACCTAAATCAGATAAACGCCTTTTTGTGAGGTACCCCAAAGAAACCAAAGGGTATTACTTTTATAATCCCTGAAAAAACAAAATGTTTGTCGCTCAGAATGGCATCTTCTTAGAGAAATAGTTTATCCATGGAAGAACTAGTGGGAGTAAAATACATCTTGAAGAAGTCCAAGATCCATAAAATAGTGTAATATTGCCAATAGAAAGTCAACAAGTCACACAGTTACCTGTTGACCCTCCACAAGTAACACAAGGCCCACGCAGGTCTAATAGGGTATGACATCAACCGGAGAGATATGGATTTCTCATTACAGATAGTCGTGATGTGTTGCTCATGGATCATAATGAGCCCACTACCTATCAGGAAGCCATGATGGGACCGGATTCTGAGAAATGGTTGGAAGCTATGAAATCTGAAATACAATCCACGGATGACAATCGAGTATGGACTTTGATTGATCCACCTGAAGGTATAAAGACCATTGGGTGCAAATCGGTTTTCAAGAAGAAAACCGATATGGATGGTAATGTGCAGACCTTTAAAGCACGACTAGTGGCGAAAGGTTTCAAGCAAACACATGGTATAGACTATGATGAAACTTTTTCACCAGCTACTATGCTTAAATCCATCAGGATTCTTATTGCCATTACTGCGTACTATGATTACGAGATCTGGCAAATGGATGTCAAAACAACATTTCTTAACGGAACCTGCTTGAGGATGTGTATATGACACAACCAGAGGGTTTTGTTTATCCCAAGGATTCTACAAATGATTACAAGCTTCAAAGATCCATTTATGGATTGAAGCAGGCATCTCAAAGTTGGAATCTTCGATTTAATGAAGCAGTCAAAAAGTTTGGATTCATAAAAAATGAAGATGAACCTTGTGTTTACAAGAAAATTAGTGGCAGTGCAGTAGTCTTCCTAGTGCTATATGTGGATGACATAGTACTCATTGGAAATGATATTCCTATCTTACAGAATGTAAAGACTTGGTTAGGAAAGTGTTTTTCAATGAAAGACTTAGGCGAGACTGCTTATATTTTACGCATTAAGATCTATAGAGATAGATCTAGAAAGATCATTGGCCCAAGTCAGAGTGCATATATAGACAAAGTATTGAATCGGTTTAATATGCAAGATTCCAAAAGAGGATTCTTGCCAATGTCACATGGTATAAATCTAAGCAAGACTCAATGTCCAATGACAAATGATGAGCGAGATCGCATGAGTAAGATTCCTTATGCTTCGGCAATTGGATCAATCATGTATGCCATGTTATGCACTCGACCAAATGTGTCATGTGCATTAAGCATAACTAGTAGATACCAGTCAGACCCTAATGAAGCTTGCTGGACAACAGTCAAGAATATTCTTAAGTACTTAAGAAGAACTAAAGACACATTCTTGACATATGGAGGATTGGAAGACAAGCTAGTTGTAAATGGTTACATAGATGCAAGCTTCCAATCTGACCCTGATGATTTTAGATCGCAATCTGGATATGTTTTTTGCTTGAATAGAGGTGCAATAAGCTGGAAAAGTTTAAAGTAAAGCACTATAGCAGATTTTACAACAGAAGCTGAATACATAGCAGCATTAGATGCAGCTAAGGATGCAGTTTAAATAAAGAAGTTCATTACAGAACTAAGTGTTGTTCCTAGCATTGCAAATCCAGTAAACCTTTATTGTGATAATAATGGTGCTATTGCACAAGCTAAGGAACCCAGATCACATCAACGATCCAAACATGTACCCAAACGTTATCATCTCATTCAAGAGATCATCGAAAGAGGAGATGTCAAAATATGCAGAGTTTCATCTGATGACAATATTGTGGATCCACTTACTAAGCCTCTTGTACAGACAAGCATGCATGATTACTAGGTCAATGGGTGTTAGATACATGTATGATTTAGCCTAGTGCAAGTGGAAGATTGTTAGTGATTGTGCCCTAGGCCAATTACTAATTGTCATTTCATTTGTATTTTAATTAAGACGCATTTTTTATTATAAAGTTTGGATATTTACTTTATAATAAAGATTCATGAATAATCTATTTATTCTTGAATATTCATTATTGTAGGATGGTAATGAATTATATCAAGAGCGAGTTTTATTAGATAATCATGAGATGTTTATGTGTATAGAGATACAGATAAAACTCATATGTATATATATTAGAGATCTATATATATTGGACCGACCCGCTATGCGATCACTACATGTGTCAGGTCATAAGTGATTCTCATAATAACAATGTCAATATATCCTTGGACCCGAAATCACCATAGTTTCCAACATGAGTGACATTATGTCTCGACTAAATCAAACGTTGTTCTTAACCGAATAATTATAAAGGTTTTGATGGGGCATGATGTAAATCATGTAGGGTGGTTTGAGTGATTAAGATGAGATTTGTCCCTCTCTTTATGAGAGAGATATCTTTGGGCCCTCGATAAGTGAGACGGACAAATGCATGGTCATGCTCAAATTAATTGATTAGTGTTATCAATTTCATTTGTTTTATCAGTTCACTTAGAGATCGAGAAACAACAAGATTGAATGATATAAGAATAACACTGTCCATGTCTTATATTTGATCTAGATATTGCGAGACAAAAGGATGATGACATAAGTTATAGAACAGGTAAAATTGGATCACCGATCTTCATTTGATTTGGGTAAACATAATGTCTTGCTAGAGGCCGCTTATGTTTTGTTTACTGAAAAATGATTTTTAAGTTAACTACCAATATCAAATGAATCTATAGGGTCACACATAAAAGAATAAGCAAAAAATGGATCATGGATTTTAGATATATGTGTGATTTAGCCTAGTGCAAATGGGAGATTGTTAATGATTGTGTCTTAGGCCAATTACTAAGTATTGTTATTTCATGTCCTTGAGGCCAATCACCAGTTAGTGATTTAATTTTAAAATCCAATGGGAAGAATAAATAAATTATTATTATGAATAATAATTTACTATCACTACCAACCCTAATAAGATTAGGGGCATTATTGTCAGTGCAAAATACTGACATAATATAAATAGGTGTGATAGCGTCTCATTAGGGTTAAGACTTTTACTGTCACATTAGACGACAGAAATTCTGTAACCCTAAAAAGAGAAACACAAGAAAACAAGATTCTTCTCAAATAATCTAGAAGTATTATAGATTGTGCCAGCACACAAAGGTGATTCCTTTTAGAGGCGCTTATTCGTGTGGACGAAGTAAAGGGTGCTACGAAATTATGGTGCCTTGTAGATCTGGATTGATATCAGTTTTCAGAAATTTCAATTGCAAGGTATTATTTTGAATCATCCTTTTGTATCCGATTTAATTAGAACACATGGATCTAGGCTTTAGGGTTTTAATTTTTCTGCTGTAAATAAGATTTAAAATTTCGTATGAAACCCTACGGATAGTGAGTTTTTATGTAGTTCCAGCCCTTCCTAAAAAGGATTGCACGTGGTGTATTTGTATGGTTAATTTGAGGTAATTCTTGGGTGACATGGTAAAAACTCGAGGGTGAATTTTGTCTGACCCAAGGGGAATGATGTGATGGTCAATAATGATGTGGTCAATGTTTCTTCTATTTCTTTTAATAGTTCCTAATTGGATTTTTAATTGCTTTTTTATTTATGTATTATAATAGGAATTTCCTTTTTAGTCACCATTCAAAAGAGTATCTTTTGAATATGATTTGATGTATTTTAATAGGATGCTTTTTTTATTCGTTTCCTTTTTTAATGTCGTTTAATGGGATGTTTCTTTTTAGTTTTTTTTTCCTTTTTAGCAGCTTTCAAGCTTGCCTATAAATGTATGCCTTTAGGCAACAAGAACATTCAATTAATTAATTATGTGGAAATACAAAGTATTTGAGTCGTCTTTGCTCTTTATTCCCAAATTTCAAATTCTTGCAGAGAATTTTTTTTTATGATGTCAATCATCTAGGTATTCACAGAATTAATAGGTAACTGAAGATCGCTTTTTAGGTATTATGAGAATCAACAGATTGTGATATTTTCTTAATTCTTTCGCTGTGTTAGGTTATAGATAATAGGTAGATAACAGACGTAGCCAAACAATTAAGAAAATATCACAATCCGTTCATTCTTATAATACCTAGAAAGCAACATTCAATTTATCTATTGATTTTACAAATACTTAAATAATTATCATTAAAAGTCGAAAATTATATGCAAGAATTCAAAATTTGGTAATAAAGAGCAAAGATGGCAAAAAAAAAATTTATATTTATGAATAACCGGTTAACTAATTGCCCTGGACGTACATTTAAAAGCAAGCCTTAAGTCTCCTAAAAAGGAAAAGAATGAAAATATATATCCTAATAAAAGATGAAAAGACTAAAAAAAGACTTCCTGTTAAAAGACATTAAATGATACTAAAAAAGAAAAAGAATAAAAAAATTCGATTAAAAGTTATTAAATAAGTTGTTCTTTTGAATTTTGACTAAAAAAAAACATATTAAAAGACATTGACGAAAATTTATTAAAAATCCAATTAAAAAATATTAACATATTAAGAAAATATTATTGACCACCACATCAAGGTTCCTATGTCAAATCCATCAAGAACTTGGAAAGAAGCAATGTGCTCTCCTTAGTCCTTACTCCGTTTCCCACAAAGGCATTGATACAAAAAAATAAAAATAAAAAGATAAATAAAAAGGCTAACTTGTAGCATGCCCTTCCTAGACCGCATGTAAATGTAATCCCACAACAAAAGAAATCTAGAAGGGTGTAAGCTACAATTGATTTAGTGAAATATCTTCTCAAAACACATCTTTCAAGCAATATATCAAACAAGTGTACCATTGTCAACCACATGCCATGCAAGGAACCAAATGAATAACAATTATACAGTAATCAAAAAACCATATATATAATAGATTTTCATCCTCCATGATAAAGGTTATGGAATTAAACCCGACAATCTTTGTGATCTTACCCCTCGTTAGGTGCGAGCCTTAGGACTAATTCTTAAGTAGTGACAACCAGTGTAGCTCTAGTTTTAACGCCGCATCCCCCAAGCGACCTAGTTCCTTAAGGCTGGAACATGGCCCATTGTCCTTGCCTCGATGATAGCCCATCAAGTCTACCTTACAGTGTTGTTAGGCTTCAACATGTGACTCAAAATGCAATGCATATGCGTCTTATTACTTTAAGCTAATTAACGATTAAATTCCTTTTTGGGCGATCACATAAAGGAAGTGTGCAAATAACATAATAATGGAACAACCAATACTATTTCCATTGTATTTAATATATTTTCCTAAGCAAGCAACCAAACAGATAATACATGCATTATCTTGACCCCAAGTATAATTCATTTCATTATATGTTGTGGGATTACAGGTGCTACCACACTACGACTACAACCAAGTATGTAAGTCATTAGAAATTCTCACTCGACTATAGCTTTCAACTATCATAAGAGCCCTTAGGGAATGTGAGCTTAGATCCAAAGTCTCTTAAACAGGAAAACAACAAGGTAAGAACTTACTATAATTTATCTAGAAAAATAACCTAAATCTACTTTATCCGCTATTGTTTCCCAATAGGATAGTCTTTCTTAAAATCACTATATCTTGGTCGTTTTACGTCCGATTGTAGCAAACAAGTAGTCATTTTCCATCTTTTTAGACGATCTTTCCATTTTTTATGTCATTTTAAACATTTTAGTTGGAAAAGGCAGGAATCAATGAGGGTCAAATTCAACTGTCACATGTTCTCTTCCTATTCTTAATGTTTTCAAAGTTTTGTTGATGTTAATGTTATCGTTAACCTACATCCATCTATCTTAAGTACTTATTGTAGCCTTTCGAGAAGTTTACATGATATCCTACGGAAACTTGGACTAATGCTTCTTTAATGCAAATGGTTACGTATAGATCACTTTCTATTGATTTCTACATGAATATATCTCTTCTTTGTGGTTATATTTATTTAGAGGAACTCTTTTGATATAATGAAAACTAAAGTTTAATTCTACTTTCTTCTCTTAGGGTTTGACATGTTTAGGGAACAAGGAGAAAAATGCTTTTTCCTATGCTTATCATCATCATACTATTAGAATCTATCCCTTTGCTCCTAAGATTACTACTCAAAATAAAGAAGATAACTTGAAACTCACTCTTACTCTCCCTAAGCTCTTGGTGTGGACATAGAGGAGAGGGAATTTGTAACTTCCTTGTACTTCTCCAAGTTAAAAGATCAAATCTTCTCTTTCTCTACTTCTAAAAGGTCTCATCGTAAAAGAAAAAAAAAAAAGAAAGGGGTGTTGATCACTTTTATACTTCCTATTATTTGCATCTTTCTTCTATTGGGGAGTGTTCAAATTATATGTACGTGTTTATATAGAGGTATAAAGGAAAAGTTGCTAGGGTAGATTCCATTTGCTAGTTAGTTGTTAGTCTAAGACTTAGTACAGCTTGTGGCCATGCAAGCCTAAAGGATTTTTAAATAACCTATAGTAAAACCCACATATTGGAAGCTTGTTGGTGAGCTCCTCTTAGACAATTTTGGTGCTCCTTTTTTTTTTTTTTTTTTTGAGAGAGAGAGATTTGATTTTTTTACCTTAGAAAGGAGAGAAAATGACACATTGGTTATTTCTAGCTCACATTTGTACCCTTGTATGTGTACTTATGTGTCATAAAAAGGATATTGGGTTCTTCAAATGCCATATTGAATCTATAAGACATGAGGAAGAAGAAGAAAAGAATAGAAGGTGAAATACCCTAAATCCTCATCTAATTAAATTAGAAATGATTTAATCAAATAACATAATAGATAGTTTATTGTGGTATTAACTTTGAGCTTAGTTAGAAATTTATCTTAGATAGTTAAATAGTTCAAATAAAACAAATAATGAATTATGTATAGATAATTTGACATAGTTAAATTAGTAAATAGATTTGAATTGAAATTGAGATTTTAAATGTTTTGCAAACTCATAAACCTTTTAGTTTTAGTTACCTTTCATTTTCTTAAATCCCTATGATTTTTTAAAACAACTGCTTATTTAAAAATATTAGTTTTAAACCCAAACTCGAACTAAATATCAGATTTTCATAAACAAAACTTTTAAATTATGTTTTTATATCAAGTCATAAATTGCTGATATATATGTTCCCAATTTATTTTCTAACTAATTACGATTTTTAAAATTAACATAAGAAAGATTTAAACTTAATACTTTTATTTAAAATATCTTTATATTTTACTTTTTCCTTTCCTTTTCTTTAATTGCCGCCCACCTCTCTCTCTTTTCTTCTATCATCTTCTTTCCCTTTCCTTTTTCTTTCTTTTACGTTTCCTTTTATCTCATTTTCTTCTTCTCTTCCTTTTCTTCAATATTTAACAACAAGTCTCAATTTCAACAAGATCATAGGAGAGATTGAAGATAGAAATAAGATGGAAGTAAGAAATTAGCTCGAAGAAGCTACATCAACCTAAGATGAAGGAGGAGGAAGAGTAGTAGAAGTGAAGATTTAGTTGGCTAAACATGCAAGTCTGCTTACTTTCTTGTTTTGATTGTTGTTTATATATATAAATGCTAAATAAGGACTAGATAGATGTAGATCTTGTGATAAAATTTATAAGTTAGTAATATATGAACATATATGCTAAAATATGGATATGTATATGCATGTGTAGATTAAGTACTTGATGGTTGGAAATATGATATAGAAATATATAGAAATGTTTATAGAATAAGATTAGGCATATATATACTAATAATAAGTTGTTTCAGTTGGTATATGTTGAAAACAAGTAGTTAAAATTTGAGTAAAAAATAAAAGAAAAGCATAATAAGATCCCCTATTAATCACGGTCGTATCATGGCTGGTGTTGCAAGCGAAAAAATAAAATTAAGGAAGATAACGGGGGTGACGAGAGGCGTGATCTCCTCTGATCACGAATTTTCCCCTTGTTAGGGGCGTGACAAGGACCGTGATGACTGATTGCCTTTAATTAGAGCTACCGAGTCTTAAAATTTATGAACTTATATTATATCCTTCACTCAATTTGACAGGTAAGTACACCTATCATTTGTAGTATGAATGAGTATAGGGTTATCTCAATAGGGAACATATTACAAACATTGGTACTAGTTAATTTTTCTATTACCTAACAATGGAATAATTGAATTGAATAAACTGAATATAATTCAAGCAACTAATCTACACTAAATCTTAATACACCAGAGTGACATAATAACCAGCACAATCTCAACAAATATCAGTTCACAACAAGTTTACTCCGCCACATCAACATGACTTTTTAAATTATTCTTCCTATCAATTGTTGACTACAGGGACCCTTAATTCATGAGTATTCTTCTTAGAACTACTCAATCTTAATATTGATTGTGTCTATTATAATTTCTTCTCAATTAATAGCCAATTAATATTGCACTAATTTCTCATCAGCAATCTTAGGATTTCTTTTTCAGAATTTGTACTATGGGTAGGTGATGGAGTTGAGCATACTAAGCATGACGACTTCATAATGGTACCTCCATCTATGAGTTTATAATGGGAGGATGAATGATCCATTGATGGCCTGATTCATGCAACTTTCCCCAATCTTTCTCAACATTTGAAGATTAAAATTACGTTATCAGTCGTGCACTCTTAGCACCAACAAATGTTGATGTTGGCAAGTTAAACGACATAATTATTCAATCGTTTCCCAATGAAGCACACACATATTACTCTTTTGATGTCGTTAGTGATGATCATGGGTGTATGTACCAGCAAGAATCTTAAACTCTATATCTCCAGGTGGAATGCCTCCTCATATATCAACACTAAAGAAATGAGCTCCAATTATGCTCTTAAGAAACTTAGATCTAAAGGCAATTTTGTGTAATGTTACCAAGTTAATATGCATCGGTTTCTTGTAGAATGTCATTTATGTGAAGGTTTTAACTGAACATGCGAGAGGGTTAACAGTTTTTATTCCAAGGATTTCTTTAAAGACTTCAGATAGTTTAAGTTTCCCATTTGAAATGACAAGAAAACAATTTATAGTATGCTTGAGCTTTGCCTTAACCATCAATAAGGCACAAGGCCAAACGATACATAACATTGTAGCTAGGGCATAACATTCGAAGTTATCAAAATGGGGGGTTGGCCAGTAGAACAGTAATGGCCCAGTCTAGTCATGTGGTGATTCTTTGTTCTCATATGCTTTGTTCTACTGTACTAACGTGACATGCTTTTATCTTATGTTTGCTTTACTTGTTTTAATCTACCTATGCTTCTACTAACAATATTCATTTCTTTCTTTGCTACGGATGGATCCCGGACAGAGAAATAGTTCACTGCTTATAAATTAGCATGTTCATAGGCTGAGACTAGCCTAGGAGGGGTAGATAAGTTTATTTTTGCAATCCATTCCTTATAACAAGTAATTAATGTTTCTTATCAATTTGTGGACTTCACTGCAAGAGCATGTGGTTTTGCATTGTTATTGTAGAGAGGCGAAGTTAAGGCGACAGCATGGCATACTTGCACAAATGGACGACCGATTACTGCCATTCTTATCCCAAGTGGGTTTCATTGAGGCTGCCCATATGCCATTCGTTCAGCTGGATTAGTACCTCATCGCGGATTTGGTTGAGAGATGGTAGCCAGAGACCCATACCTTCCACATGACCACGGGAGAGTGGTTTGTTACACTGGAGGATGTTGCTATCCTCATTGGCCAACCTGTAGATGGCGACGCAGTTATGGGCACAGCTCGAATGGATTGGCTTGGATCATATGAGAAGCTGTTAGGACTCCGACCCGTGCCCGAGATAAATATGGATGGTGATCATCTAAAGATGTTGTGGTTAGACACCCACTTCAAAGTACTACCAGATGTTGCAGATGATGTCATGATTAGATGCTACGCTAGGGCGTATATCTTGTTGCCGCTGGATGGATTCATATTTGTGGATAAGTCATCAAATTACATCCATTTGATGTATCTGCAGTTGCTCCAGGACTTAGAGAGAGTCGGGTAGTATGCGTGGGGAGCAGCCTGTTTGGCATGGCTGTACATGTAGCTATGCTTTACTTCCCACGTGGACACCGGGGATATTGCAGGACCCTTAGTTGTCCTACAAATATGGGCATGGGAGCACTTCCCCTGCATTACCCCGATTCGTCAATAGTTTATAGTAATTATCATGGGGCGCCCATTCATTAGCCGTTGGGGTGCGACTTTTGATGTGACCAGTGTATCCACCCACTTGCTAATTGAGTATCGGGTATCTTTAGATTGACAAAACGAGCACCAAGTATGATTTTCATTGCCTTATTTCCTTTAAATTGATTATCAATGTCTTGTTCCCTTCAAATTGCAACATTTTGATATTTTTGTTAATTGGTAGGGTACTTTTTTTCCCTTCAATTGGTTGTGTGGGACCCTTACAGTCCAATCTTACTCCCTGCTTCCATACTGCCAAGGGCGCATCGACATTTAGCGTGCACGGGTCTCGCTGCCATGCTTCCATCTAGTCTAGCATTACTGTCCAGACAGAGTGCTTAGATGGTTTCGTGGCTTTCAGGGTATCCCATACCCACCTGTCGACATGAGAGCCCTGCATGAGATTTACATGTGGGGGCGTTTCGAGTGGAACTGGAAGGCGAAGCATTACAGATGGATAGCCGAGTGGGCTGGTCGACGTGATCTTATTGTTGAGATGCTAGATATGCCTACCGGTATATTTGATGATTATTTCTAGTGGTATCACATGATCACCCGATGCTGGATCAGTCGCACGAGGGCTATCATACACTATATGGTAAGCTCACAAACTTGATGAGTTGTGTAAGGAAATGTACTGTGTTTTTGTTATTCACTGATATATATTTTTGCCGTTGCTTACAGGCAGATTTCATTTATAGAGTCCTACACATGCCTCCAGAGATTACTCCTTCAATTGCATGAGATGTCTATCACGTAGTTGATTAGTTTACGGGACTCAATTTTAATGATCCACCGCAATCAGCACCAGCATCGAATGACCCACAGCCTCAGTCAGTTCAGAGACGACGTCCACATAAAGAGAGGCGTAGGCGGGCACGGGGTCAGGAGCGAGACCATGCCTGAAGTATACAGATCAGGGACGAGCCTGAGCCGTCCCAAGTATCTTCATTTGATCAGCCTAGCTCTTTGCTGTTCCTTTATCATGAGGCTCGCCCATCGTCATCATCACATACTCATCTAGGGGATACCCCCATGCTAGAGTCATCATATAAGGAGTTCCATACCCTTTTAGCTCCACAGAAGAGATGACCATCACCATCACATGATATGGGGGAGGGACTTACATAGGGGGAGCCAGACCCTATCCCATTTCATCCATACAGTGCTGCTGGTGGAGATGAGGATGATATAGTTACACAGATTGATCCATCTACACAGCATCCTTATCAGCGTACACCATTCGCCTAGACGTTTGTGAAACGGGGACGAGGGAGGCGAGGTAAACACCACTAGTAGTAGATAGTAGATTTTCTCATTTTATTATTGTTGGATATAGATTTTTAGTTTTTTATGATTATTGTATTCCATTTCTCTTTACATTTGATGAAAAGAAGCAATCGGTAATTGATTTCATATTATGTTTTCTGAATTCTATATTATATTTGTGATGAAAAGTTTGATAATATATTTGTGGTTGAATGATTTGGGATTGAGACTGCGTTTGCTTGGATTGGGTTTGGGAATACTACTGAAGTTTGGAAATTGTTTAGCCATGGTGGAGGATGGCTAATTGCTTTTATAGCTGTTTATATATGATTTTAACATGTTTTTATTATAAATGTAAAAATGATATGTTTTTCAAGAAACAACTGGAAATTGAGGAAATTTGGCATGATTTTCTCTCTTCAAAAGACGAGATCACGTTATATTACTTGACCTTGTCTCTTGAAGAGACGAGATTGTGCCTGTCATATGACCTCATCTCTTGAAAAAACGAAGTTAAACAATAATATTTTATGCATTTTTCCTTTGGGATATGAAAACACATGTGTCGTATTTGATATGAGTGATACAATAGATCAACTGTATTACTAATAAAATATGTTATACATATTATATCGCATTATTTATCGGCAATACATATTTAATGTTGTATCTCATAGCCCTTATGCCATTTATCAACAGTAATTTAATGATTATTTTCCTCAAATTTTGTTTTATGCAATATAACAACAGTAAGCTAGTAATTATTTTCCTCAAATTTTGTGTTAGGTAATTTTTTTTCAAATGTATATCAAACACGTAATTTCCTCTCTTTTCGCACTCTGTCCTCACTCGTCAGCATCTTCTTGCATCCCTTACTGCACATTCCACGTTGTCGGTAGTTTTCTTGGGAACGAAACCTCCATCTTTTCCTTCCCATTCCCTTCTTCACGAGAATCTTTACTCCCATCGGGAAGAAATGCACTGATCGAATATCTAACTAACTACCATGGAGGACAAAGAAACCGAACTTCTCTCTCGCCTCGCCGCGAACCATCTCTTCCTTTCTCAGTTCGAACCACTGCGTGCGATTCTCCTCACCCTGAAGTCCAAAAACCCTAACCTCGCATGTTCGATTCTCCAATCAATCGTATCCAATGCCGGTCGACTTGAAAACATTCTCTGGTCGTCGTCATGCCCTAACGCGTCGTTTCTCACGTATTTATCCGCTCTGGAGCTGTTGCAGTTTGACAATGCGACGTATCCATGGGGTTTTGATCCCGAAACGCTAAGATTGCGTGTTGAATTTCTGTTGTATGTGCAGGTTTTGTGTGATTGGGTGAAGGAGAGAGTGAGGAAGGATCATGATGGTGTAGGAGTCGAGAGTAGTGAGGACATAGATGAGCTTTCGAGGAAAGGCGGGAGTTCTGGAGTGGTAGATGGGGAGTTGCGAGATTGTGAGGGGGTTTTGGGTAGGGTTTTGGAGTTGGGCGTGAAAAGGTTGAGTGTAGATTTTACAGGAAATGAAGGCGGGGAGAGTCCGGATTTGGGTCGTGTAGAGATAGAGGAAGAGGAAATAATGTGTTTTGGTGAAATAGTTTGGGAGAATGTGGATGTTTTCGAGGCCTTGTGTTGGAATATCGAGAGGCAAGTGCGGGGATGGAGTGTTGATGATTCAGGTTTAGCTTTGATGGTACCAAAAGAGGGAAAAATTATGGGGAGAGACTTCTTGCGGGAGGATGGAGAAGTTAAGATTATGGGGTTTATACAGAAGAGTGTTCAGTTAGCTCATCTGGGCGCAATGAGAAGGTGTATTGATGAAGGTGACGAGGAAGGAGCGATTCAACGTGTTCGGTTTCTTCACCTTATGCGTGGCGTTGAGGAGGCCGAGTATTGGTATGTCCTCTTAATTTTCTTTTGGAGAGCTGGGGATAGTTTTTGGACAGTTCAGGTGTTGTAAAGGTTCTATTTTTGCTTGAGTTGTGTAATTTTCTCAATTTTGATGTTTGATGAGTTAATTTGGAAGCCTCTTTTTGATCTTATCTTACATTGACTGTGAATTCTGGTACAAGAATAGATAAAAAATATGCTGAAAAGAACAATAAGCCTTACAAAGTGGAGATATTTGTCTGTCTGCAAATCTGCCATGCTTATTTGTGCAAATACTAATTATATAAAAACACACATATGTCATCACAAAAATACACAAAACATCCTATTTTGCCTTTTCCATGTATGTTGCGTGTTTGATATGTGATTTTGTCTTTCTATTTTGTTCCATGTGCTATAAGCAATATAGCATTGTTACATTCCATTTTGGATCAGGGATATGCTTAACTGGATCCGCTTTTTAAATGTCCATCCTTATTTGGATTTGGGATGTACTGAAATCTTTAAATCGCATTTGATACATGCAACTTCTTTGATTTCAAGTAAATCACATTTATGTGATTTTGTGATGGCATTAGGTAATTAAAATCATATGAT
Source organism: Combretum micranthum (assembly GCA_024138025.1). Classification (NCBI taxonomy): domain Eukaryota; kingdom Viridiplantae; phylum Streptophyta; class Magnoliopsida; order Myrtales; family Combretaceae; genus Combretum; species Combretum micranthum. The sequence continues at coordinate 301,649 of JAMXBD010000522.1, forward strand.
TTGTATCGATATAATTCTATTTTATAGGATTGGTAGACATTTATTACACTTTTATAAAGTGTGTTTTCAGTTGATAGAGCAATTGTCATTATATAAATTGCCCAAAAAAGATGTTAGTAGAATGATTATGGAAAAGAAAAAAATTCCAGATCCAGTTTGGTGGAGCCAGCACATCAAGGATCAAGAATTGAAAATTTTTAACTAAAGCAGAATGACCAGAACTCAAAGGGAAGGATAAAAGTTAAAAAAAAAGATTCAAAACATTCCCGAGTGCATGTTCTGATGCCCGGTTCTAGAAAAGAGAACATCCTGATCTAGACTATGGGCATCTGCCAATGCAAATTAATGCAAAAGAGCAGCATGTGCAAGCACTCTGTCAAGGTTGCCATGGGGGAAAAAACGGTGGAAGATTCTGCCAAAGCTTCAAGCATACGGCCACATGCAGAAACACATCTCATCCTCTCTGACTTGTGGAATGAGATCAGCAGCATTTTTTCTCAAACTTGCTTCTGAATTAAAATTGTTTGACAAAGGGAAATAAAAATAATTTGCATGCAACTGAAATATAAAATACGTCTTTGTGCACTCTGTGGTCCATATTGCCATGAAGATTAAATGCATTACATGCATTTCCTTTCGTTTAATGATTTTTGTCTATGTATCTTATAAATAGATGGTCTTTTCTGCCAATTTGTTCTGGAGTTTCCATATTGCCCCCTTTTTAAGGAGTTGGGGCTTCAATTATCCAAGAAAAAGAAAATGGACTTGTTGCCATAGCTATATTGTATTTTTATTTGCCTTTCGTGGTGTGTCTTGTTTTCATCTGTATATATCTTACAGAATGGAATTTGCTTACTTCCTATCGTGGGATCACTCCTTTTATGGCTCAATCTTACTGCTTTCCTGGTGCTGAACCCCCAACCCCCAAATTAATGGGCAAGTTTTCGTTTCCCTTTTATTGAAGGATTATTGCTCTTGTTTCAACAGTACTGTGTTCCGAGATCTCCTTAAGATGATTTTTTCAAAGGATCGGGTGCAATGTGATTCATGGCATGCTGTGAGAGAAAAATTGCTTTGGTTATATGGGGAAGCCCTTGCGTCAGATTGTGCAAATCTTGTGCAGATGATACAGGTAAAACCTTTTTTGTTTCTCTGAAACTTTTCTCCCCTTTGTGCACTGGCACTATAATGGAAAGACTAAGGTGATGAGCCTCGACTTTCACAAGTTTTGATGATATGAAACTTCAGAGGTCCAGCCTATTCTTACACAGGACAATTTTATCTATAGAACGGGGCTGGAGATGCTAGGATTCTTCTTCCTGCAATACTTCTGTTCATTTTCCATTGGAAAGTCTAGTTCTAGTATAAATATGCATTTCCACAAATCAAGGCACATCTTGAGAGATTTGCAAAACCAAATTTTTTCTTGAAGAAATCATGCGGGGGGACCTATATGAACTTAGAATCTAAGCTTGCTTCAACAATTATAGAAGCTGGGCAAGTTAATATCTGGCATAATCTACCATGCACCTTCTTCTTTGCTGCTACAAGGCATAGATAAGGCTGTTAGCAGAAATTTCACAGTATTGCTTCCTAGATCATCAGAGCTGATATGTAAGTGGTTGCTTAAGGTACACATTTGATCAACACACGAACATATAATAAACCAGAATTTGTTTTATTAGGAGGCTACACTTTCATGCCATTGCAGTTACAACGTTAGTTCTTAAACTTTATTGTGATATGTGATTGAATTCTACAAGATGACAGCTCAAACCTATGCGAATAGTTTATTCTTGCAATGCCTTGATAATAATGTGATTTATTTGAATGATGTGCCATGTAAGTGAACTCAGTGGAGAAAAAACTCATATGGGGAGTTCCCAATTCTACCTCTGGACATGTGGTGGCATCTCTTCAAAACTCATCAGTAATAATCTGGTGCGGTTCTGATGATTCAGAAATATATCTAAGAATTTTGTTGGGAGGTGAATTCACAAACCTCTTTGTAAGCATTTTGCTCATCTGCCAGCTATACATGTGGCAAAACAAGTTACCCTTTGACCACCAGTTCCTATGAGGGTTTAGGTGTATGGTGTACCTGTGCACTATTGGATCCCTGTTCAAGAGAACAGCTGGGCAGCCCACTTCACCAGTGAGCTGACCTTCCTGATTGCTGATTGGATTATCTTCACTGAGAAAATTGTGCTTGTGTTCAATGACATGGTAATAACTTTAGCATATCAAGGCAATCAGGTGCAAGATGGATAAAACTGTGCATTAGACTCCGATAGATTCAGTTCTACATCCAGCTCACATGGAAATAAATTTTTTTGGTTGATTATGTAGTTTTATGATAGGAAACCAAGTAGGTCTCAAGTAGATACATTATTTACAAGATTTTGAGCAATGAGAAGGGCACGTTAACAAGTGATGAGGATTCTTGGAATTCTTTGGTATTTTTTTGGTCATTATCTTATTCTTCAACAATGGGAAATGGGGATTTCTTTGCCGAGTAGTGAGTTCTATTCTTTACCTGTTTGGGTTAAGCTTTGGAATGTACCTATAGAATTTTTCCATAGGCAAGATATTAGTTATATCACAAGTTGTCTTGCAAAACCTTTGGTATTTGGCTCTTTTATTGCTGGACAAAATAGAGTGAACTTTGTTCGTGTCTGTGTTGAAATAGGTGCTAATAGTGATTTGTGGTGGTTGAATACCAATTGAAGCCTCCTATAGCTGTACTGAGTATGCAGTCGTTGGACATTCTATTGTTGCTTGTCCTTCAAAGTTAGTAAAGCTTCCGCATTTTTCCAATGCACATGGGGCTCCCTTTGCTTGGATAGCCACGAAAGCTTTGGGTAAAGAGGTCATGGAGGCTTCAATATCTCAGGATCTCTCTACCCCATCTGCTACTCTTCTAATCTTGGTTGAAGTGAGTGCCACTAAACTTGTTTTTGAAGAGCATGGAGAAGCCTTTGACTCCATAGCTGCCTTTGATAGTGTCCAGAGTTTGGGTGAGGTGTCTAGCGTTGAACCTTGAAAGCTATACCCTCTCCTGATATGAAACTAGTAGATTTCCTTGATGGCATTAAGTTCCCTGACCATGGCTCTTGTAAGCTCAATTCCAAAGTTTCATGTGCCTAGAAGAAAAAGAGTAGACATTGGTCTAAGATGTAGAGCACAGGCTTCTTGTATGCTCTTTTTTTTGCTTTTATTATGCTTAGGAGGCTTTTTCCTTTAGCTGTTATCTTATGTTAGTCACTCTATTATGGTGACTTCTCTCTCTCTCTTTTTTTTCCCCTCCCTCGGTATCTTCTATACCTCCTTTTATATCTTTTCCTATTTTAACTAAAAAGAAAAAAACTGAACTTACCCAAAAAGGCAAATAAAGTGTTGTAATTGGGTAGCTTGATGCATCCCTATATATAAAGTACGCACAATTGATGCAGATCAGGTGCTGTTAATTACATAAGATAAATATGTTACAAGCAAATCAGATTCGCTTGTCATCTCTTTTAAGGATCTTTACTCTAGAAAGAAGATGAAGACAGCAAATGCTTGATGTTCTGCTAGAAGATAAATAATTTTTGTTTGGTTGATATTAGTATTTTGTGGATTGTAATATGTATGTGTTGTGTCGTGTGTCCTTTTGTCCAGGTGTAGCCATTCTGTTGTGGCTTGTTGTTAAGATGTCCAAATGTACTCTTTAGATTGTAATATTTTATAATGGCAGCTGTACTTTGCCTTGGTGGGTGGTTTGAAATAAAATAGCAGTTATAGAATAACTGCCAGGGTATTTTAATAAATAAGGCTTTGCCTCCTGGAAATAAAGTTAATGTCCTTTGTCTTAATATTTTCCAGGTTAATTTGATTAAACAAAAGATCGTTGGGTTCTCTCCTAAACATAGGGAAACAAGGTAAGAAAACATGATCCTATAACAAAGTACCTTTCAGCCTAAGTGGTTCTAATAAAAAATAGAAGAGTTCTGATAGTAGTACCCTCATGTATCGGTTGATAATGAAAGGAATAGAATTAGGACCTCTTGTTTGTGCTTAGTTTTATATCCAATTGGTTGAAAAGTTTAAGCTTGTAGAGGTTATTATTTTATTGGTGATGTTAAAAAGAGAAGCTTATGCATCTTTGCTTTGTGGATGATGTGCTTATTTTTTCAATGGGGATAAATCTTCTACTATGCATATGCTTTTGGGTCTTAAAGTCCGTCCAATTAAAAGCCAAGTATTTGTAAATGGTTTTGGTGCTTAAGTCCTCACTCAAATTATTGGGCGCCTAAGGTTTGTTGCATGTTCCCTTCCAATTTGCTATTTAGGGTCCCCTTCACCTCTCTAAGGATATCTAAAAGTATTTGTTTAGACTTGGGAGACAAGATGGCTTTAGGAATCAATTGTTGGGTAAGTAGAGTGATTTCGTATGCTGGAAGAGTCTAGTTAATAAAGAGTATCTTGTTTTCCTTACAAGTATATTGACTTTCCATTTTCATACTGTTGAAATTATAAAGTATTTTTCATATATAATTTGTACAAGAATACATCTATTTATACAAAAAATTTGTGACTACTGATCTACCTTGCCTACCATACTATTAATTGTGACCATTGGTTTTCCTTACCTATCATACTATTAATTGTAACTATTGGTCTACCTTACCTACCATACTATTAATTACATTGTTAATATAATACTAATAATATTACACGTATATCAACACTCCCCCTCAAGTTGGAGCATAGATATCACACATGCCCAACTTGCAAACTAAAGTATGATAGGTCCTGTGACACAACCCTTTAGTAAATACATCAGCCAGTTGCTTATCAGATGTCACATGATGTAAATTCAAGGCACCATTATTCAATTTTTCTTTGATGAAGTGTCGATCAATCTCTATGTGCTTGGTTCTATCATGTTGAACTGGATTTTGTGCTATATTAATAGCAGCTTTATTGTCACAATACAAGGACAGTGTATCTTTGCTTGATAGACTTAATTCTTCTAATATCTTCTGTACCCACAGAAGCTCGCAAACCCCTTGAGCCATAGTTCTGTATTCTGCTTCAGCACTTGATCGAGCAACTACATTTTGTTTCTTGCTCCTCCATGTTACTAGATTTCCTCCTACAAAAGTACAGTAGCCAGTGGTGGATCTTCTATCACTTGGAGATCCAGCCCAATCTGCATCTGTGAAGCATTCTATCTGAAGGTGACCATGTTTGGCAAATAGTAGTCCTTTTCCGGGAGCAGACTTCAGATATCTCAAGATGCGAAATACTGCTTGCATGTGTGATTCTCGTGGATCATGCATAAATTGACTCACTAGACTGACTGCATATGCAATGTCGGGTCTAGTATGAGAGAGATATATTAGTCTTCCTACCAATCTCTGATATCTCCCTAAATCAACTGCATCACCAATTCCAACTTGTAGCTTATGGTTGTTTTCAATAGGAGATTCAGCTGGCTTACAACCTAACATGCCAGTTTCTTCCAGGAGATCCAGAATATATTTTCTCTGAGAAATGAAGATACCTTTCTTTGATCTGGCAACTTCAATTCCTAAGAAATATTGCAGTTTTCCCAGATCCTTAATTTCAAATTCCTGGGCCAAAAGTTTCTTCAATCGAGCTATCTCCTTTTCATCATCTCCTGTCAATACTATATCATCAACATAAACTATGAGAATAGTAATTTTACCCTTGTTATGTTTAATAAATAGAGTATGATCTGCATTGCTCTGTTGATAGCCGAAAGAAGTCATAGCTTTGCTGAATCTGTCGAACCATGCTCTAGGAGATTGCTTTAATCCATATAATGCCTTTTTCAGTCTGCATACTTTCCCATGTGTTGTTTCAGTATCAAATCCAGGTGGGATCTCCATATACACTTCTTCTTCTAAATCTCCATGTAAAAGGCATTTTTCACATCAAACTGCTGTAAATCCCAATCAAGATTGGCTGCACATGATAACAAGATTCTGATTGTGTTCATTTTTGCTACTGGAGCAAAAGTTTCCTGGTAGTCTACCCCATAGTTTGAGTGAATCCTTTAGCCACCAATCTAGCTTTGAACCTATCAATTGATCCATCAGCTTTGTGTTTTACAGTAAACACCCATTTGCAGCCTACCAGTTTCTTTCCAGGTGGAGAGGTAACAAGCTCCCAAGTCTCATTCTTAGTCAAGGCTTTCATTTCTTCAATCATTGCTCCCTTCCATTTTGGATCATTGAGTGCTTCCTTCCAATCCTGTGGAATAGACACAGACGAAATGGACAAGGCAAAACCTCTATAGGTAGGAGATAAAGAATCATAGGAAACAAAATTAGAAATGGGATGTTTAGTACAGGCTCTAACACCTTTTCTTTGAGAAATAGGTTTATCTAAATCATCAAAAAATAACTCACCAGAAGAGGATGATTCTTGGCAGCGAGAGTAGGTTGCACGATGACTTCTTCTGTTGTGTCTTTGTTTCTCCTTGAGTACCTCTTCAAATCAGGTTTATCCAAACGTCCAATTTTCTCCCCCTGGATTATAGTCTCCTTCTGATCATCACTTGTTCTTGGGGTAAGATCAATGAGGGTCACAGTACTAGGTATCATCTCTTCCTTTGCATTATTCTCCCCCTGAAGAGATGATGGAGTTGGATTGTAGTAAGGTTCAGTTTCTCTGAAAGTAACATCCATACTCACAAAATACTTCCTAGATGGAGGGTGGTAGCATCTGTAACCTTTTTGTGTCGGCGAGTACCCAATAAACACACACTTAAGGGCTCTTGGATCTAGTTTCCCAGCATCCTTAGTATGAACAAAACAAACACATCCAAAAACCTTTGGAGGGACAGTGTATGTGTTATGTCCTGTTAAGATTTCTAAAGGACTCTTGTAGTTAAGGACTCTAAGAGGCATTCGGTTGATTAGATATGCAGCAACTAGAATTGCATTGCCCCAGTAAGGCTTAGGAAGATTCATGGTAAACATAAGAGATCTAGCAACTTCCAAAAGATGCCGATTCTTCCTCTCAGCTACCCCATTCTGTGCACTTGTATAGGGACAACTAGTTTGATGAATTATCCCATGTGACCTTAAATAAGAATCAAATCTTTCATTCATGTATTCAGTGCCATTATCAGTCCTAAGAATTTTTATTTTAGCATCAAATTGGGTGCAAACCATCTTATGAAAAGACTGAAAGCAAGAAAACACATCACTCTTAGCCTTAAGTAAATAGACCCAAGTCATCCTGGTGCAACAATCAATAAAAGTGACAAACCATCGATTACCAGACAAGGAAGTAGTCTGAGTAGGACCCCAAACATCAGAATGAATAGTCATGAAAGGAAACTGGCTTTTATTATTAATCAAAGGATAAGAGTTTCGAGAATGTTTTGCATATTCGCAAGGATCACAAACTAATGAATCAAACTGAGTCTTTGAAAACAAACTAGGAAATAATTTACTTAACACAAAAAAGGAGGGATGTCCCAAACGCCTATGCCATTGCAAGATTTCTTGATTAACATCTTTATTTTCCCCATAAAAAACCTGTTGGAGACTAGATCCTTGACTTTCATCCAACATATATAAGCCATCGTGCAATCTACCACTGCCAATCCTCTTCCCTGTTTGAAGATCCTGAAAGACACAATGATCAGGAAAAAACTCAATTTTACAGTTGAGATTTTTTGTAAGTGTACTGACAGATAACAGATTGACAGGAAATTGAGGGACATGAAGCACAGAGGATAGTTTGATATGGGAGTACAGAAAACAGAACCTGTTCCAGAAACTGGAGTAAAAGAGCCATCGGCTATTCGGACATTGTCCTTATTTAAACATGGTGAGTATTCAAGAAGATTTTTTGAGGAGCCCGTCATGTGTCTATTCGCACCAGAATCAATAATCCAATGATTAGTATCAAGGGTAGCAGAAAAAGCATTACCTGACTGCACAAAGTTGGATTTGGCACCGGAGGAAGATTCTTTATGAGACATCAGACGCTTAAGATACTGAATCTCATCAGGAGAAAAGAAGTCAGAGGGAGTCATCTCAGGAGTTGTTATAGTTTCAGACAAATTTGCCCGAGTAGAATTAACTCGTTTGCCTCCACGACCTCTCGTTGGGCGTCCATGTAATTTCCAGCAAGTCTCTTTGTATGACGTGGTCTTCCACAATAATCACATCGCAAATGATCCTTATTAGAACTTTGGGTTTTCAGCTGCTCAGATGAATCACTAGCTGCTACTAAACCAGATTTTTCAACTTGTGGGATATAGAGCATGGTATTGCGTCTGCTTCTTCCTGCTGAACATAGGAATATGCTTCCTCAAGAGAAGGAAAAGGGGTCTTACCCAGAACATGAACTCTAATCTGATCAAATTCATTGTTCAGTCCGGCCAAGAAATCATAGACCCTTTCTTTTGCAAGCAGTTTCTGAAATTTGACTGCATCTTCAGTACAATCAGCCTGAAAATCTTGATAATAGTCAAGCTCTTGCCACAGGCCATTCAACTCAGAAAAATACTGCGAGATTGTCATCTCTCCTTGCTTCAAACCATGACTTTGTTTCGAATCTCATAAATCTGGGCATCATTTCCCACTTGTGAATAGGTGAGAGTAACAGAATTCCATATTTTTGCTGCTGTGTCAAGCAATAAGTATGTCCTTGAAATTTGGGGCTGCATGGAATTGATAAGCCATGACATTACCAGCGAATTTTCAGAATCCCACTGGTTGAATGTTGGATCAGTTGTTGCTGGTTTGACTTTAGTACCGGTAATATAATCCTGCATTCCTCTAGCTTTGATAAACAATAAACAAGACCGTGACCAGGCAAGATAATTATTTCCATCAAGCTTGATAGGACTAATTTGCAGTGAAGGATTATCAGTACTAATAGCTACAATTTTCTTATCACTTTCCATATTGAAAGAAAAGGAGATACCAGAACAATCCAAAAATAGATCGCGTTGGAATAGTGCACGTCGGAACAGTAGTCGTCGGAACAGTAGTCGTGTCAGTGGAAAAACGGCGGGAAAAGGCCGGATTTGGGCTGTCGAGCCGAACGCCACTCGTCGGAGGTGGCTTGGACCTCCCACGCGCCCTCACGCGCCGGCGCGTGAGGAATTCCGTGGAAGAACAATTGGTGCGTGAGCCCACGCGCGGCCTCCGATGGCGGTCGGACTTCTGGGATAGGCCGATCGGGGGATGCTCCTCCTCCTTGTAGCGGCGGTGACAAAAAATGGAGGGAGGAAACTCGACCTCCTTTAGAAAAAAAAGAGAAGGAACGAACAGTAACGAAAAAAAAAAAAAGAAAATGGGAAAGTAAAAAACTAAAACCTAATGCTGCGGAGGGAGGAAAACTCGCCTCTAATGGCAGCGAGGCTCTGATACCATGTTGAAATTATAAAGTATTTTTCATATATAATTTGTACAAGAATACATCTATTTATACAAAAAATTTGTGACTACTGATCTACCTTGCCTACCATACTATTAATTGTGACTATTGGTTTTCCTTACCTACCATACTATTAATTGTAACTATTGGTCTACCTTACCTACCATACTATTAATTACATTGTTAATATAATACTAATAATATTACACGTATATCAACACATACTTCCGAAGAGCATTCTTAACTTGCTGCAATGCAGGCTAGTTTTCTGTGGAGTGGAAATTATGAGGAGAGGGCAGGCAAAGATAAGCTAGAAAGATGTATACCTAAAAGAGAATGTGGCCCAGGCATCTTGGACTTCACCATTTAGACAAGGCTGCTTAACTTAAACATATTTCCAATCTCTCTAATAGATCTTTTTGATTTCTTTTGGTCTAGTTGGATATTTTAAAGGCATTGATATCAGAATAGTAGACAGAAAATGATTCTTGATAAATTGACACGATTCACACTCTAAGTTAGATACATTATTAATTGAGGATGGACTTTCTTCAACACAGGTAAACAAGGATGACCTAGTCGGCAGTGTGCTTTAAAAAGTGTGAAAATAATGGAGCATGCAACAAAACTTTGGCACCTGAATCTTTCGATTTGCATTCTTTACTAATAATCTTTTTCATCATAAGATCCTGAAACAACCTGATGCATGCTCGGCACGGATCTTGAATTTTCCGGACTCTAAGAATCAAGAAGACGGACCTTGACCCAATGAAATATTCAGATCTGGATCTGAAACTTCACGAATCTTGGTATGATAAGATGGAATTGACCTCGACCTTATGGTTGAGTAGCCAAAAAATCTTGATATGATAATCGCGACCCTGTTGGATATACCGACCTAGAACCTTAGTATAATGATGAACTCAACAAGAATTCAAATTTTTGAAGAAATTCCAAGTTCTCAAAAGAACTCACAATTGTATTTCACAAAGGAAAATATGTTCTATAATCTGATTTATCTCCATACTAGCCTTAATATATAGGCTATTACAATACAGTTACGCAATCGTAACTGAAAAACATAATTGTGGCAGTTACATAACTGAAGCGTAACTGTAAAACATAATTATGGCAGTTACGTATTGTAATTAATCCCTACATTAATTAATAAAAATAAAAATAAAGAAATTCAAAAAGATGCAAAACTAAATGAAAGCATGCGGCATTGGGTCAGCATACAGCTTCTTGCAGCTCAAATTCTTCAAGATTTTAATCCTTCGTATCCCAAACTATTTTATAGGTTTTCTTAACTCGTATTTTTATCATTGAAACTACAATCAATGGGTCTCCAACTCTTTGAAATTGGTTGTTGGACTTGGAGTTGATCGGCTTTAATGTTGATGCTATCAGATCCTCATCACAAACAATGATGGGAAAAAATGAGATATAACAATTCATTGCAAGAGTGTGTTTATTTATAGATAGTAAGTTAAAAGAGGATTGTGGTAAACTTAGCACAAGTGGAGAAGAGATTAAGACCAAGGATGTTAAAGGTGCTTAGGCGAGGCGCCTTCATCTAGTTTTGTGCTTTTTTCGCATAGGCGCAAGGTGCACGAGGCGCCAAGGCTAGTGCCTTAGCGAACGACGTGAGAATTTAGGATAAAAGTGGGAGAAAAAAATAAATTTGCATCTATGATATGTTGCTAATGGTTTTTTTTTAAAAAAAAAGAGGGAAACTAGATGGTGTGAAGATTTAGGATAAAATAACTTTAATTTTTTATTTATTTTATTTTAACTATTAGTTTTGCATGCAAGACAGTTGGCAAAGTAAAGGTTATATTATTAAACAATTGTCGCAAAGTTAAAAACAAAAACCAAATTCTACCCTGCTTTTTCTTTCCTTATTGTCTCTTTCTCTTTCTCTTACGTAAAAGTCTCTCCACTTCCCTTCTTAGGCTCCTTCCAGGTATACATTATGCTTATATTATTATTTTAATTCATTTTATGATTGATTTGTTGTCTTATTAAAATAATGAAAAGATTTTTTTTAAGAGTGATGACTAAGAAAACTTTTTTCTTTGTTTTTTTCTTTCAATTATAAAATTAGAATTTGTTCAATGAGGAGAGAAAAAAAAGTAAAAAGACAATTATAATAGTTTGAGTCTAGATTTTTTGTACACATGGTGCTCATTTGCTTTGTTACCTTTATAAAAAGTCTTTGTTGGTCTAAATTAAGATTATTATTAGAAATTGATGTTTTTATGTGTCAAAACGATTTTAATAAATTCATCAAATATTTGTGCTTCATTTTTTCTTGGGTGAGTGCTTTTTTTATGCTTCTTGCCTTAGGTGATTGCAAGGTGTTGCGACTTGAATGGGCTTTTCGCCTTTGACAACCTTGATTAAGATTATTTGTTATATCATTTGTGGTACTAGAATCAATGATCTATTTGGAAAATGGGGAAAGGAGACATGTAGGTGGTTTACCTAATTCAGTAGCAGCAGATACATAATGAGATGAAGTTTTTAATGCCTCTTGATATTGAGCAAATTTAACAAACTCATTAGTAGAAATTGTGATTGTCTTCTTAGATTTTGCCGCAAAATTAATGGAGGCAATATGTACTAATGGTTACTATCCGTTATGATTTTGCCACTTCTTACAAGTGCGCTTTTTGTGGATTACCTATAACAATAATAACACACCACTCTCCTTGACCCTGAATCCTAACCTCAAGTGCTATCTTCCCATTTCCTACAAGTGCAAGATCGGCCTTGTACTTTGATTAACGAGGGCAATGGTAGAATGAAATGGAGCAAGCAATAGATGATGTTCTGTGCGGAGTATTGGAATAGAGGTTTCTTACTGGGATAATATCTCAAGACTAGAGAGATTTGAGATTTGACAGCATCATATTTTGGACAAAGACCAACTAAGAAACTCATTACTGCCATCTCTTCCCGTTGAGTTTGTTGAATTTTACATTGGGGCTAAATGGTAGTAGTACATTCATTTCTTCATATATCTTATTGAAATTCATAAGGTAAGTGGCAAGAGATTGATCTTGCTTTTCAACACAATAAAAACCTTTACACACTTCATTGATATAGGAAATATTCCCTTTTCCATGATACATAAACTCCATATAATTCATCAACTCCTTGACATATATGCTGTGATCAAACATGCCTGTTTAGTATGATCTTTTGATGGATCATTAGTGAGGTATTGTTCTTTCTCCTTGCAAATATATTTGCACTATTTTGCTCCAAGCAATAAAATTATTTACATTAAGTTTGCGTTACGTGATCTTAGTCGTCATGGCGATCATATCAATTATGGACTTACTGTCTATGTGCACATAACCCTAGGGCCTTGTACAAAGAATTGTTTCTGATCTTTCTTGTATTCTGCTCTTTATCTCCCCCCCCCCCCCCCCCCCCCCCCCCGGTCTCAAACGTAAAACGTAAAAGGCCGACTTAGTTTGTAGGGGTAAGGGCACATCCACTTCTACGATGCATGTGCTCTTATCTTTTTCCTTCTCCTCTTGTATGCATTATATCCTTGTATATTAATTGACTTACCACCCAAAAAAAAAAAAAGGGGTAAATTTATGATATCCTATTGTAGTAAGCTATATTCTTTTTTTTTTTTTTTGGGTGTAAGAAGTAAGCTATATTTTTATTGCTACAATGCTGGCCATGTTGCTGATTTTTAGTTGCTATGCAGGTTGTTCAAGATGAACTCCTTTCTGAAGACATTGAGAAATACAAGTCTCTTGATAGCAAGTGTATTCCGCCCCCTCTCAACCAATTTCTGAATTATCTCTCAGAATCAGCAGAAGATATGGATTCTAATGCCAATAATAAATTCTTGAAGATGGTGATTGGTGCTTGCATGATGGACATGTATCATTATGCCCGAGTTTGTAGATTCCATGTACTTGAATGTGTGATGCATGCTTCTTTATCTGCTGTGAAAAGGGAAGACCTTGAAGAAGCTAGCAATGTATGTGTCCTGTTTATCTTTAGCTAAATATTTGAGTATAAAATAAATTGAATACTTGCTAGATAATGAGAAGTCCAGTGTTACTTTTCAATGCAGACCAATAGTTAATTAATTATTGGTTTCTTATACATTCCAGATTCTTGCTTTGTTTCCTCGTCTCCAACCATTAGTTGCTGCTATGGGTTGGGATCTTCTGTCTGGTAATACACAAGCTCGCAGAAGATTGATGCAACTACTATGGACAAGTAAGTCACAAGTACTCCGACTGGAAGAATCATCTCTTTATGGCAATAAATCTGATGAGGTAATCCCAATTTCTAGGCTATCATTCTGATAACATTTTTCTGTCTTATCTATTCTTAAGAATAATTTAGTCTAGTTAGCTAATGGATACAACATATTGGGCTTATCTAATGAAAAAAGTGTGAGGTGGATATATCCTACCAGATGATATAATGTCATGTTGGTTTGGGTTTTTCTTACCATCCTGTTTTTTGGGTAATATGTCTTAGCATCTTGTTGCTGAGGAAGAAAAGGATAGAATAGAGAAAAGAAATTGATCCATCCCAGGAGTTGACTGAGGGTTGTTGCTGTTTATCTTGTCATGCATCATTGTGCCATTATGTGCTTTGGCGCTTTGTCTGTCTCTAATTTTAACCGTGCCACACTGCTAATTGTGGGTTTGTCTCCCAAATAGGGTTCATCCTATCTTTGGTTTAGTGTTCTTTTGCTAGTGGCGAATTTGCTACTATATAATTGGTCTCGAGTAGGTTTTGTCTTATTGAAGGGTTTTTCTCAGATTTGATCACAATCTTGGTCACCGATATTGGTTTATGTGACTGTTTCCTGGCATTGTATTTAGTTCATCAAGTTTTAATTGTTCTTGTATACAAAATTTATTGAAAAATCTGATAATGTGTACCTTTTTGTCCATCTTATAATATTTGTAGGAATTTTTGGTTAAAAGGACATAAAATGCACATTGAACCATTCACTGCTTAAAAAAAGTGCTTTCACCTCAATTTCCCCCCCCCACTCCCCTCCCCTAACCCCACTAAAAAAATAAGAAAAGTGATTTTGCCTGTCTGATTGCTGATTCTAGCTGCGAATAGTCTTAAAAAAAAAAAAAAAAAAAAAAAAAAAAACTCTCACTCACAAATAACGTTCAGGCTCTCTAACACCTCTATTTCTTTCTCTGCCATCCGCTTCACATCCCATGTGATGGAGAGGTGCAACATTCCAAAAATGTTAGTTCTGCATTGTTGATTCCTTTCATGTAGATTTGATAAATGTGTTCTATGTGATGATTGATTTTTCATGCTTTTGATTTGGATTGCTTCTACTCTTAGCTATGGGATGTTGATGAAAGCAGGTATGCCTTTCTTTTTTTTTTCGTGGTGCTGATGTGGGTGCCAAAGAAAGCAAAATCTGCTACATCATCTTCCGGTTTCCATTATGATTGTTGCTACTTGTGGATGCTGATTCTTGTCCTGTCCGTGATTTGCCATAAGGAAGCAAGGTTTTCTACAAATGACTAGTTGTTTTGTATGTTGATTTTGACCCTTGTCTTTAATCTTTGTTGCCATTTACTTATTATAATCTTCTACTTCAATTATAATCTGGTTGCTGTGAGTAGGTTCTTGTGGACCTACTTTGGTTGTCTGGGGAAGATCTTATAACAAATCGGGAACATGAAATGCTAATTTATAGTTTTTCTTTAAGTGTTAATAATAGTTCTGCAAAGTAATTTAGTGCATGTTTAGCACTAGATTAATGGCATGTATACAAAAAATGCTCAAGAATGTTGGCTATGGATTTCATTTATGCATCTATAAGTAAAATGAGAGTGGGTATATTTCTACACCAAAATGGAGTTTCTTTTTCCTATCATTCTTAAAATTTAATGTAGATGATCTGGAAAAAGTTGATTAACTATGTTAACTTTGCCCTTTTCCCTCATGCTCTGCAGATTTCGTGCGTCGAACATCTTTGTGATTCGTTGTGTTATCAGCTCGATCTTGCCTCCTTTGTTTCATGTGTGAACTCTGGTCAATCATGGAACTCGAAATCATCGTTACTCTTGTCAGGAAGTGGAGAATGTTCACCTGAGGATGGTCATGTGGACTCATTCGTTGAAAATTTTGTTCTTGAAAGACTTTCTGTTCAAAGTCCTCTTCGGGTAATCTATTAGAGCTAGGTTTGTCATTGTTGGCATCATGATTATGCTAAGATGCCTTTTTTTTTTTTTTTTTTTTTAAATTCGGTTAACTTTCTTTTCCCTCTTAAATGTGCAACTGCATTGGGATCAATCATAATATATTTTTGTTTTTCTGGTATATTCAGCAAGTTGCTTGCTTGACTGGACTTTAATGGTGTTTGATTACCTTTTCTTTTCCCCAAAACATCTTGTGGAAGCAGGTCTCTTTGCAGCATGGTGATAAATTGAATTTTGTGTTTTCTATTAAATGAGCAGCTGCACTAGGATTGATCATAATATAATTTTGTTCTTCTGATATATTCATCAAGTTGCTTGCTTGACTGGACTTTAATGGTGTTTGATCACCTTTTCTTTTCCCCAAAACATCTTGTAGAAGCAGGTCTCTATGCAACATGGTGATAAATTGAATATTGTGTTTTCTATATGGTCATGCAACCGGTGCTGATTCGTCTCTGCAGGTTCTTTTTGATGTTGTTCCGGGTATAACATTTCGAGATGCTATAGAATTGATTAGCATGCAGCCGATTGCCTCAAATGCAGCTGCCTGGAAGAGGTGCACCAAAATTTAACGTCTTTTATACAGTTTTCTGATTTTAAGCTGTAGAATTTATAATATAATAGCATCAAAGTTGATTACGTGGTTTTAATATTTGCAATTAGATATTATAGTCAAGAAATTACGGGAAAACCCTTGATGGTTTAACAACTTATTGATAATGTTGATGAGCCATGAATGGATTGGTTGGGTCTTATTTCATTTTGCCCCTGTTACATGTAGTGACTAAGGTTTTTCCAAATGCATTGTAGGAGTTTTGGCTTATGCACTAAGTTCAGTTGGTGCATGAGTTAACACTTTGGGCTAAAGGCTCTTCTATGTTCTCCTTTTTTGTGATATTCTATGTTCTCATTTAAATATAGTTCCGCTTTTATCTATATTATGGTGAAGCTTAATTTAATCAATGTCCTGTACTTGGTCAGTAGTTGATATAGTATTTACCGCACTTGTCGTCTAATAAAAGTTGCTCATCCTGGAAAAAATTCTCCAGTCTCATCTCGTCGTCTCCTATTCCATTGCTGATATATTTTATTACCTCCTTGTCAGGATGCAAGATATTGAACTTATGCACATAAGATATGCTTTGGAATCTGCTGTCCTTTCTATAGTATCTATGGAAAAGAGTATGCTTGAAGAAAGGGAAATCCATCAACATGAAGCATTCTGTCATCTGAAAAGCCTGCAAAGTCATTTTGATGCAATCAGTGATATTTCACGCAAGGTTATCTAACTCAAAAGATTTACTTATTAGATGATCAGATTTACAAATGACATACTGATCTGAATTTTCTTATCTGTTATGAAGAAGTACTATTGGCAGATATCAGCAATAGAATCTTATTTATCTTAGAAAGCAAAAGTAGAATCATAGTCTCGAGATTCCAACTTCTCGAATTTAGTTCCTCATTTGTGAGGGACATAACCTAATTTCTTGGTTGCTTAAGAGACTTATTTGAATACAAAAGCATTTGTTACACATTTGATGAGACAGGCAATTGAATGAAAAAGTGAAAAGTTTCCTTTTCTAAGATTGTTAACACGTGCTAGGTCACCTGTTGGGGGAATTTCACAAAAATTGCTCGTTAATGAAGCCTTTTTTTACTCTAGCTCGATTTATTTAGATATATTTGCATTTTTATTCTTCTAAAATGTAATGTAATTGTCAATGCAGATATATTTGGTCAATGTGATAATTTCACTTTTACATATGGATGGTCTTTCTCTCAATTTGGCTCATTGTACCTTATCAGAAAGCTGTCCAATGTCACCTCATTCAGGTAGATGGGATCACACTGACATGATTAGTGGTGGAGGAGGAAATAAGATGGTTGTAGCATTCATTACACTGCTACTTGATATACTACAGCACAACCTTCCTTCTTCTTTAATGGATAAAGAACATACTCTAATTGGTAGTATAAGTGAGGGCACTAGACAGGCTTTGGAGTGGAGAATTTCCCTATCCAGACATTTTGTTGAAGAATGGGAATGGCGGTTGTCCATTTTGCAGCGTCTTCTACCATTATATGAACGCCAGTGGAAATGGAAGGAGGCATTGACTGTCTTACGTGCAGCACCGTCAAAGCTACTTAACCTGTAAGTGGGCTCATCTTTCTTAGGAAGACTAATTAGTATATAGTCCTCAATAGCAGAAGTTCAACTATTTTTGACAAAATCCTTTTATTTCTCAAGTATTAGTTGATGCGGGTGGGGATTACATGAAATTGCTTTAATGATGTTGTCATTGTTTTTTTCCATCAATTGAAGGATGCTATTTATTCTATATCATCTAATTGGGCAGAAGTATTTTTTTCTTCTTTTATTCTAAATGGGTGAGATGCTGGATACTTTCACTGAAGAGACTACATGTACAAACTAGTTAGTGAGAATGGAGTGGCTACTGGCTAGATAGACCTGTGAATATAGCATCTCACACACTGGTGTTTTGCGGACGATGCTCTTATTTTTGCCGAAGGAGATCCATCTACCATTGGCTTGATCAAAGAGGCATTGGATGAGCTCCACTTTTTGGTGGGTTTAATAGCTAACCCAGTAAAGATTGATGTGTGTTTTAGGGTGAGCAATCTTAATCGAACAAAAATCAAGAAAGGGTTTCAACTGGGGACCTTCCCCATCCACTGGTTGGCAGTTCCATTAATCTCCTTAAAGCCATCCAAATCTTCCTATTAGTCATTGTCAATGGAGTGTTGGCAAGAATCAATTATTGGACAAAGTAAGTCTTTATCTTATGTGGGCTGTCTCTAATTTATCAGAAGTGTTTTATCCTCATGCCAAGTTTATTGGTTCTCTATCTTCATTATTCCCAAGAGCCTTATTTTGTTTGCTAGAATCAAAATTCAAACAGTTCTTATGGAATATTAGTGATGAGGAAAGAACAAAACCTAAGGGGTGTGTGTTGGAGTGATGTTTGTAGGCCAAAAACGACGGGGACCTTGATCACCTTAATTTGGAGTCGCGGAACAAAGCAACCCAACTAAAGCACATTTGGAATCTTTGCTTGGATCATGGTGTTTCTATATGGCCTTGTTGTGTTAAAATAGAAATCCTTAGAGGATGTAATTTTTGGCACTTCAAAATACCGATGATGCAATTTGGACTTTGAAGGAAAATCCTACAATCTAGGGATCTTGCTCTTAATTTGCTAAATTGGGAAGTTGGTGATGGAAATTTTGTTTCCTTTTGCTGCGACCCTTGGCATCTAAAAGGTCCTTTGGTGAATCGGCTTAGTGAGAGGGCTTCTTTAGAGGTAGGTTGGCTGAGCCAAATAGTGATTTGGAGACAAATTACGTCAATGCTTGGCAATTTAAGGCCAAATTATTTGCAAATAGACTATTTGGTGTGGATGAATAGACCTTCCTGGGACCTCTCTATTAACGTGGCTTACTCACTATAGAGAGAGGCATCTCTTAAAGTTGATTGGCACTCGCCACTCTACAGTTTGGAATAGGTCCACTTGTCTAGACATGCTTTAATACTATGGTTGATTGTGTGCGAAAGGTTACTCACCATGGACAAATTGTTGGCATGGGGAGTTATCAACTCAAACTGCTGCTACCTATGAAACAAAGTAGAGGAAGACAATGATCATCTTATCCAAAATTGTGAGTTTGCTGTGGAAGTTTGGAAAGGAGTTGAGATGGCTTTAAATTGAGCAGTTTTAAGACCCTCTTCTTCTGTCTCACCGTCATCCCTTATAGCTGGCTATGGAAGACTTTTGGGTGGCAATACAAAGGAAAGCAATAACTGCTGTACGCTACTATTTATGGAAAGAAAGGAATGAGTGTAGAGTTGGGAGAAAAGTGCACACTACTGGAAATCTCTTAAAATCCCTATGTTCTTGTTTCTCCTGAGCTTTGTTATATCCTTGTTATGGTTTTGTTTTTTGTGCTTGTAAGGAAGCACTATGAAGATTTAATGCCATTTTGTTGAACTGGATTTCCTTTTGATTTTTTTGATATCCATGTCGATTTAAGAGGTATCATGTGTGCTTCCTTCTTCTTGTAATCCTTGTAATTATTATCTTATTTATAGGAACAAAAATGACAAACATTAAAACAGATAAAAGCAAATTTGGTGTTCTAATTTGGTATGAAAATTCAATTTCGTACTTGGATCTTGAAGTGGTCAATTTAATAACTTATCAAACTTTTTATGGTGATTTTTGCTACCTTCCTAACACCGTTTACTTTATTTGTTGATATGGAAGAGTTGGTCTATCATTGAATTTTTATTATTATCTAAAAGCGTCAAGTACTAATAGACTGTTATTTTTATGTAAGCAACGGTACAAATAGTGTTAGCCGAGATAGTAAAAATAATCCAGAAAAGTTTAATTTGGTGTAAATTGATTGTTTCAATGTTTAAATACCAAAATATGACTCAAGATGAGAAAAATTAAGTAGGGTCTCTTTTTGAATTTAAATAAGAAACTTTTTGATCGATAGAATTATAATGGCTAGAATGACCTATGGATAAGTGTAGTTGATGAAGTTGGCTGGAGTTGAGTTTGCAAATTTTGATACAAATCCTTACCCAAAAAAAAAATTTTGACACAAAGAAGATTTGAGGTTATCATTGGATGTGTTGCCTTTGTGATTAAATTCGGTAAAGATTAGGGCTCGACTTTGGAAGGAAATAAGGCTTTAAACTTTCGTAATGGATGGGCTTAAGCTTTTCTTTATTTGGTAATCTTCGGATTTGAAAATCATGAAGCATATGGTTGGACTTGAGCATGGATTTGAGGCTTCTTTTGAGTTTCAGGCCATCACATGAAGATTGGGGTAATTTATCTAGGATAAGAAATAGGTGTTGTCAAGTTATAATGGCCTGGTGCAGAAATAAGCTTTTTTAAGAAAAGCAAGGTGATGATGTGAATCTTTTAAAAAACTTAGAATTGGCATCTGACACTCATTAAATAGGATGGTGGTTTTACTCTTGTAACCTGTTTAACAAACCGACTGATCTTTTTGAAATCCTGCTAACGTGAACCCCCTCTTAACGCTAAAATAAATCATATATGTAGAACCAGCATTTGGAATAGTAGTTGGAGCCTTTATCTAATTTTTAAATACAGTCCTTATATTTTCCAAAAGAAATACACGAATTGCGAGATGGAGTCTCTTTTGAACGTTCTTATGTTTCCATTGATGACAAACACGCACATAGAAGAAATGCGCCGCAACCCCCAACCCCCCCCAACCCCAAAAAAAAAAAAAAAAATAAATAAAAGGGATAGGACTCAATGCACTCGCACAACATGACCTGACCCTTTTAACCACGTAAGAATGAATGAAAAAGAAGAAAATGGAGTATGAAATACCTGATTGATAAGATTCTCTAGTAGCACTTTGCTTCTTTATACTCAAAAACAGTGTATCTCTTCCTCCAATCTGCTAAAGAAGGTGCTCTCCAGCCCCATATTTTATTGCCTGTTCTGGTTTCATCGACAGCTTTCCCTGGCACTAGAAGTTGTCTAGCTAGAAAGCACAAGTGCAGTGACTGGAATGTCATCTATATTTGGCTTTCCGGCCGAGTTCTTGGTGGAGTGCTTTTCCATCCCTATATTTTAACCAAAGTAAAGGAAGGGAAGGATCCATGCTTTCTTTTGGGAGTTGGTAGATTGAGTTCATCCACCTTTTCTAATTAATCCTTGATTGCGGTGTATATATAAGGAGAAGCATCACACTAAATACTTCTGCCACTGTATGGTCTAATTGTTGAATTGAGGTTTTTCCAGGGGCATTCAATTACATAATCTATGGATGGCTGCATAAGGGCTGCAATGAAAGCTCTTTTCATAGCTTTCATCACAGCCTTGACTTTCAATACAAACTTCAATTCGACATGCAAGAATTGGATTTGATACTTTAGTGCAATAAGCCTCTTGTCTTATCTCAAATTTTCATCACCAACAGTTACAATTTATTGAGAACTTTGTAAGAAGATTTTATTATAATATTACTCTTGTATAGGATTGTCATTTGTGGTGGTTGCCTTGACATGAAACTCTTTATCATTGCATCCTTGGAGGTAAAGTGTTAAATATGAAAAAAAAGGAGATCTTTTTGTCTGCTGCTGCATTCTAAACTATCCCTGTGTTCTTGTATTGGCTTAATTTTTTTGTTAGCTTTGGTTTATGATTGAGGATTAACTACATTGTGCAGTTGTGTGCAAAGGGCAAAATATGACATTGGAGAAGAAGCAGTCCATCGATTTTCACTGTCAGCAGAAGATAAGGCCTCTTTGGAGTTAGCTGAATGGGTGGATAGCTCATTTGGAAGAGCGTCGGTATGGTTCATATTGTTTTCTAAACTATTGGCATAGACAATTTTGTTAGTTTTCTCCCCTCTTGAGTGCCTCTAATTTCTGAAACTTTTAAGCAGCAAATGCATCATTATCAATTTTATTAGTTTTTCCTTCCTACTATGTGAATTTAATTGGTGGATTTAATGCTGTATTGTGCGTGTAGTTATTCTGTGTTGGTTGATATAAGTTACAACAATTATTGGCCTTAATGCTGTACTGATGTAACCTTTTTTTGGGTAAGGTCAGATTTTCATTGATTTTCAAAAATTAGAAAACAAAACTTTAGAAGGATAAGTGCCAATGTGCTAAAATAAAAGTCACAACAATTACCCCATCTACATAGAAACAACAAGAGACTTGAAAACTTGAGCACAACACCAAAGGTCAAAACTCAAAACAGTACCAAGGTTGAGAAATCGGCAATGCATTTGGGCTATTACAAGGAAAAAAAACAAGAACAGATGGACTGGGCCACAACCGCAGGGTTTGATGATCTATTTCCCACTCTTCTATCGTTTCTTTTTTTTCTATACAAAGTAAATAAGCGATCCAAGTTAAAGTCATTTTGTGATTCCCATCCACAAGGACTTCTTGAAGATTTGTTGCATTCGGAGGAAAAAACCTGCAATAAGTAAATTTGACTTTCAATGAATTCTATATTTTTACCACAAAGGAACACTTGAGAAATAGATGATCTTGGTTTTCTTTTTCTTTCTTACATGAAAAGCAACAATCATTATTAATAACACTCTAACAAACTAACTTGTCTTGGGCTATAAATCTCTGATTAGCTGCCAACCATAGAAGAAAGAGGTGCCTCAGCACTATTTTCTTGCACCAAACAAAGTTGTGCCATGTAACATTGTCCTTGAGAGCCTGGATGAACTCATAAGCTTCTTTTATATAAAGTTTTTTTTACTGCATTCTTTTTCTACACTACTTGCATTCCTTGGCTGGCCTATAATAGTAAATTATACACCTTGGACATATTGAACGTTTGGGGAATTACCTCTCACATGAATTGCTTTTTGTGTAACTATTCATCCAAATCTCACTTGCACCTTTTCTTCCAATGCTAGCACTCCAACAATACTTGATTTTTGATTGTGTCAGCTCTGGGTAGCCTTTTTTAGCTCCTAGCAAGTGCTATTGATGGCCTCCTTCATCGAAATACCCCTAGATGGAAGATAGCTTTTGCAGCAACAGTATATCGCATTTGGTGTGCTCGCAACTCTTATCGCTTAAGGGGACATATTCCTACCTAATTCTTTCTAGTTAGGAAAATCATGAATTATGCAGCTTCCTAATTTAAGGATGCTATCGTTTATTTGATTTTGTTTTGACAGGTTTTATCTTAGTTTGTCTTGTATTATTGCTTTGAGCTCATTCTTGCTATTTCCAAAGGTCCTCTTGATAGCATTTTCAATGCTAAGGAAATAGTTTCTTTAGACTTGCCTTCAAGATCTAGGCTTTGCTCCCTAATTGAAGCTAATTCATGGGTTTTTCCCCCTCTTCCTTTTTGAGTTAATGTCCACATTCCTCCAAACATTAGGCCAAACCTATCAATGGATGATAAACTGATATGTCGATTGTCCTGCAGTGGGATTTTCTCCATTAAGAGTGCATATAGCACCTTTTCCCTTTATGGCAAGGTCGCATCTTGGTCTAAGATATTGTGAGGGAAAAAATTGATTCCTAGGCATTGTTTCATCCTTCGGCTTGCCATCAATGGATGATGATAAACTGCTATGGCAGCCATCCTTTGATGGAATTTTCTCCATTAAGAGTGCATATAGCACCCTTTCTTTGTTTGGTTGGGCTGCTTCTTACCATGAGGTAAGAAATTGATTCGTGGGCATTGTTTCATTCTTTGGCTTGCCATTAACAACAAACTTTGCACACTCAAGAAGCTATTTTTGTGGGGCATTGCTTCATCAAAATCTTGATATTTTCGCAATTTAGAGGATGAAACACATGCTTATCTCTTTTTTGATTACCCTTTTTCCAAGGCTGTTTGGACTCCATCTTTTATTTCTTGGCATGGCTCTATAGATGGTCTTATTCTCTTTTATAGGTCCCGTTTTAGATAAATGGAAGTTGGCATTTGCAGCAACTGTTTATTGGATATGGAGAGATAAGAATTCCCTATGCTTGGCTCTTGTTACTACTAATGTACGTTGTCTAGCAAGACTTTTTTTGAGCTATGTTTTTGTACTTAATGGTTGAATGTTTGAAGATTCGAAAGTAGTGGCTTTGTTTGGGTTTTGAGCTTGTAAATATTGGGCATTGTCTCCTCCTTCCCACACATTGCGATTGTACTTCTTCCCTTGATTTGTTAAAATCAGTACTAAAGACTAGGACTTTGACTTTGACTTTGATTAAGGTCTAAGTGGACGACTTAACTTTTAGTGGGATTGTAACTAGTGTGTAGGAATTCAAATTTATGGCCTTTCATTCTAATATCGTGTTAAGGTTAGTACCTCGATGATCCAATGTAAAGGCTTTAGTTTATTGGTACGGTGTAAGCTATTATATTTAATATGGTTAAATAAAATTCTAAGTTAACCAAAAAAAAGAAAAAAATGATGAGGAGAGAGTCAAGGCTAAGGTGGATTGGGACACAAATATTCAAGCCAAAATATGAAGGTAGGCTCGATGATTAAGTGGTGTAAAATAAAGCAGCTCAATTGAAGCACGGATGATACATCTGTTTTGATGTCAAGGATTCGCTTTGGCCATCTTGGGTGTGTTCTAAACTTATTAAACATAAGAATTTTTGGACAATGAAGGTGTCATTGATGGTATCATGGTTGTGGAAAAAAAATTTATACAACTTCACCTTCTTGTGCGAAGCCTCCTTAAATGGGAAGTAAGCAATGAAAATAATATATCATTATGGTATGATGAATAGCACTCAAAAGGTGCTTTGGTTGATTGGTTAGGAGAAAGATATATTTATCAGGTTACCCTAAAGAAGCAAGGTTGTGTTACATCATCAATAATGAACGGTGGGGCTTGAGGTAGAATTGTGGATTCAGAATGAAAGGAAGCAAGGTTGTGTTACATCATCAACAATGAACGGTGGGGCTTGAGGTAGAATTGTGGATTCAGAATGAAAGGGATTCGACAAGTGGCTCTGAAACTAATGTTAATTGCGAGGACAAATTTGTTTGGAAAGGGAACTAATGAAGAAGCTTTGGATAAAAGAAGCTTATGAGGCCGTTGGTGAGCATGGTAATAAGGCTCCATGGCACGTTTTTTTTATTATTGTTATTTTTTTTTTAAATTATCCACCCCGACCCACCACACCACCCCACCCCCCCCCCCCAACCCAACAACCAAACACCAAAAAAAAAAAAAAAAGAAAAAAAAAAAAAACTTGCTTTTCCTTTGGTTAGCAGCCCATCAGCAATTCATCCCACTATACAAGCTGGTTCAATGGGGTTCAACTACATAAAACAGCTGTTTTTATATGTGGTAAGGATGAGGAGACTCAAAATCGCTTTTGTTTTTTCATGTGTCCCTTTGTGTTTGAGGTTTGGAAAATATGGAAAGAGAAGGTACCCTGTTGTACCTGCCACACCCTGGTGTAGACAATATTCGCCATCACTATGCAACAAATTTATTTGTTTTTAAGTTCAATAGGTTACTAAATTACCCAAACTATTCTATAGTACCTTGATTTGGATTTGTCATCTCCAATGTTACCTGCCCAATCTATGAGTTTGCCAATTTAAGAATCCAACTCTGGTAAGAAACTGGACCTTCTGCTGTTATTTTCCAGTTATATTCCAAAACTGCTCTCTCTGTTTTATGCTCAAGCTTCCAAGCTTCCCTTCTCACTGAAAAGATCCATGATAAGCTTCCTTTGAGAGGTGAACATATTCTTTGTTCTTCTAGTTATTTGAATTCCCAAGAGGTATTTCATGTTTTTTTGTTTGTTTCATCATACTCTGGTTATTTCAGCATAATATTTTTGTCGTTTTATAACAGATTTTGTGAAGAAACAGATACTAATGAAAAATTGACAGTTTTACTGGTAAGTTGACAAAATAGATACAATATAAATAAATTATAGATCCAGATCAGATATAAATGTGATACATATAAAAATTTGACAATTTGAACAGACCCTTTTGAATTGTCTTTTTGATCGTATTTTTTTGATGCATTCAAACACATTTTGTGAAGAAATAAATACTAATGAAAAATTGACAGTTTTATTTATAAACTGATCAAATAGATACAATATAAATAAGATATAGATTCATATCAGATACAGATACGATACAAATAAAAATTTGACAATTCAAACAGACCCTTTAGTCACTTTGAACACGGTTATGATCTCTTGCTTTAGAGAATCAATTTCATACTCATCAACCCTAGTTATAGCAATGTTTTTAACATACATGATCAAGATTGACCTCTTGCCATTCTCTTCCATCTTACTTTGAATTTTACATGATTGGGTGCTATATCTATCAAATTTGGAGAAAGTACCCAAATTTCATCAATTCACGTGTTAATGAAAAATACAACACTAATACAGACAACCAATAATTGTTGAATTACTATGCCATTGTATATGTGATAATTAGATTTATGTCTTATTATTATAGTTATTATTTAATTACAAAGACATAAACTAAATTGTGAACTGGAACATTAATTGTTTATTGAACGATGAACTGAACCAAACTTAAAAAGGAGACTTAATTTTTCTGTTTGAGTTCAACTGGTTTTTTTGTTCACCTCTACTTATGTTCATACCCTTTTGTTTCTATCAAGGTGGCAATATGTGATCTTTGCATTGTTTAATAAATAGAACTGCTTGTTCTTGTAATACTAGGCATTTATTTTTGGTAATTCAATATTTCATTTAACCAAAGGAAGGATATATAACTGCATTTTGCGGGAAGGAGGATTTACCACTTGTATATATTTTTTATTATACCCAAAGGATGTATATATATACACACTGTACATTCAGAAAAAGGAAAGGATATTCTATTTCTAATCAAATCCCATAATCCTAGGATTTCCATAACCGCTCCTGATTTCTAAGGATTACAAAATAATAAACTTCCTAATTTACAAAATAATAAATTTCCTAATTTAATGTAGTCAAATTTATGACAAATCTTTCGACACTCCCCCTCAAGCTGGTGAATGGATATCATACATTCCCAGCTTGGAAATAATTGTTGAGAAATAAGGAGAACTCAGCACTTTTGTGAAAACGTCCGCCAATTGTTCTTTGGTAGACACATAGGGATTACAAATCAGCTTGTTGTCTAACTTCTCCTTTATAAAGTGTCTGTCTATTTCTACATGTTTTATTCTGTCGTGTTGTATTGGATTGTGTGCAATACTGATGGCTGACTTGTTATCACAATAAAGTCTCATAGGTTCCTCCCACTTTGTCTTAAGATCTTCCAAGTTGATCTTTAACCACAAGATTCACGAACTCCGTGAGCCATAGCTCTAAACTCAGGTTCTGCACTTGACTTAGCCACCACATTCTGTTTCTTGTTTCTCCAGGTGACTAGATTACCTCCTAAGAATGTGCAGTAGTCTATTGTAGATCGGCGATCGACTGGGAGCCAGCATAATCCGCATCTATGTAAGTTCGAGGGCCATCCCTTCACCTTTTTTAAACAAAATTTCCTTGCTTGGACTGCCTTTCAAATAGTGCAAAATACGATTTACAGCTTGTAAATGGATGTCCTTAGGGTTGTGCATGAACTGACTTACTACACTCATAGCATATGCAATGTTTAGCTATGTAGGCGCCAAATATATTAGCTTTCCTACCAACTTTTAGAACTTCTCCTTGTCCACAGCTTTATTATCTTTTGCCTTTCCTAGTTTGTGATTGGGCTCTAATGGTGTTGAAGCAGGTTTGCAGGCTGTCTTGCCTATTTCCTTCAGTAGATCAACTACATACTTTTGTTGAGAGATGAAAATACCTTGTCAAGATTTGGCTAATTTATCCCAAGAAAATATTTCAAATTTCCTAAGGTTTTAATTTCAAATTCCTTGCCAAGTAGTTTTTTAAGATCTCCTTTTCTTTCTCATCATTTCCGGTTACAATTATATCGTCGACGTACACCAAGAGTGCTGTTATTCCTCCTGTAGTCATATGTTTGGTAAAAAGAGTATGATTTCCCTGACTTTGCTTATATCCAATATTGACCATTACCTTAGTAAACCGGCCAAGCCAAGCCCTTGGAGATTGTTTAAGCCCATATAGTGCCTTTTTCAGTTTGCATACTTTATTTCCTCTCACCTCTCTTCCAAAGCCCGGTGGAATATCTATGTATATATTTCTTTTTCTAGATCCCCATGAAGGAAGGCGTTTTTCACATCAAATTGTTGGAGGTCCCAATTGAAATTTGCTGCTAGTGACAAAAGAATTTTCACTATATTCATCTTAGCTACCGGTGCGAAAGTTTCCTCATAGTCTACTTCATAAGTTTGTGTGTATCCCTTAGCAACCAACCTCGCCTTGTATCTTTCTAAAGACCCATCTGACTTATATTTTACATCAATCACCCACTTACATCCTACCGTTCTTTTATTTTTAGGTAGCTCTACAACTTCCCAAGTTTTATTCTTCTCCAGTGCTTCCATTTCTAATCTCATAGCTTCTCTTCAGTTCTTATCAGATAATGCTTTAGGTAAGCTGTTAGGAATTTAGATAGTATTTAAGTTGGCTACAAAACTCTTGTAAGATGGAGAGAGTCTATGAAAAGACACTGATTTGGCCAACGGGTACCTTAGGTGTTTAGTACACTCTCGTGTTCCCTTTCGCAAAGCAATAAGTAAGTCGGAATTGGAGGAAATAAACGGGGAAATTGAATTTGTGCATACCTCATTCCCAGGAGTAGAGTTAGAGTTTTGGCTTTGCATCGGGTTTGGTTCTAGTACTCTTCTCCTTGAGTACACCTATCCATACCTCTTGCTTTCAAACTTGTCATTTGTTGATACTATAGGTTTAGATTCGGCAGTTTCAAGACTTGGCACTTGCGGGGATGATTCAGATTTCCACTGTGAAGATGAAGTAAGAAGGGACATTGAAGGGTGTGATGTTGGTAGGCCAAGAAATGATAACTTGTCTATCTTATCTTCTCTAATAGAACTAGACTCCCCCCTGGTGGTAATGCCGAGAGCAAAATGATTCGCCCTCCTCAAAGGTGGTATCAATAGAAACATAAAATTTCTGTGTAGGTGGGTGATAACATTTGTATCCCTTTTGTGTTGGAGAATATCCAATGAACACACACTTGATTGCTCATGGATCAAGTTTACTTTTGCTTTGGCTAGATACATAAACAAAAGCTAGGCACCCAAAAATCCGAGGACTTAGCTTATTTGTAGCTCTAATAATAGGATAAAACTCGGATAGGAGTTGTATTGGTGTTTTATTTCCGAATGCTTTGGAGGGTAAGCGGTTTATAATGTGTGTACCGTGAGAACAACTTCCCCCCAATATGATTTTGGAACGTTGTTTTGGAAAAAGCAAAGCCCGTGTCATGGTGAGTAAATGGCTATTCTTTCTCTCAGCTACTCCATTTTGTTGGGAGTGTCTACACAGGATGACTCATGAATTATTCCTTCTTGTTGGAAATACGGTGAAAGAACTTTATTGAAATAATCTTTGGCATTGTCAGATCTGAATTTTGTTATTTTTACCCCAAATTGATTATTTACCATGGTAATAAAGTTGGGGAGGATGGTAGCTATATTTGATTTATGTTTAAGCAGAAAGATCCAAGAGAGTCTAGTATAATTGTCTATGAAAGACACGAACCAATGAGCTCCTGTAATATTAGGAATTTTAGATGGTCTCCAAATATCAGAGTGAATTAGATCAAAAGGTAAAGAACTCCTGTTATTACTTATTAGAAAAGAGACTCTTTTATGTTTGGCAAATTCGCATACATCACAGTGAAGGTTTTCAACATTAACATGTTTAAACAAAGAAGGAAACATTGTCTTTAAAACTATAAATGAAGGATGACCAAAACGAAAGTGTTGATGCCAAATGACGTCATTATTTGAAGCAGAAAAGTAGGACCCCAAGGAGACATGTTTGATAGCTGATTTATGCAAGGTACATGTATCAAGATAGTATAGACCTCTCTTATCAGCAACTCCAATCCTTTTTCTCGACACTTGGTCCTGGAATACATAACGAGAGAGATAAATAAGGCATTGCAGTTCAAATCGTGAGTTATTTTATGAATGGACAGTAGACTAGTGGATAACTGTGGAACATGAAGTACATCCTTCAAAAGTAAGGTTGAACTCAATTGAAAATGTCAAACACCAGCCACTGTGGCGGCTGACCTATTAGCAACGAAAATTTTCCTATTGTTAGGACAAGGCGTATAGGTTGTAAAATGAGTGGATGAGGGTGCCATGTGGTCTTGGCTCCTGAGTCAATAATCCAATAATTTTGTACCGGTCTATCCGAAGCATGTAATCCATGGGAAAGAAGCTTACCAGAGAGAGCTAATGAGCTAGAGGAACTTTGTTTTTCTAGTGATCCCAACAAATTCCGTAGTTTTTCTATCTCGGCTTGGTTGAATTGGGTGGCGTTAGTTTCTCCAATCAATTGTGGGGTCGAGGCAGGGACAGACTTGGTGTTAGAGGCTTGATGAGCTTCTTGTTGAACCTTTGGATTACCCTTCTGTCCCTATTCTTGGCTTGAGGTGGAGGGTTTTCCATGTAGTTTCCAGCATCGATCCTTAGTATGCCTTAGTTTCTTACAATAGGCGCACCATAGGTTGTCACGAGAATCATGTTGAGATATATCTCTCATCTTACTATGATTGTTTCGCTCGTGTGTAACCAAAGCTGATCCTTCGATTATCTCCGGTGCTAGCGTAATATTTCTTTGATTCTCCTCAGCCCTAATCATGGAAATAACCTCATTAAGAGATGGAACATTATCTTTCCCCGGAATCTGAATCCGAACCTGGTCGTACTTAGTATTTAGACCAACCAAAAAATCATATACTTTGTCTTTCTCAATGAGCTTTTTCAGGATCACAGCGTCGTTGGAGCATTTAGTTTCAAGAACTTGATTATTTTTTGCCCTGTTTTGCAGCAACTGTTTTTACCTTGACTTCATATACTCGAGTGGCATCATTAGCCTTAGAGTATGTTTGATGAAGAGCATCCCAAATACCTTTTGCAGAGGTGAGAAACATACACGTATCACTAATCTCCGGTGTCATCGAATTCCATAACCAAGACATAATCATGGAGTCTTCCTCATCCCAGGTGTTGGAATTAGGCTCATCTGGTTTAGGTCCCGTACCAAGAATATGGCTAATTTTTCCTTTGCCTTTTAATTACGTTTGGACAAGCTGGGATCATGTCAAATAGTTTTGGCCATTAAGTCTGTAGGATTGGTGTATATTTTGCAATTCACCAGTGAGAGGATGGGGTTTTGTGGTTTCTTTGTCAGATTGAGAGGAATTGTTTATTTTGATGTTAGACATGATCAATAATCTAAGACGATCAATGGTAAAGGATGTGACGTAATTTGGCAATGAAGGCCAAACACCAAGATCGACAATGAAGGTCGAAAAGAAATCCCAGAATTTTGAAATGCTAAAGCTCTGATACCATGACAGAAATAGTGATTTAGAAAATACCACTTGTATATGTTTTTTATTATACCCAAGGATGTATATATATATATACAATGTTCATTCAGAAAAAGGAAAGAATATTCTATTTCTAATCAAATCCCATAATCCTAAGATTTCCATAACTGCTCCCGATTTCTAAGGATTACAAAATAATAAACTTCCTAATTTACAAAATAATAAATTTCCTAATTTAATGTAGTCAAACTTATGACATCTTTCGACAAAGCCCATTATTTGTAACTCAAAACTAGAATAGAACCACTGCATTTACCAGGAGGTGAAATGAAATGGAAGATGGGAAAAAATAATTTTTCCCGTGATTAATTTCAGTATAAGAGACAACAATATAAATAGACAATATTTACCCAAAAAATATAAATAGACAATGTTGTTATGGTAGTATACCTAACACCTCATTGAAACTCTACTATCATTAAATATTTTTTTCTAGAAACTACAATATTTTTAAGAAGATTAATGCTTAATAAATTCATTTACGGCTGAACAGGATGTACTCATACTAAATGCACAAACAATCAAGTTGAAAATCCAAAAACATAGTTTAAAATCAGCCTCGTTAAATGGAGCTCATTTGGAGTATATTGATCCAAGCATAAGGAGTTCTGAGCTCTGTAAATGCAGTCTACAGCAATGGCAAGAGCAGTTTTCCATTTATCCAAAGAAGGGTTAGTAAATGAATGATTTAATCCATCAAGAGTGCCTTGCCAAGTGCTGAATGAGGGTGGGCATTGTAAGGCTTGACAAACTTATACCCAAACTGAATTTGAGAAAGGACAGGGGAAAAGAGATGTCCATGCGGCATTTCCATTTTCAACTTTCAGTAATTTATAAGGCCATCTCCAAGCTTATTGCTTTCTGCCTTAAGGATGTCTTGGGATCTCTTATAAGGAAAGACCAATCTGTCTTTGTCCCTAGCCACAAATTACAGATAACATTTTCTTGGCACAAGAGCTTGTAAATGGCTATCATTTTTGTTGTGGTCCTCCCAGGTGAACAATCAAAGTCGATTCCTCCAAAACTTGTGATACTTTGAATTGGAGATTTCTTGAGAAAGTGTTGGTTTGTATGGATTTTCCTTCTCATTTCAAGAAACTCTTGGTTCAATGTATATCTACACCAAGATTTTTGGTCAATATTAATGGAGAATTAGTGGGTTTTTTTCCAAGTCAACGGGGTATCCGCCAAGGAGATCCTATCTCTCTATATTTATTTGTACTTGCTATGGAAGCTTTGTCATGCATTCTAAGAAAAATGGCTTGTAATCCAGCGTTCTCCTCTCATTGGCGTTGTAAGGATGATGGGATCTCTCATTTATGCTTTGCTGATGACCTTATGATCTTTTGTAAAGGTGATATCTCCTCTATATTGACCATTAAACATGCTTTGAAGAATTTTCAAGAATTATTTGGGCTTTGTGCCAATAGAACAAAGAGTATGATCTTCTTTGCAAATGTAGGCCTTCCTACTAAGGAGGCAATACAATCCTTGGATTTTCAGCAGGGTCAACTTCTAATTCGGTATCTTGGTGTGCCGCTTATGTCCTCCAAACTAAGGAGGGAATACTGTGATTTGCTGATTCTCAAGATTACTTCTTGTCTATAAGTGTGGATATCCAAAGTTCCTCTTTATGCGGGTAGACTACAGCTTTTACAATCTGTGATCTTTTCTATGGAAGTGTATTGGGCTTCAATCTTCATTCTTCCTAGGAAGTTGTGTTGGAAGTTGAAAAACTTATGAGAAATCTTCTATGGATTGGGAGGCCAGATATAGCTACTAAAGCTAAAGTGAGATGAGAAGTGGTGTGCTCTCCTCATGTGGAAGGAGGACATGGAATTCCTAAATTAGAAGCTTGGAACAAAGTGGCCCGGTTAGAGCACATATGACATATTTGTAGTGGAGGATTTAGAAGCATCTGGATAGACTAGGTTCATATAGTCTTTCTTAAAGGAAGAAGCTTCTGGGAAATCAAGATCTCTTCTACTTGTTCTTGGTCTTGGCGGAAACTTTTGAAGTTGCATGACTTGCTTTGACAGTTCTTTTCTTGGTCAGTTGGGAATGGGGTTTCTATCTCCCTTTGGGCTAACTACTGGCTTCCTTAAGGACCATTCCTCAAATCTTTTAATGCTAGGGATATAGCTTCCTTGGGCCTTCCTTTAAATGCCGGGGTTTGCTCCTCGATTGACAATAGTTTTTGGTGCTTACCTCCATCTTCGTTTTGGGAAACTTTCAACATCCCTTCTAATCTTGTCCCTAATCCATCTACTGAAGATAGATTGATATGGAGGCTATTCAAATCTGGAATGTTTACCATCTAAAGTGCTTGGATGACTTAAAAATTACTTGGTGTAAACTAATTTGGAACAAGAATGTTATTTCTAGGCATGGTTTTATCATGTGGCTTGTTGTCAACAAGAAGCTTTACACCCTTGGTTGATTGTTGTTGCTTGATTGTAAAGCTTAGTGGTTTTGTCCTAGTTTTGGGACTGGTAGATATTGGGCTTTGTCTCCTATCCTGCACATTACGGTTGTATATCCTTCATTAACCACCAAAAAAAAAAAAAGTTTTAAATTTTTGAATTAACCAAAAAAAAAAATTATATATTGTTAGAATATAAACTTTTGCTGTACTTTTAATGATATATTTTTTTATCTGTGTTGATGACTTAGTTGTCCTAATTTTTTTTTTTTTGTAACTTTTGGACTGTTTCAGAGCTAATTTGTACAGATGCTGCTTTCTTCCTTTGTTTTCAAGGTAGAAGATGCTGTCTCGCGTGCTGCAGATGAAGCCTCTGTACAAGACTTGGACTTTTCATCACTACGTTGGAGTTGGGTCCTCTGGCTGCAGTAAGTACTACAGCCTTTTAATATTAGTCCCTTAGGATTATTATATACTTGTAGCTTGACGTTTGCATTTTCTTTCAGATCCTTTTATGCATTGATGTTGCTGTAACATCAGCAAGATCTGTAAGGATGTGTCAACAGCTTTTGGATCAGGTAAATTTCATTCACTCTTCATTTATGATTTGGACTTATACTCCCTCTGTCCCTATATGGCATGTTTATTCCCCTGGTGGCTTCAACTTTACAATTATTCAGATAAAGCCATTCCACTTCTCTTGTGCATCTTGGTTGATTGGTACATCTTGCAATGCTGCCTTATTTAGATAATTAGGCATGTGGTATGAGATGCTGCAGAAGTTTTCCTCTTTTCACCAGACGTTGCTAATTTGGAGAAACTTTAAATTATAATTTTCAATTTCCTTCTTGATTATAGGTGTAGGTTGCTGTTGTCAATCTTCTCTACTAGTGCTAGTAGCTTTTTTTCTTTTTCTTTTATTTTTTTTCCCTTCCTTATCCTTTAGTACTCCTGTTAGCAGCCTCTAAAGTGGGATGCAGCTCTTTCTCACCTTCCATATATTCTCTCTTTCTAACTCTTTTCATGAGTACATGTGCACCAAGGAATTTGAGGTTTCGCTAATTTATATTTGCATTGCATGCAGGCCCAAGTAATGTTGGCTGAGATATATCCAGGGGGATCTCCAAAACTAGGCTCTACCTATTGGGACCAAATTCATGAAAAGGGGATTATTCATGTATTAAGACGTGTGCTCAAGCGTCTCCATGAATTCTTAGAACAGGTAAGCATTTTTTTATTTGGGTTAAATGGTAAAGTAATAGATTCATACAATTGGCTACGAAAGACTTGAGGATGGCCCTACCACTTGAACTTGAGAAAAGAATTTGTTGTAATATAAATAGGTTCACCAT
This sequence comes from Combretum micranthum, assembly GCA_024138025.1. Lineage (NCBI taxonomy): Eukaryota > Viridiplantae > Streptophyta > Magnoliopsida > Myrtales > Combretaceae > Combretum > Combretum micranthum. The sequence continues at coordinate 337,126 of JAMXBD010000522.1, forward strand.
CTAAAGTGTTATGAGAAGGGCTGTGATCAAAGTTGTCAAAGGCGAAAAGCGCACTCAAGGCGCAATACCTTGTAATCGCCCGAGGCGAGAAGCACAAAAAAAGCGCTCGCCTGAGCGAAGCCAGGCACAAATATTTAATAAATTTATTAAAATTGTTTTGATGGATAAAAACAACAATATTTAAATAGTTCAAATATTAGATTAATATAGCATCATATTTACAAAATAAGCACTATATGCATAAAAACATCAATACTTAAAACTATTACTAGATTAATAGTTTTTTTTTTTTTTTTTTTGTGTCATTTCTCTCAAAAAGAAAAAATCTTTTGATTGTTTTAATAACTTTATAAATTTGATTAAACACAAAAAAGAGACTCTCTTTATTTAATAAATTAAAATTTTCTTTTATTATTATAGTAGTTTTATTATTTAGAGAGAGACTGGGGGTTAGAGTTTCTAGAATATACTTTTTGCTTTTTAACTTTTTATCAAATGCTTTTACTAATATACCTTGCCCTTTATTTTTATCCATTTGCCAGCTGTCTTACAACATCCTAGCATGATAACATAGTGAAAAAAAAAAAAAAAAAAAAACATTAAAATAAAAGAAGCCATCATAAATAAGCAAATGGTGCATTACACATATTAGTTGACTTGAAAAGAAAACATGCATGTCTATTTGCAAACTTCTGTCCTCTCTCTCTTCCCTTCTCCCCGACCGCTCTCCTCCTTTCCCCCCTTCGCCTTCCAACCTCTCTCTCATCCATCCTCCCCGTCCATTCTCCTTTCTCCTTCTCACTATGTCCTCAACATCTCCTCTCTCTTCTTCCCATCCTTTTGACCTAACCCTTGGTCTTCCCTTTAAACCCCAACCCAAAAAACCTACTGTTCCCCTCCCCTTCTGTTCCAAACTCTAACCAGCACCAAACTTCTCTTTCCCTTCTCCCTCCCTTGGTCTCCACTTCTAAACCCTAACTCTAACCTTTTCCCTCTCCTTTTTCCTTCGTCTCTCTCTCTCTCTCTCTCTCTCTTTTGGGGTCATGTGTGTCATTCATTAAGACGCTCGCCTCGGCGCCTCTTACGCCTTCCGACTAGGCGAAAAAGGCTCTCGCCTTGGCCATCACAAGGCACAAGCTTGCGCTTCGCATCGCCTAAGCGCCTAATCGCACAAGGCGAGCGCTTTAACAACAATGGCTGTGATGAATGTGCAAGTCATACTATGATTGAAATAGAAATGAAAGTGAGAGTGGGGGAGATGAGGATGATCATTAGCATGAATAAGAATGTAAAAAGTACTTTCAATAGGATTGGGTCTCGTGATTTTAGGTCACTAATCATGTTTGTGTTGTGTTATAGTGTTCGATGAGTTAGCTGGTCATATGTGTCCATCTAAGTAGAAACTATTGGTGTAATAACACGTTTGAACCAGTCAGTTGTGTCATGTTTGGGCCATCTCGTTTTGACCTACTACCTTTTTTAGTAATGATAGATATGATTTAATTTGATTAGATTCATGGTTTGCTTCCTGTTGTAATTGCACATATCCTAAGCCATATCAGCATATCTGCCATGCTGCTTACTGGCAATGCCAGAAACAAAAGAAAAGGAAAGTCATTGTTGCTGAGTTGCATGACCAAGCATTGGAAATTGGCTATTTTCGTTTCTGTTTTTTGGTGGTGATGTGTCTGAACTGATTGCTTTAGGTAGGTTGTTTGACCCACTTCGAAGATTTAGGTTGTAGTCATGATTCATCACACATTATTCTTTTTTCTTTTGCCAGCCATCCCTTCAGCGGTGGTGGAGGCCCAGGGTCACACTTTGGGGGGCAGCTAGTTACATTCTCTCTCTCTCTCTCTCTCTCTCTCTTCTGTTGTTTGTTTTCTTTCTGGATTTCATAGCTTTGTTAATTAATAATCCTTAGGTTTGCTGGAATTCCATATGTTACTGATGTAAAACCTTTCCTTGTTAGTTTAATAAAAGCTCTATTTTGCGGGAAAAGGAATAGAATATTAATATTTTTAAAAATAATTACGGAAATGCCATCGGGAAAAAATTATTCCCTATTTTAGGCGACATGGCCTCGTCTCTTGAAGAGACGAGGTCTAATTTGTTTAGTGACCTCGTCTCTTCAAGAGACGAGGCTGCTCCGCATGTGATCTCGTCTCTTCAAGAGACGAGGTTGCACCTGTTTTGATCTCGTCTCTTGAAGAGACGAGGTCAGCTATTCCTCTCCAACACTCAGTCTATTACTTGAGAAACCCAAAAAATTATGTATAAACCTGTCAAATAGAAATATAAATGGCTATACGAGCCATTAAACAAATTCAACACAGCTATAATACCATTCAGCCTAAAAACACATGCTGAATCCCAATTTGAATCATTCAATTACAGCGGTATTGTGATTGTTTGTCAGCACATTACAATGAAAATATGGGAATTTGTAGGCCTGTAACAGATAATATGAAACAAAATGCTGATTCATTGTTCTTTTAAAATGTACAAGAGAAAAGGAGTACAATATACATACAAAAACAATACAAAAAAGTAAGAAGCTATATGCAACAATCAAAATAAAGAAAATCTATCATCTACTACTGTTGCTGATGTGTCCCTCCTCCGTTGTCCTCGGCCTCTACCCTGCCTCACGTACGTCCTGGGTAACGGGGTACGCAGATGTGGATGCTGTGTAGATAGAACAATATCTGTAACTGCAGCATCCTTATGTCCAGTAGCAGCACTGTACTGATGGAACGGGACAGGGTCTGGCTCGACCTGTGTGAGCCCCTCCCCCATATCATGTGATGGCGATGGTCGTCTTTTCTGTCGAACCAAGGGGGTATGGAACTTAGAGTATGACGGGTCTGGCATGGGGGTGTCCCCCATATAATAAGATGTCGATGACGGGCCAGCCTCGTCCTGAATGACCTGGGAAGGACGAGGCTCATCATGTGAAGGTAGATTGGACGGCTCAGGCTCATCTCTGATCTGTATACCCGGTGCTCGAGCTCGTCCCCGACCCCTGCCTTGTCCCCGCCTACGCTTCTCTCTAGGAGTCTATCGTCTCTGTACGGTACGAGACTGTGGTCACCTTGTGCTTAGGTGATGATGGAGCTGGTGGCACTGGATCATTGAAATTCAATCTCATAAACTCTTCCACCACACGACAGACATCTCGTGCAGTGGATGGAGTGAGCTCTGGGGGCATGTCTGGGATGCTATAAACGAAATCAGCTTGCGAGTAATAGCAAAAAATTATATCGATAAGTAGCTACCAAGTCAGTACAAGTCCATATAAAGCTTAAAGAGACAGTTATCTTACCATGTATCGTATGATAGCTTCCGTGCGTCCGATCCAGCATCGGGTGATTGCATGATACCACTGGAAGTAATCGTCAGATGTCCAAGCAGGCAAATCGGGCAGCTCAACTATGTAATCACGCCGAGCATCCCACTCAGCTATCCACCTGGCATGCTCCACCTGCCAGTTCCACTCGGAACGTCCTCTCATGTCAATCTCATGGAGGGGTCTCATGTCGGCAGGGGGGCTGGAATCCCCTGGAAGCCACCAAACTGTTTGAGCACTCTGTCAGGGTAGTAGTGCTCGATAAGGTAGAAGCATACCAGGGGAACCCGTGCATGCCACACATCGCTCCCCGCTAGGCAGTATGGAGGTAGAGAGGGCAAGATTGAACTATATGGGTCCCACACCACCTGATGCAGTAGGAAAAGTAAAATATTGCGTTAACAAACCATCGTACTATAGTAATGTAACAGCACAAGTCATTGCAAAACAATTGAGGTATAGGAGGGAACGGATGTCATACCTGATGCGTCGTCTGTCGATCGAAAGATGTGTGGTACTCAATCAGCAGATGTGTCGATACTTGGGTCACGTCAAAAGTCGCACCCCAATGGCTGATGAGTGGGCGGCCCGCGGTAATTGCTGTGTGCAAGCGACGAACTGGGGCAATGTGGGGGAAGTGCTCCCATGCCCATATCTGTAGGACAACTAATGGTCCTGCCATGTCCCCCGTGTCGATGTGGGAAGCCAAGCATAGCTGTCTATATAGCCATGCTAAACAGGCAGCTCCTCACGTGTGCTGCTCGGCCGTCTTGAAGTCTCGGAGCAGCTGGAGGTACATGAGATGGACGTAGTTAGAGGACTTTTCTGCGATAATAAATCCCCCAAGCAGCAGTAAAATGTATGCCTGAGCATGTCGTTTGATCATCAGCAAAATCAGGTAGGTTGCTGAAGTGGCTATCCAACCACGACATCTTCAGGTGACCACCATCCATGTCAACTCCAGACTGGGGCCGGAGTCCTAGCAACTCCTCGCATAAATGAGGATAATCAAGCCTAGCGGTGCCCGTAACTGCCAATCCATCTATAGGGAAGCCTGTGAGGATAGAAACATCCTCTAAGGTGACAGACCACTCGCCCGTGGTCATGTGGAACGTATGTGTCTTTGGTCGCCACCTCTCGACCAAAGCTGTAAGAAGATACCAATTTAGTTAAATGAAAGGTATCTGCGCTGCCCTTATGAACCCTGCCTGAGACAGGAACGGCAACAGCCGCTCGTCAACCTCTGTAGGTACTCCTGCTGGTCGCCTGAGCCTCGCCTCTCGCCGCCGGCAATGCAAAACCTCATGCTCCTACAGTAAAGTTATCGCATTAATTAAAGATCAATCTCACCTTAGCCATCAAATCTACAATCACTGAATTTGAAAGAATGAACTAACCTGTCCATCCCAGGCTAGAATGGACCTGTGTACATGCTCCTACAGTAAAGTTATCGCATTAATTAAAGACCAATCTCACCTTAGCCATCAAATCTACAATCACTGAATTTGAAAGAATGAACTAACCTGTCCATCCCAGGCTAGAATGGACCTGTGTACAGGCTGCTGTGTCAGTAATGAGCTATCGATTGGTCCTGAATCCATCTGCGAAAGAAAAAGAAAGAGATGTTGTCAAAGTCCACATATGTTGATTAAACACAAGCATAACAAAAATACGTTAAATCATGACTCATTAGTGCAGTAATAAAAACATATGAGAATTAAGAATTTCCATTACCACCACGACTCGACTGCCCCGTAACTAGTCTACCTGCCGATCCCGCATTTGGACAACTTCTTATGTTGTGGCCCTGCTGCCCATAACAATCGCATGAATAACCTCGAGGGCCCTCTTGAATGTCCATCTCATTTTGGAATCGTTTCTCTCTAGGCTGGCCCCTTCTTCTAATAAGTCCTGGATTAGGGTGCCACTTTGGTAAGTCCAACCGAGTCCAATTTGCCTTGTCGGCTGCGGGAATGAAGGAACGACCATACACTCTTAGTTGGTGGTCCCACCTGTACCATTGTCTTACGTAGGCAACACAATCCATGTACATTGTCCCCATCACTGCCATCGCATGCGAGCATGGAATTCTATATGTCTGCCATTTGTTACACGCACATCTACATGATCTTAACTCCACTTTTTGTATATGGTCCCACTTCTGACCATACATTGTTGGACGTGGTGCAGTTATAATCTCGTATATCCGTTCTTGGTAATCGAAACAAGTAACTCTATGGGAACTGGATATGTTGTTCCATCGCTCAAACTTATTCGCAGCGTATTCTGTGAGCAACTTACCCATACCCATGGCATCGCTGGCTTCACGCCTTTGCTTATTAAATATGAAGTTGCAATTGTAGAAGGTTTTCTTTACCAATGCTGCCATAGGTAAACACCTAGCATCTTTTATAACTGAACTGTAACTCTCTGCCATGTTTGTTGTGCTTAGGCCAAATCTGACACCTTCATCGTAAGATAAAGTCCACATGTAGGGAGGCAACTCACGAAAATATCATGCTGTCCAAGGATTGCTTTGAAGTGCAGCATTGAAATATCCGTGGAACTTGCGACTCTGGGCTTGATAGACAGCTCTTTTTACTATTTCTTTACATTCCTTACTTTTGGCCTTCGAATTAAAGTTACTTGCAACATGACGGATACACCAACGCCAAGGCCACCCCCTAAGCCACACCGCATTCTCACCTTCGACCGCACTCCTGATACCGGCATGTCGGTCCGATATCCGGCATGCATATCGGTCCGATATCAAGCAAATATTGGATTGGTCTTTGACGACGTGTTCTAGCACTTTTGCAAGGAACAAACTCAATGTATCCGCCTTCTCCTCATCCACAAGGGCATACGCCAACGGTACTATATGATTGGCCCCATCTATTGCCACTGCAATAAGCAATTTGTGCTTGTACTTGCCGTACAGGAAGGTACCATCAACTGTGATCACAGGTCTGCAATGATTTAACATACGTAACTTAGTCAGTGAATATCAATAACCTAAAACAAAATTTAAAAATGATTACAATACATACCTGCAGTAGTGGAACGCCTCAATGCAAGGACCAAATGCCCAAAAAAGCTTATCTAGGAATACGTGGCCGGCGGTATTTGAATCTTGAGTTTGCCACTCAACCTTTGTTCTTGGATTTGCCTCAGTGATTGCATTAAGTAGATGCGGAAGCTCCACATAAGATGACTCCCAACTTCCATAGACCTGCTCAATGGCCTTTCTCTTTGCCTCACGAATTCTCTTGATATGAACATTATACCCGAACTGCTTTAATATATTCGTTTGGAGATCCTTGCCTCACATCTGGAGAATTGCGGATCTCCAATATTATGGCCCTGGACAAGCTGGTGGAGTCCAACTGAGAGTGATCCTGTCCAGTGATTTCATCCAAGCAAGTGTGAGGTCCTTCATATTTAGTGATGTGAAACCACCCACCATGTTTCTTATAAGCCTCTGAGTCTCCACTTACAACCTCTGTTGTGGATATCAGTACACTTAACTGCCCATGCTCTTGGGTCCGAATCCACTACCTTGAAGTTATAATGGTTCGTTATGTGCCACATTTTAACTGCTCGTATAAGATGATCTTTGGTCTCAAAACGCATCCCGACCTTGAATTCATCACTGAAGCTCCAATTCCCAGCACTCATTTCCTGCTCATCATCAATGCTGCGTAAGTACTACCAACTTCAGCATTGAAAAACGGAACTGCCGCTGAGCTCCCTACTGCATCAACGTCAGTAGGAGCAATAAAACGGTCCCAGTTATTTCCCCTTCGTTGTACCTCGGGCAATGCATATTGTTGTCGAATTACTTATCATTAACATTTTCATCATCATCATAGTCGTCACTGGATTCACTTGCCGATGAGTCTTGCCCAGCATCCATATCATCACCACCTACTGATGTAGGTCCACAAAATTCAAAGTGACCTATTTGTACTTGTGCACTGCCATTGTCTGAACTGGAGTAGAGTTTGAGTCTACAAACCCCTGGCTTCCAATATTTCTATCATTGCCCATTTCCCCTGCAGGTGCCTGTGACAATTCAATTTCCAAAATCTGCACATAAACACCACTGAGCCTTCTGTGTATAGCAACATCTCTTGTGCCGCATCATCATCGGTCACTGGAATAATATCATAACGTAGCGTCCTATCTCCAATAGCTACCCTATGATATAGCTCACCCGATGTGTACACCTATTTACCTTTAGTCTATTGCAAATAATCTCCACTATCTGCTTATATGTTGAATTCCTACTAATACTGACCATAGCAACAGGCCGCTTATCATAATCAAAACCATCATCCCCTTGCACAATATTCCATGAGCGTACAGTATGAACTTCGCTTTATCCATTTCCTCACAAATCCTGCCATCTCATCAAAATTAGCTTCCACGCATCAAATTCAAAAAATCACATTTATGAATTGCATTCCTCGTAACATTTAACATAATTTCTAAACCTGCACCTCCACTTTCAAAGTTGAAATTTAATTTTGTAATCTATTCTGCTTTCTTACAAATATTTGCTTTTTTCATCGCATTTTTCCATGCCATATTAAATTGCCATACTAATGCTAAAGTCCTAAATACACCCCGTTAATGACAATTGAAATTATTTTCAATTTTTTTTCGCACACTCAATTTCCTAAAATAATTATGCAACAATAACTATTTAATTTTAGTTGCAGTTCAGCTTAATATTAAGCTTTCTTATATTATGGTAAAAAAAAAAAAGCTTCCTTACATTTTAAGACTATCTTAAACACTTTGCTTAAAATCCATAACACATAATCCACAACCTATACAACATAAAAAAGAATGGCTTTAGAGAGAAAAGCATAATGTAATTGTAGAAAACCCGTGTCCAAACTAATTAATAATTTGAAAGTTTGAAATAATGTGGCTTTTAGATCCCTCTAATAGGTAATAGCTATCTATATCAATTCTAAAAAGAAGTGGCATTTGGGTATGGTTACATCGTTATTCTATAAGATTTTGCGTGTGTCGGCAATAACATAGTATTGTCTAAAGTTGATCATGATCTATATCTAGCAATATATTTATTAGTGGGCCAATACATGCAGGATAAAATAAGCAAAAAATTCATAGTATAATAATCAGTACAAATATTATTCTGTTGCTATGAAAAAAAAACGTATGAGACAAAGCTGTGATGACTTTGCAAGTAAACTTAGAAGACCCCTCTAAAAATACTTTGCTGCATACAATCTTTATTTAACAATGCAGCATGAATGATTAAAAAAAATACGAAAACACGTGGAAAATCAACCTCAACGTTTGCCGTTCGCCGCCAGTGGTTTCGCTTCAAATCTCCTCTTTTCGATCCTCCTACCCAACCAATCCCAACACAACCAACTTCGATCAAATGGGGATGAGCGATTACGGTCGATTTGTAGATTTGGTGCACCAAAAATCGACACAAAATCGCGATTTTGTGGATTAGGGTTCCGGTTCCGGCGATGCAAAGGGGGGAAATGGGGAAGAAGGAGCGCGCGGGAGAATTTAACCCGCTGACCCCGTCTCTTGAAGGGACGAGGTCACATGCGGAGCAGCCTCGTCTCTTGAAGAGACGAGGTCACTAAACAAATTAGACCTCGTCTCTCGAAGAGACGAGGCCATGTTGCCTAAAATCGGGAATAATTTTTTTCCTATGGCATTTCTGTAATTATTTTTAAAATATTAATATTTTATTCCTTTTCCCCTATTTTGCGGGGAAAAAATTTTGTTGTAATGGCATGCCACTCCAGTGCCTACATATCTTGAAAATATTAAAATATTTGAAATTAACATTAAATGTTTGAACTTGATTCCTTGTTTTAAAATTTTTAGCACTAGATTGCAGAAATTTCTATGAGTTTTTGGAGTCTTGGTTCACGCATATAGTTGATATGTTATATCCTAACTTGTAGAATATCTTTTGTGATGATGAGCTAATTATTGCTTCTCCCTTTGTAAAAACAAAAACAATATTTGTAGGTTTAGCAATGTTGTTAGACCGATAGGGAGGTCGTCCTTGACATATGAATGGGTTGAGGGTTAAGAAGTTGAACCGAGTTTAGCTGAGGGTTGATGCGGTGTCAACAAAATTTAAAAAAAAGTATAGCTGATATTTTAATTGTTAATGATAGGAAATATGAAATTCCAATTATTTGCAAGTTTGACTAGTTATTAAAAATATTAGAATTCTAGTAACCTTAATTATTTTTGTTCTCCTCCAGAAGGCTAACTGTGATTGTGTAAAGCAGCAAATATTTAAGAAATCCACTTGATTTCTAAGAAAGACCTGGTTATTGTAATTATTGATGGCATATCAAATCCATATCGAAGTGAAAAACCAGATTATTGCAAGAATCCATAGCATATTTATTATATCCCATTTGATATTGATGATGAAGACATGGATCACATGAATACGCAAATGTATCTACTTGTTGGTTTGATAGGGAGATGAACTTATTCTAGTCTTTGCCTTTATTATTCATTCTTACAGCACTTCTCTTTTTCCTATCCTTGGGGCAGTAAGTCCTTTAGCTCTACTTATCCAAAAAAAGGTCCTTTAGCTCTTGAATTGTATGATGTTATTTGGTGAGAGCATTAGGAACTAGTGCATGGCACTCACATGGGGGCATTGGGGAAAAAGCGTCATATCCTTATAGGCAATTAGTTGGAGGAAATCGTATGATTACCGACCCCTTAAATAAAAATTACTTAAATACTAATTATATAAAATTAATTACCAAAAGACTGATACAAAATTCCATGTTTAATAGGCGATTCATGAATATCTATGTGAATCTCATCTTAAAGATGCGTTTCATTAACAAATATGAAACACCTGTTAAAGATGTGATTCATGTACAAAATAAGTGAATCGTCTTTTCAAAATGCGATTCATCTTAAAAAAACATAAAACGTTCTTTAAAAATACGATTCAACACTATATGACTTTTAGCTGAATTGCATTTTCAAATGGTGTTTCATGTGCAAATTTGTAAAACGCTTGTTCAATATGCGATTTTTCATTGGTATTTATGTTATTATTTTTTATAATTTGTATTTGTGTAATTTTTTTCTACAAAGTTGGTGGACACGTGTTTCACCCAATAGTATATGGCACATATTACAGTAGTCTTACATGGCTGAAGTGGGAACTCTTATGGTAAGACTTCACTTATAAAAGCCAAAAAGTGTTAGCAAGAAGCCAATTTATGGGTTTGGCCTTGTGCCTGAACAATAAAAGGTCAAAATTTTAGTAGTTTAAAAGAGTCGGTTAGATGCAGATTGGCTGGGTGGGCGGTTTGGTCGCCCTGTCTACCATGGGCGGGACTTAAAACTGGTCTAGTCCGATCTAGGTGTGACTATATTGATATTTAATATTATAGATGTTTATTAAACATTAATAGACAGTGTACCCACATAAGAATACCTTATTTTTCACAAAGCACTTAAACATGCAAAAATAGGAAACCCATTCATTCCTTGATCAAAGGGGATGGCACTGAAGTAAGAGTGGATCTTGAGGTTCATTGGGAAGCAGGAGGAGTGCAAATGCCTTCTATATAGGGGTGAAATTAGTTTCCCTATCCTGATAGGAGTTGCCAGTTTTATAGCTTGGAAGTTAGGTGATTAGCAAATTGAATTTTTGAACACCCCTTTCATTGAAGAAGTTCATTGTTGTTTGGGCTTTCTTAACAACTATTGTACCCTTCTTTCCTAGTGTCTCTCTACACCATGGTTACATTAAATGAAGAGTTGGCAAAAACAAGGTTCACTATACCAATAAAATTGTTACACATATAATAAAGGAAATAATAGTTTCCAAAATAATTTCCACCGATGATTTGGACATGCATATATGTCAACATTTTATTGGTGCTTACACACTACGTGCACCCATTGAATTGTTTCTCAAAGTTGGCTGCTTTTTTGAAAGTGCTGGAGGACTAAGGAAAAGGTATCTCAACTCACAACATCTTTCTGTTTAGGCATGGAAGTATATTTGAGTTTGCTTAGAGACATGGTCATTCCCTCCATCATCGATGATGCAAAGAGGAAAGAATCATTCAATGGCTTTTTGCTGACTATCTTATGTTTTTTGCGAGAGCAACACTTTCTTTACAACTATCATTTGTTAGGTATTAAGCAAGCTTTGACAAATGTTTGGACTTCAAGCTTATAGCAAAAAGAGCAATGTTTTTTGTCACAGCATCCCTTTGCTGGATGGGAGGATGTTTTACACCTTTGGGTTTCCAAGAGGGTTTTCAACTCATCTGCTAATGGGGTATTCTTTTGACCCCTTCAAAGTTTGAAATCTTGGCACACCTAAACTCTTGGACCTCTAAATTCTTATCCTTGGATGCCTAGAGCTGATCGAATTGGTTTTGTTATCTATGCAAGTGTATTAGGTTTCAACTTTTATCCTTTCAAAGTATTTGATATGGGGCATTGAAGTTTGATTTGAAACTTCATTTGGAGAGGTGGACAACCTTACATTGTGGCCATAGCCCAAGTGAGATCGGAGGTGGTTACGTCATGATAGAAGGTGGTCTTGAAATTTCTAACTTGGAAACTGGGAAGAAACCCGCTAGACTTAAACACATATGTTAAGGTGATATAATAGGACTATTTTGTTCTTTGGTTGGTCAAGTTTGCCTCAATTTACTTAGAAATAACTTCTTACACTAAGAGATGCCTGTCATTCATGCATTTCCCACTCCCCTGGGAAAATAAATAGTGGCCTCTTTATTTCCTTTAGATTAGAATTCTGGTTACCAATATGACCTTTTGGATCAATCCTACATGGCCAGGGAAATAGCTAATTTCGGTTTATTAAGGCAGGTGAATTTGTGCTGCATTATAAAAGACAATATGTCAGCTCTATCCCATTTTTGGGACTCTTTTGCTATCCTGTCTTCTCTTTAGCCTAATCCCCCCCACACACCCCACACACCCCCACCCCAACCCCCCCCCCAAAAAAAAAAAAAAAAAGAAGATAAGCTCACTGATTACACTTTACTTCTGGCTTCAATCTATCAAATCTGTCCAGGAGGCTTTAAGAGACCAAGGTGAGAGAGAATGACCCATCTTAGCATGAATTTCTTCAATAGGCATCCAGGTGTCTCCAACTAAAGTTAAAGTTGTGTCTGGAACTGCAATGGGTGTTTGGATGCTATCAGAGCTAGTGTCTGAAATGGAAAATCATCTGGTCCCTACGGTTTTTCTGCTGAGTATTTCAAATTGGAATTAATGTTACCTCTGCTGCTCAATTTTAGCCTTGCTACTAAAGAAACTAAATAACACAATCATTACAGTAGTATCAAAGTTGCAAACCAAACTTTCTGGGAGGATTACCCCCAATAGCTTTCTGCAACTCACTTTACCTGGTGATTTAAAAAAAATCTAGCAATAAGGACGAAGTAGGTGATCCACTCTCTTGGGGGTAAGGAATGGTTCACTTTTATGCTTGGTGGGAGGATTACTGATGGAAATTTTGGTGCTTATGAATTGGTTCTTAAATATCTCCTTGGAGAGGATCTCCAAGATGTATCTTGAAAATTGATATTATGAAAGCTAATGGCAGTTTAAATTGGATATTCTGTGAATCTGCTCTCTATTGTATGGGCTTCCCCCACTTCTGCAAGTTGTATAATACAATGTTATACAACCTCAAGGTTTTCACTCACTTCTAATGGAGAGCTAGTAGGTTTCTTTTCAAGCTTTAAGGGTTTGAGGCTAGAAGACACTTTTGCCCTACATATTTTTTCTATGAATGGAAATACTCACAGTGATGCTTTGTAGAATGAAAATATCACCCTTTTTCATTTCCATTGGTGATGCAAGGAGGAATGTATGATGCACATTTGTTTTGTTGAAGATTTGCAGCTTTTTCATTGGGGCAACTTAGCTTCCACTTGCCTTTTGAAGGACATACTTAACAAATTCAATGAATTTGCAGATCTATGGGCAAATAGAGATAAGACCTTGGCTTTCATAAGGGTTCCCTTCCCATAAGATACGTAAATGGTCCTATTATTGTTTTTGTTGATAAGTATTTTTTAGGTTATAAAATATCGTAATTAATGGTATAGTAGGTGTAATTAATGATGTAGTAGGTAAGTGGTTAGGTAGAATTTTTCCTCTTTATATTCTTACCTTGTAATCTCTTGTAGAATGAATTACTTCTATCAATTACTTTCATCAATTACTTTCATCATGGTATCAGAGCCTTAGGGCATTTTTCTGGGATATTTTTTTTTACCAAGCAGCCTTCATTGCTGCCCTTCATCTTTTTTCTTTTTTTATTTTTCTTTGCTTGAGTAGCCTTTATTGTTGCCCTTCTTCCTCTTTATTTAATCATGTCTGAAAGTGAAACCAAAGTTACTGATGATACTCCTGCTATCCAAAAATCTGGAGACTTGCAGAGTATCAGAGTCTCTTATCGATTCAATGGGAGAAACTATCTCAAGTGGTCGCAAGTAATTTGCACGTATCTCAAAGGAAAGGGAAAAATCAGCCATTTGCTTGGGACTAGACCAACAAAAACAGACCCTAAATTTATGGCATGGGATGAGGAGGATTCAATGATTATGTCATGGTTGTGGGACTCAATGGAGCCAGCCATTAGTGATACTTGTATGTTTATGAATAGTGCGAAGGCGATTTGGGATTATATTCAACGTACCTATTCAAAGGCACGTGATGCAGCCTGGGTGTATGAGATAAAAATTAAGACAAATGGAATGAGGCAAGGAGAAATGACTATTACGGAGTATGCCAATATTCTGCAGACCATGTGGCAGGAATTGGATCACTATCGAGTATTTGAGATGAAATGCTGGAGGATGCAGCAATTCTCAAGAAATATGTTGAAGGTGACAGAGTGTATGACTTCTTAGCTGGTTTGAATCCTGAATTTGACCAAGTTCGGGTGCAAAAACTTAGCAAGGAGGAGGTTCCTTCACTGGAAGAAACCATTTCGATTATTCATGCAGAAGAAAGCCGAAGGAATGTGATGTTGGAAAAAACAAGCAGTATGGAAGGATCTGCCCTGGTGACTAAGGTGGAACATCAATAAAAGGGGAAGGATGATCAGCCAAGGAATTTAAGAAGAGAGAACCAGAGAAGGGAAAACTGGGACACCTTGTGGTGCACCTACTGCAAGAAACCAAAGCATACTAAGGAGACTTGTTGGAAGTTGATTGGCAAACCTCCAAGCAGTGAGTGGGGAACACATGGAAGACAACAAAGGCCCTAAGCTCATCTGATAGAGCAATAAAAAACTGATGAAGGCTTGGACAGCAAGGGATTCAAGAGAGATGAGATAGGGTTTAAAAAGGATGAGATTAAAAAATTGAGAAGTTTATTGAATTCTCTTGAGAAACCATCGGGAGCGAGTTCCTTGGTTATTTCAGGTAAACCAGTGACTTCATATGGATTACATGCCTCTGATAAGTTTTTTAATTATTCATGGATACTAGATTCTGGAGCCACAGACCATATGACATATTGCTCACATTTTTTCCTTACATACACTCCTTGCCCAAGCAATAGAAAGATAATTGTTGCTAATGGAGAATTAGCTACAGTAGCAGGTTTAGAAAATGTTAAAATTAATCCCTCCATTGTTCTTAAAAATGTCGTACATGTACCGAAGTTATCAGCCAATTTTATCTCTGTTCAAAAGCTTACAACTGATCTTAAGTGTAGTGCAATATTTTTCTTCTCATTGTGTTCTTTAGGATTAGGTCTCGGGGAGGAAGATTGGACTTGCTAAGGAAAGGAATGGTCTCTATCACCTGAAAATCTCAAAGAAAATCTCAAGTAACTTGCATGTGTCTTTTCTCAGTTCATCCAATAAAGATGCCATCTGGCTTCACCATTAGCGTCTTGGTCACCCGTCCTTTAAAGTCTTACAAATTTTGTTTCCACAGTTGTTCATAAGATTAGATACTTCTGAGTTTCATTGTGATATTTGTGAATTGGCAAAACATACTCGTGTATCTTTTCCTATCAGTAATAAAAGAAGTGTTTTTCCCTTTCAATAGGTTCATAGTGACATTTGGGGTCCTTCTACTATTCCCAATGTTTTAGGGGTTTGTTGGTTTGATTCGTTCATTGATGATTGCATGCGGGTAACCTGGCTTTTTTTGCTAAAACAAAAATCTGATGTCAGTAAAATCATTCCCAGCTTCCATTCCATGATCCAAAACTAATTTGGGGTAAAAATAAAAACCTTTAGGTCAGATAATGCTAAGGATTATTTCAATCAAGTTTTATCACCCTATTTTCAAAAAGAAGGAATTATTCACACTTCATCATGTGTGGATACACCTCAATAAAATGGGATAGCTGAGAGGAAATATGGACACCTCCTAAATGTTACTAGAGATTTATTGTTTCATGGTAATGTACCCAAATCCTTCTGGGGAGAAGAAGTTTTGACAGCCACACACATAATAAATAGACTTCCCTCACGTGTACTTGAAAATAAGAGTCCTATGGAAGTTCTTAATACCTACTACCCTCACTTTAGAACTTCAAATGGCCTTGGACCTAAGATATTTGGGTGTACTGTCTTTGTACATATCCATCGACCAAATAGAGGGAAGTTAGATTCCCGTACAATCAAGTGTATCTTTGTTGGCTACTCATCCACATAAAAAGGGTACAAGTGTTATCATCCTTTGTCAAGAAAATTCTATATTTTAGTTGATGTTACCTTTTTTGAAAAGCAGTCTTATTTCCCTAAATCCCATCTTCAGTGGGAGACGTACAATCTTGAAGATGGCACTCGGTTTGAGTCCTTTGAGTTTTTTGAACCACCTGATCTCCTGTCTTTGTCTCATACCCCCTTGGTCATTCCACAAAATCCTACCCGTGAGCTCCAAGAGTCTTCCAGCATAGAACCGGAGCCCGAGCCCGAGCCTACTTGTCAACACCGAAAGTCTGTCAGCTCAGAAATTCAAAAAGAGTCTATGTCTAGTCAAGTTACTGATGTTCAACCAAAGATTTCTCAGGTGTATACAAGAAGAGCGAAAGTTCCTAACCTGACACAAGTTCAAGAAGCCAATCTGAGTCCTGAGAATGAAGGCATAGTGAGTACAGATTCATCCTTGGACACGGAGACAGTTGAAGCTTCACCAGATGACTCTCATTTGCCCATTGCTATCAGGAAAAAACCCCGAGAATGCACCAACAGGCCACTATATCCTCTCTCTCATTATGTTTCAGCTAAACGCCTGTCACTTAACCACCAGAGGTTTATAGCTAGCCTAAATACGATCTCCATCCCAAATACTCTTTCAGAGGCATTATTAAAGTAGGAGTGGAGGAATGCTATTAGAGAGGAATTAGAGGCTCTAGAAAAGAATAGGACATGGGAGATAGTGGAAAGACCGAAAGGGAAGAACATAGTTGATTGTAAATGGGTATATGCCTTAAAGTATAAGGCTGATGGATCTCTTGAAAGATAGAAGGCAAGGTTGGTTGCGAAAGGGTACACTCAAACTTTTGGGGTGGATTATCAGGAGACATTTGCTCCAGTGGCAAAGATGAATACAGTAAGGATTTTATTGTCCTTAGCTGCCCATTTTGATTGGCCATTGTTACAATATGATGTGAAAAATGCATTCCTCCATGGAGACAGATGAGGAGATATATATAAACAGTGATAGAGTCTGTAAGCTTAAAAAGGCTCTATATGGGTTAAAACAGTCCCCTAGAGCATGGTTTGGCAGATTTGCTGAGGTAATGAAAAACTCGGGCTATAGACAAAGTTAAGGTGATCATACTTTATTCTCTAAGCATTCGGCCTTGGGGGAAGTGACTGCTTTACTTGTGTATATTGATGATATCATCGTAACAGGGAATGATGAGAAGGAGAAAGGTGACTTGAAGAGGAGACTGATTCAGGAATTTGAGATAAAAGAACTTGGGAGACTGAAGTACTTTCTTGGGATTGAGGTAGCACACTCTAAACAAGGTATCTTCATATCCCAGCGGAAATATGTAACCAATCTGTTGTTAGAGACGGGAAAGGCTGGTTGTAAACCGATTGCAACACCTATGGACTCAAACTAGAAACTAAGTGAAGCTAAAGAAGAACTACCGGTGGATAAAGGAATGTATCAAAGACTAATTGGAAGATTCATATACCTCACACACACTTGGCCTGATATAGCTTACTCAGTGAGTGTGATCAGCTAATTTATGCACGATCTGAGAGAGCCTCATCTTCAAGCTGCATATAGAATACTGCACTACTTAAAAGGTAGTCTCGGGAAGGGAAATCTATTCAAACGAAACCCTACTCTGACATTAAAGCCTATACTGATGCAGATTATGTTGGCTCTATAGTGGATAGAAGATCGACAACAGGCTATTGTACATTTCTTGGAGGTAATCTAGTAACGTGGAGAAGCAAGAAGCAGAATGTGGCGGCTAGATCATCGGCAGAAGCTGAATTTCGGGATGTTGCTCAAGGGATGTGTGAATTACTTTGTCTGAAAATTATCCTAGATGATTTGAGAGTCACGTGGGAGGAGCCTATGAGGCTCTACTATGACAATAAGTCAGCAATCAACATTGCCCATAATCCTATTCAACATGATAGGACAAAACATATTCAGATTGATAGACACTTCATTAAGGAGAAATTTGAAGAGGGACTCATGTGTATGTCCTATGTTCCTTCAGGAAGTCAACTGGCTGATGTTTTAACAAAAGGACTAAATAGTTCCAGTTTTCATGAGAATGTATCCAAGCTGGGAATGGAAGATATTCATTCCTCAGCTTGAGGGGGAGTGTTGAGAAGTATTTTTTAGGTTGTAAAATATCGTAATTAATGGTGTAGTAGGTGTAATTAATGATGTAGTAGGTAGGTGGTTAGGTAGAATTTTTCCTCTTTATATTCTTACCTTGTAATCTCTTGTAGAATGAATTACTTCTATCAATTACTTTCATCAATTACTTTCATCAGCTTCAAAACTTAAGAAAGGAGATTGTGATTCCCTCTTTGGACAAGATCGTATCTTGGATAAACATCATGGACATTTGAGTTTCTCTCTTTCTTGGGTTGACGACCTATTATAGTTACTTTGCCATGCAAGAAAATTGGGTTTTTATTTTTATCTTGCCCATATACTTGTTCAAGAAAATTAAAGGTCTTATACGCAGCTTTCTTTGGAGATGATGGCCAAACATCTCCTCAAAAGCAAAAGTTTATTGGGGAAATATCTACTTCTCTTTTAGACTTGGAGGCTTAGGCATTCCAGTATAGAAACTTGGAACAAATCTGCACAAGTGAAGCATATTTAGAATTTATGCGAGCTTGGCACATACAAGCTTATGGGTATAGAGGCTTAGAATGCCCTTATTCAAACCAGACTTAGGCAGGGAGTTATGCAGAATTTGATTGCAACAGCTTCCTTCTCAAACTTAAGTATTTTCAAATGGAGAGCTGGCTTAGCAGCATCAATCTACTGTTTGTGGAGAATAAGGAATGCAGTTAGCCTAGGAACGACCATCGACCAACCAAAGTTCCTGGCGGAGCAGATTCTATCCTATGTTGGTTTACAATGCCAAACCCAGGAGTGGTTACTTCTAGTCATGATAAGTTTGTCTTCACTTACTTTGCTTTGCTTTATTTGTTATGCTTGAGGAGCTTTTTTTTTATTTTAGGCCTTTTTGTATGTAACCCTATCCCACTTTAAGCGGCTCTACGTTCTACTAGTCATCCTAGTGTCTAAGGCCCATCTCCACATTTGGTTTCACATAATTTGTGATGTTTCATCTCCCATTGCTCATGGAATGCCATTTTGTTGTTTGCATGTTGTAGCTATTTGAACTATTCTTTTCAAAACTAAATTACTTTCATGTTTTTTGTCTTGCAAACCTGCCTTTTCTTCCTAAGGAAACAAAATATGTAAATTGCTTCCCCTTGGGTGCTTGACTATTGACAGAATGAAATATTTTATCAGGATAATTCTAAAGCCCTTCGGGTGCTTCTGTCTGGTGAAGTTGTCATTTTATCATCAAAGGAGTCTCAGCGACAAGGACAACGGGAACGCACTCTTGCATTGCTACATCAGATGATTGAAGATGCTCATAGGGGCAAGCGGCAGTTTCTGAGTGGTAATTTCAATGCACTGTGTGTTGTACTATTCAATTGTGGATAGTGCAAATATCTTACTAGTCACTTATTTCACTGGTATGCTGATGATGCATTTATTTTAATGTCTGTCTTCATTAGGAAAACTTCATAATGTGGCAAGAGCTATTGCTGATGAAGAAACAGAGCGTAATCCTGCTGGAGGGGAAACTTCTGATCAGAAAGTTACCTCCCTCATTGAGAAGGATGGGATTCTTGGTCTTGGACTAAGACCTCTCACACAGATACCCTTAACTTCCACTTCTGGAGAGAACAGTTTACAGACTATGGACTATGACATGAAAGACTCCAGCAAGAGAATTTTTGGTCCCATAACCTCCAAGCCCACTACGTATCTGTCACAGTTCATTCTGCATATTGCTGCAATTGGTGACATTGTGGACGGGACTGATACCACTCATGATTTTAACTTTTTCTCAGTGGTTTATGAATGGCCTAAAGATGTATGACGTTGCTTCCCTTCCTCAACTTCCGTAATCATGTTCTTTTAGTGTGACTGGTTCTTGGTCAAATACTAGAGTGATTACTTTTCTGATGCCTTACCACTGTACATATTCCTCAACAATTTTTTTAATACACCCCCTGCCCCCTGGTTTAACAGTGGTGGATTGATAACTTTTCTGAAGCCCCACCACTGTAGATACTGGAAGAAAATGAGGTCCCAACAATCAAACACAAACTCTCAAACCAAACCCACCCCTTCCTCCCCCTCTTCCCTCCCTTTCAGAAAGAAAATGTTTTTTGGGGGGGGGTGTGGGTGGGTGGGTGGGTGTGGGTGTCTTGTGGGTGGAAGAAAAAGTTTACGGATGGCATAAGATGCTTTAAACAAATAACAAAAGTACAATGCTCATATCAAGTGAGAAATTTTTCCTCTTCTGGACCATAATAACTTTGTGTTTTATTGTTCTCTTGTAGCTTTTGACTCGTCTAGTCTTTGAGCGAGGAAGCACTGATGCAGCTGGAAAGGTTGCAGAAATCATGCGTGCTGACTTTGTCCATGAAGTAATTTCTGCATGCGTGCCTCCAGTTTATCCTCCACGATCTGGTCATGGATGGGCATGCATACCGATTGCTCCTCTCTACCCTAAGGGTGGAGTTGAGAACAAAGTTATTACCCCTTCTTCTAGAGAGGCTAAATTTAACCGCAATTGCCGTTCATCCACAATGCCTGATGTTCCTCTTTACCCTCTTCAATTGGACATTATAAAACATTTGGTGAAGATTTCTCCGGTTAGGGCCATCTTAGCATGCGTTTTTGGGAGTAGTATATTGCACAGTAGCAGCGAATCTTCCATTTCAAGTTCCTTAACTAATGAATTCCAGCCCGATACTGACCAGCTGTTCTATGAATTTGCTCTTGATCAGTCTTTAAGGTAACTATACATCATTTACTTAATTTTAAATGTAGCCTTACTTGTTTATTTATTTTTTGGGGGCCAATTGAATGTATCTAGTTGCTGTGCTAATTTTGTGCTTTCTTGTGGTACGCAGGTTTCCGACCCTAAATCGGTGGATTCAGATGCAAAGTAACCTCCATAGAGTTTCTGAATCTGCTGTAATGTCTAACCAAAGAACTGATGATGACAAAATTAGGCTTGATAACAGGACTGCTATGAAGCGCCTTCGTGAGCATGACAGTGAAAATGAGTCAGAAGCTGAGGAAGCTACAGGTAGCACCAGCATCCCAGCCACTTTAGTAGATCATGGTGGTCAAGGTAGTGAAGTTTCTGAAAACTGGGTTGACTCACCCAAAGCCGATTTCGTCGATTCAGATACAGCAGCTTTGCTTTCGTTTGACTGGGAGAAAGAAGAGCCATATGAAAGAGCTGTTGACAGGTAGTCATTGTTGGCTTTGTCTTTGTTGTCCTTGTTGATTTTTCTTGGTTCATGTGATGTATGGATATCTCAATCTTCTATCTGAATTCAGTTACATAAATCTGTTGTGGTGGTCGAAATATTTCATCTAGTTTTTATCTGAAATGATCCAGTTGAAGAAAAGTGCAATGGGTGCATACGGTTGCACTTCTACAATAAAAATCAGAACAGAAAGTAATTCCATTTGGTGGAGTAAAATTCTGGCTCATTTTCTTTGTGCTGCAAGAATATAATAATTTATTAATGATATGTTTTAGTTACATGTCAGTTACAAAAGTGAGATTGGCTTTTGGAGCAGAGGATCTACTATCTGTGGAAAGAAAGGAATGAGATAGGAATTGGTGTCTAGCATCACCAATGGAATCTACTTTTAGGATAGTACTATCTTGGGTCCTCCGTGTGTTTCTATTTAAGCAACTATGAAAGAAATAATACACTAGGAGTGGTCTCTCTTTCTGTTTTTATTTATTTATTTAATGCGCTTGGACTGTGCACTCGACTTTAATAATAAATGGTTGGTGTATCCCAACAATGGGGCTGTTTTTCATCCTTCTAAAGCAAGGATGCCATCAAGGTCATCATTACAGGCTCTAACAATGTAAAATTATTTGTTTCTTTCTTGGGTGGGGATAACTGTAAAGTTTATGTAACATTATTAACAAGAGGACAGTGTAGGAGGTCATTTCATGAAGAGTTTGCCAGGGATTTTTCCATTTTCTTCAACATCCATTCCATTTGTGATTATCCCATGGCAAATAAGATGCCAAGTATTGTTTTACCATTTCTTTGCACTGGAGTTCTCTAACTAGAGATCTATTACTTTGCGATCTTTTTTGTGCTAAATTTCTCTACTTGGAGATCTATTCCTTTTCTGATTATGTGGACATTGAAAAGAATGTTTAAAAAGCATCTTTACAGGGGGGCAAAATGTAGCAGCTATTCAATGCAGCCTTTTGACGACTTTGGTTTACCTTCACAGACCTAGATTATACCTTTGTTTTTTGTTTCTTGCACTTTAACACGTATTCGGTACTTGAGTAAATTCCCATAGTAGGATATCATCACCAGAAAGAAATTCTTGATTGGCTTTGTGTGCTGTAGATACTGTTTTGAGTTGAAAATATAAATGTTTTTGTCTTTATATTGTTTGCCAAAATCTAGCCTTGCTGGTGATATGTGATGCCTTTCTATGGTCCACAGGTTGATTGATGAAGGAAAGCTAATGGATGCTCTTGCTCTTTCTGATCGCTTCCTTCGTAATGGAACGTCTGACCGATTGCTTCAGCTATTAGTTGAACGTGGAGAAGAAAACCACTCAAAATCAGGTCAATCCTTGGCTTATGGAGGCCCTGGTATCTGGAGTAACACATGGCAGTATTGTTTGAGGTTGAAGGACAAACAGCTGGCAGCTAGACTTACTCTCAGGTATGCTGGCATTTGACAACATCCCAGAGTTACTTTGTACCTAGAGATTGATATTGTAAGTGACTGTTAAGTTCTATGGGTTTATAAAATCTCTTTCAATATCTTTTAATCGATTACAAAATAAAAGCAAATCTCTTCACATCAATGTAGTTAAAATGCCAGCCTGCTTGGTTAAATCAAGGTTACTGGAAATTAATCATCAGGCTGGTCAGGTTAACATCTGAAAACTGGAATGGCCTGGCTGATCCAACCTAGTACCAATTTTAATGTTATATGATGCAATGAGCTAATTGAAAGTAGGGTTTCAATATGGATAAAGAGGAGCACCTGAGCAACTTGCTCAGCAGCAACTGAATCCTGAATTCTTCTTAGCAAATGAACTGACCAACTCCAACAAACTGGAATTCTTCTCTGTGTGCCAGCTGGCACTTGGTTAATCACTAGCACCAAAAAAGTAAAACAAACTAAACATTTCACAATCACCCAAGCAGAACAACAAACACCACTTCATACAACACTGCACAATACACAACCACGGTCTCAGACAGACAACACATACAGCAATAAGATGCATGCGCACACCTTGCACTATACACCTGTGTAATCAACAGGTTCACCCCATTCCTCCTTTTACATAATTGTAGCATTGGAGGTTTTGTAATGGGTATTTTATCAATTTTTACTGCCACCCTTTAGTGACTTAATAATCACTACTTTATTCGTTGCATGTCTGTCCTAGGGAGCTGATTTTGTCTGTTTAGCTTGTAGAGCCTAAGTAGCCTCTGATAATGCACATGTCGTGATATCCCTATTTTATCCTGTACATAATAAAGGATGATCATTCAAGTTAACCAATTTGGGGGAATGCATCATTCCTACAAGGCACTTCTCCAGTCCAATGGGATTCTACTAGTTTGTGTACATTGATCTGTCATCTTCATTGTTACCATGCTTTATTATTTAGTTATATTTTTTTCACCTCTATTGTTTAGTTATATGTATGTCATAATATTTGTAGTCTTACTTTGATAGTTTTTCTTTTTTGATTTGCTTTTATTGTATTCATATCTATTAAGAGTTTTAACGGTCTGCTTGTTTTGCTATATTCTGACCATTTTGATATCATATTTTTGTCGTTTTCAAATAGATGTTTGTTAAGAAATAGAAATTAATGAAAAATTGACAGTTTTACTTATAAACAGATATTATATAGATAAGTCATAAATGTAAATCTGATAGAGATAAAAATCAGACAATCCAAACATACCCTGAGATAAAGAGATTTTGTTTTAGTTATAGCTGTAATTTTTTTCTTTTTTGAATAATTGAAATAGAATTACTTTTCCAAAAATTTGTTGACCCTTGGTATGGCCTTGGTTCAATTCCTTGACGTCTAACTGTCATTCTTGTCTTGGTCCAAGTTTGGCCCGGTTCTGACTAGCTTGCTTTAAATGAAGCAAACTACAAGTATCATCATCAAATGATGATTCGATTGAAGCCAATATTTTGTCTTGACAGTAGCATCTGTTGTTTTGTTTGGGTGATATTGCATCAGGTATATGCATAGATGGGAACTTGATGCTGCTTTGGATGTTCTCACAATGTGTAGCTGCCATCTCTCTGAAAGTGATCCACTCAGGATTGAGGTGCTGAATTTAGCACAAAATTGGCTTTGTTGCTGTCCTGAGTTTTTGTTGACATTTTGGTCAGCCATTAAGGCCTAATTTTATTTTATTTTTGTTTTTTATGTAGATTTTACGAAGAAGACAGGCTTTGCAGAGATACAGTCACATATTAAGTGCAGATGTCCATTATAGTAGCTGGCAACAGGTCAGGTCATACTTATCTTTAACATGAAAGTCACGAATTAACACTGTGGCCAGAATGTAATTTATGTTTTGTTGAATGCACTCCTAATTATTTTCATAGGATAACTTACTGTATCTCAGGTTGAGGCTGCATGCAGAGCTGATCCTGAGGGGTTGGCACTAAGGTTAGCTGAAAAAGGTGCAGTATCTGCTGCTTTAGAAGTTGCTGAAAGTGCTGGTTTGTCAATAGATATGCGGAGAGAGTTACAAGGCCAGCAGCTTGTGAAGCTTTTAACTGCAGACCCTCTGAATGGGGGAGGTCCAGCAGAAGCCTCGCGCTTTCTTTCATCATTGCGCGATTCTGATGATGCCTTGCCAGTTGCCATGTGTGCAATGCAATTACTATCTGATTTACGATCCAAACAGCTTCTTGTAAGTTGTAAAATGAAATTAGCCAAATTTTCAACTCCTTTGTGTTGCAGATTTTATTGTGCTCAAGACTTAGTGTCTTCTTGTTGTGAAGGTTCATTTCTTCCTTAAGCGAAAGGATGGGAATCTATCAGAGGCTGAGTTTTCCCGGCTGAACTCATGGGCCTTGGGTTTGCGTGTTTTATCTGCCCTGCCGCTGCCATGGCAACAAAGATGTTCTTCCCTACATGAGCACCCTCAGCTGATACTTGAGGTTCTTATTATGAGAAAACAGCTGCAATCTGCATCTTTGGTATTATTCTTAACTATTTATTG
This sequence comes from Combretum micranthum, assembly GCA_024138025.1. Classification (NCBI taxonomy): domain Eukaryota; kingdom Viridiplantae; phylum Streptophyta; class Magnoliopsida; order Myrtales; family Combretaceae; genus Combretum; species Combretum micranthum. The sequence continues at coordinate 362,552 of JAMXBD010000522.1, forward strand.
TGGCATGTTGCCCTTATTATTATTTTGTTATTATATATATTTTTGGCAATATAAAGGTGCTAGTAGTACTAGAAAATTTTTCTAGTGTAAAGATAAAATGATGCAAAATTATGTGAAGAATTCTGGTCAATAACGCTAATTCACATCTTCAGTAATCAGTTATTTGGTGATCACTGCTTGATAAAAACTTTGGGGCTATTAAAGGATTATAATTGTTTGTTCGTGCATATATTAGTAGCTGATACTCATATCTTGCACACTCGTGCTTCAGCTCGTAATTATTCTGTAACTTCTTCTGATGACAGCCAAAGAATTCTTTGCTAATGCAAACTGTCAAGCACACACACACCCACCCCACAAAAAGCAAAAGCAAAAGCAAAAAAAAAAAAAAAAGAGGGTGGTTTGTAATTGTTGGCTGCTTGAATGTAATTGGCCAAGTTTCTCTTGTCAGTAGCAGCTTATTTGACTTTTGATTGTTATAGAATTCTTTCTTTAGGTAACCTGAAAACTGTTTGCTGGAGACAGGGTGTGAACTATTTTGAATTTAGAACAGATCAATGAACTCAAATTGTCTTTCAAGATGGAATTGATCCATGTGTGTGCATCTTATAAACAGATTGGTTTCTTTCCATCAGCATTGATTATAGGAAGAGAAGATTGGAGATTCTGTTTGTTATGATTTTGCTCTCAATCTGGAACAAATATTTGGTTCTGTTTGTTGACAGATTCTTAAAGAGTTTCCCTCATTAAGAGACAACTCATTAATTGTCGCATATGCTGCTAAAGCTATTGTGATCAGCATTAGCTCTCCATCTAGAGAACCTCGCATATCGGTTTCAGGGACAAGACCAAAACCAAAGGTGCGAACAGGTGCTCCGACAAGGCCATCTTTCTCCAGCAGTTTGAGCAACCTGCAAAAAGAGGCCCGTAGGGCTTTTTCTTGGGGTCCAAGAAATGCTGGAGAAAAGAACTCGTCAAAAGATGTTCAGCGCAAGAGAAAAAGTTCGGGATTGTCTACTTCTGAAAGAGTTACTTGGGAGGCAATGGCGGGCATTCAAGAGGATTGTATGCCTTCCTTCTCTACGGAAGGACAGGATCGGCTTCCACCTGTAGCAATAGCTGATGAATGGATGCTGACAGGTGATGCAGTCAAAGATGAAGCAATTAGGTCATCACATCGATATGAAAGTGCTCCTGACATCATTCTCTTCAAAGTATGCTTCTTCATTAAGTTGAAAAACTCAATGATGCTTCTGTGACTGTTACAACTAGATGGTGGTTCTATAGTTGATGATGTAAATGGTGCAAAAAATCTATTCTAACTAAGCTAGTTGTCAGAGCTCTTGCTAACAGAGTAAATATATCATTTCTTCTTTAGCAGCTTGAAAGTATAGGCTTATTTAACAATGGTGGTGTTGACAAGTACGTGATTTATGGTGTCGTCTTTTATCAATTGGTGTAACACTAGTTCTGCATCTTTGCAGTTCTTAACAGTTGGTATTTTTTTTAATCTGAGATAAAGGGTCTAGATTATTGACTAAATTTTCTATATGCATATGAGAGTTTTTCAAGTTAATGGCAAAGAAGTCTAGGTGGAGCTAGAGCTTTACTTCTGAGAGAATTAAGTCTGTTTTTCTGTCACTGGAATGTTATAAAGCACAGTTTGGAACGTGTTGTGTGGCTGTTTTGATGTCCTTACAGTGAAGTAATTAAGTTCAGACCCTAATTGATTGTTTGGATTTGCATCTTTAGGCATTGCTTTCTTTATGTTCTGATGAGATTGCATCAGCCAAAAGCGCCCTGGATTTGTGTATCAATCAGATGATGAATGTTTTGAGCTCCCAGCAATTGCCTGAAAGTTCTTCTATGGAGATAATTGGGCGGGCGTATCATGCCACAGAGACATTTGTGCAGGTGCTTAGATGCATTTGACAGAACAATTCTCTTTTACTTAACTATGTGCATGCTACTTATCATTTATAGCAGAATTTATTCTGAGCAAATTGAATAATGCTCATAACGTTATGCAGGGGCTTTTTTATGCTAAATCCCTTTTAAGAAAGCTTACTGGGGGTAGTGATCTGCAAAGTAATACTGAAAGAAGTGCTGATGATACATCATCAGATGCTGGTAGCTCGAGTGTAGGTAGTCAGTCCACGGACGAGCTTTCTGAACTCCTGTTGCAAGCAGACACGTGGTTAGGACGTGCTGAGTTGCTTCAAAGTCTATTAGGATCTGGAATCGCTGCATCCCTTGATGACATTGCTGATAAAGAATCATCTTGCAGTCTCCGAGATAGATTGATTGCAGATGAGCGTTATAGTATGGCTGTATACACATGCAAAAAGTGCAAGGTAGATCTTTTTTCTGGAAATATTAGTTCTTTGATCTGCTTTCGTCATTTTAAATGTAATTTGAAATTATATCTTTCATTCTCTGCAGATCGATGTTTTTCCTGTGTGGAATGCTTGGGGGCATGCTTTAATTCGAACAGAGCGTTATGCGCAAGCTCGGGTCAAATTTAAGTATGTTTTCTCTTTGCACACCAATCTCAAGGAAGTGATGCTCCTTTTCTGATCCAGGAAGTTTATTCTGTTATTCCACTAAATTCATGGTCCCTTCTTTTCTACCACTCTCTCCAGGCAAGCTCTTCAACTGTATAAGGGTGATCCTGCACCAATTATTCTTGAAATTATTACTACAATTGAAGGAGGTCCACCTGTTGATGTTGCTGCTGTTCGTTTAATGTGAGTTTTATTTGAAAAAAATTGCTTCTCCATATTTTGTGTTTGCTGATGAAGAGTGGTTCCTTTACATCTGCAAATGCTTTTTTCTTTTTATTTAGATTATTATTATTATTACCCTTTTCAAATGCGTTACTTGGCGTTTTGCTATTTCAAAGTTTTATCTTCTAATACACCTTAGTCTAGGCAATATTTTTAATTCCCTTTGCAGACTGTTGTATGCTCATAAGAACTCATCCATTTGGGCTATTTTGAGGGAATTACACAATGTTTTTGATCCTTTTACCACTATTACATGCTTTCTGGGAAGATGACTTTTTCATAATGAGCTTTCACGGGGGAAGGAATTCCTCTTTTCAAAACTCAGAAATAGATTATTTTGGTTGTTTAAAGTTTACTATACCAGCAAAAAAAATGACCTATTGATGCAAAAAAACAGTAGAAAAAGTTTCTTATTTCATGTATTAGAATGTAGATTACATGACTTATTTATACATGCTACTAACATGGTTGGAAGAAAAAATATTAGTACACCAACCTTACTTACCACCATTAATTATACTAACTCGTTATAATAAAAGATAAAATAAATTATATTTCCTACAGCCCTTCTCAAGTTGAGGAATAGATATTCATCATTTCTAACTTGACAAGGAGATCTTGAAATTGTGGATTTGACAAAGACTTTTGTTAACAAATCTACCTCTTGATTCCTTGATGATATATATTCAAGTCTAATACCTTCTTGCTCTAATTATGACTTGATAAAGTTGCTGTCAATTCTAACATGTTTTGTTCGGTCATGTTGAATAGGATTTTTGTCTATATTAATAGCCGACTAACTATTGTTGTAAAGATATGTACTTTACCATGAAACTCCCAAATCTGTGAGAAGTCTTTGCTGCCAAATTGATTCACATATTCCTTGAGCAATTACTCTATATTTAGCTTCAACAATGCTCCTCACCACCACACTTCGTTTTTTGCTTCTCCAGGTGAATAAATATCCCCAATCCTTTGTACAATAAGCCGCCATTGATCTACTATCCACTCTGTCACTTCCCCTAGCTGAGTCAACAAGGGCTGTTATGTTCTCTTCTATAGTTTTTTTTATGAATGACCTTTTGCCAGGAGAACCTTTGAGATACCACAATATATGATTAACAACATCTAAGTGTAGTTTCGTTAGGGAATGCATAGCTTTGCTTACAATACTTATCACAAAAGCTAAATTTGGCCGAGACAAAGAGATAATTGGGAAAAAATGAAACAAAACAATTTAGGCCTCGAGTAATTTGACTTACTAATATTAAATTAAAAGAAAAACTTGGTAGACTCAAAACATAATTCAAGGAAAGTAATGGGGCAGGATGAATAGATCTAGAACCGAGGACAAATGATGTAGAGCCATTTGCCAAAGTGACAATCGGAAGAGGAGGTGTGTGGCTTAAAGTTGGTGAAAAGACTAGAATTACTTATCATATGATCAGTGCCTCCCAAATCAATGATCCCTTGTGAAGAGGAGAAAAGAAGGCATTTGTCTTGATTAATTGATTCAGCAAGTATAGTGATAGATTAAGATGAAGTTTCTATTGTTTTTTGATATTGGCGATACTTAGCAAACTTATCTACAGATAGTGTAACAGTCTGTTGAGATGGACTTGTAATAATTGCTACAATATGAGCCAACTGAGACTTCTAAGATTTATTTAGTAATTTTGGACATGTGTGCTTAGTGTGACCACGCTTATAACAATAAAAACATTCAACTCCCTTGAATCTTGACTTCTATTATTTCCTTTATTATAATTTTGATCAAAGGACTTAACAATTTTGGATCCACTATTTTGACTGACAAGAGCACTAGGGGTTGCGGTAGAAGAGAAGATACCATTATATGTTCGCTAAACTTGATTAAATACGTCATGTAGGGAAGAAATATTAGTATTGGATGAAATTTGAGATTTTGACAAATCTCAAATTGAGGGTTAGGGCTTGCCAGAAAACTCATAGTTGCTCGTTGTGACTGTTGCACTCAAATATCAGCATTGAATGGTAACAAAACATTTAACTCCTCATAAATCTTTTTGTAATTCATAAAATATATTTGAAGAGATTGATCATTTTGCAAAGGACGATAAAACTGCTTACAAACTTCATAAAGTCGGGAAAGATTCCCTTTTCTAGAATACAAAAATTCTAAATATTCCATTGATTTTTTCACATACTTACAATGATTAATCAGATTAACCACTTCATTATCAATAGAATTCCTAATTTGTAAAAATAATCTGACATCATCTCTCAACCAATCTTTAAGAGTACCATCTATTGGTGGACTATTAGTAAGACGGTTATCTTTAGAGATAATTCGCAAAGACATCCTCCTGTTTGGATTGTCGAATTTCTATATGTATTAGATCTACATCGATAACTTATTGGTATTTGATCAGTATCTGTTCAATATCGGTTTAGTTTGGTCGGTTTATGTATAAAACTGTCGGTTTTTCATCGATATCATATCAGTATCGGTTCGGTATCAGTTTGATTTGAAAATGATGCCAAAATAGCACCAACCAATGTACCCGAACAGATCCTTGATTGTTTTACTCCATTGGTAATAGTAAGTTTATGTTCCGTGATTTCAGACATCACTAGAACAATGTCTGTTATAACAATTTTCTGTTGATCAACCATAGATACCTAATAACAATTTTCAATAGAGAACAAACTAGAAATAAATCTAATAAATTACTCTTTTAATCAAACCAAAAAACCCCAAAGAAATTATAAATAAAGATTTGATCTCAGCAAAGAAAATGCAAATACCACTTGAATAGTCACCGATTCATTGCTAACACACGCCCAAAACTCCACCATCACATGTAACCAGTGAAACTGCCAACACACGCCCTAAGCTCCACCATGACATACACCCGGCAAAAGTTCAATAGACCTGACTACCAGCAGGCAACAATTCAACTAACTAATATTGACATACCACAATTAGACTCACGAAGGAGGAGCCTAAACTCCAACATAGTCCGACTACTTGCAATCTCAAAGTTATGGTTTATTGCGTTTTTCACCCATGTATTCGCAAACCTAGCACCAACTCCAATGAGAACACCACGGCAACACTTGACCAAATCCGGCATCTCATCATGACGACCAGATTTGGACCAACTCAATCCGCGTTCAACATGCCACAAACCGAGCCTTGGATTGGCAGAAGAAGCATTTGAGGAAGGAGATACCCTAAAAGTTTGATCTCTCTGATACCATGAAACTAGGGAAAGAATAGAGGTGAGTCGAATATTTTTCTGTATATTTCATTGACACCGATCATACATATTATATACATGAGGAAAGAGAAAAAAAGGAAATAAAAATAAATGAGAATAATTTTAATATACATTCCTATTCTATGACACTCTATGACACTATTAAAGAGCTTTAGTAGATGTTGGTTACTTTTGGTGTAGGTTTTTTAGGCTTTTGTACGAAAATAGGGCTTTTTATGAAAATAATTACGAAAATATGGAGGTTGGAAAAACATTCCAAATATAAAAGTCAAAGGTGCACGTAGTACATGTGTATTTCACCAAAATTTTCAACAGGCACATGCGCCCTCCTCACAAATCCTACCTGCAATGCAGGTATTTATTGATAAGTCTCCTAAATATATATCAATGACCAAATTAGCAAATTCCCAATTCATTCAACAATTACTCAGCAAAACAACAATTAATTGCAATGAAATATACAATGACATTGATAACAAGAAGTTTGAATTTTTCTAAACAATAAGTTTCAAACAATTACAATATTAACAATTCATTCTTTTTGTTTCTTCTCCCTTCTCTTGAAGACAGATTGGCCAAAGCGCGCGAAGGCTGAAGTCTTTTGCCTTGGCTGCTCCTGATGCACTTTTTGTTTTTCCTTACCACCCTGATCCTCTTGTTTAGGTACTCACGTGAGGCTATCGAGCTATGCTGATATGTAGGAGGAATCTGTGTCAACCCTTCTCCCATATGAACATCACCTCCCTCGTGTTGCCGCTCTCTATGAGGCCCTAGAGGTGTTTGTGCTATACCATGGTTAACCCCGTGTCTGGTATGTAAAATGGTTCATGTACATTAATTGAGATGCCAACAATATCACCAGGATAACCATTGGTAGAAGAAAATATACTGCTGTATATATCTCATCCAATGCTCTGAAAGAATCCACCAGTAAAACCCATGTTATAGGCAGTATGGTAGGGGTAGGTTCATCAAAGATTACTAATGGAGAAGGTCCATGGTTAGGAATGAAAGATGTGGAATGCCGATCACGATGGAGTCTTCATGATTGCTGTACACATCGTCATGCAATTCCCTACTCCCAGCCTGCTACATCATGTGCTACAGGATCGGTTTCATCCTTATCATCTTCTTCCTCATCACCTATATCAAGAGTGCAAAAGATGTGGAATGCCGATCACGATGGAGTCTTCCTGATTGCTGTACACATCGTCATGCAATTCCCTACTCCCAGCCTGCTACATGATGTGCTACAGGATCGGCTTCATCCTTATCATCTTCTTCCTCATCACCCATATCAAGAGTGCCATGTTGAACATGGGGGAAAAGCCTTGGTGCTCCATTTTGGTCTCGCTATCGCATGGCTCTCTGGGCAATACGAACTATGCAAGGTGCACTACCGGCAAGGGTGATCTTCTCGAAGTCTTGCATCTTTTGAAACAAGGGCAATCATATCAAATTTATGCAAAAAGGCAACATCTTGGTTCAATAAAAGAACTAGAGCCATTATACTTACTATACAACTGAACACAACTCCATATTGACCTATGTATCGACGTGTGATGCGTCGATACCAGCCAAGGTAATTTGGATGTACCTTTCCACCCATCTCTAGAGGGACTAAATGATGTTAATTGGGAGGGTAAGCATGCTCAGGCCATGGCGGTTATTCAAATGAACAAAATATTCCCTACATGAGTAGTGAAAATGCTAAACAAATGGAGTGATAGGCCTAGTGGAATCAAGTAACAAGCTTTCATCGCAGCACTGGGCTTTTTGAAATCTACACAGGAAGCCAGCGTATTGCATATGGTCTAAAAGGAGGTGGATGGACACAAAAGGTAGACATTGTCAATCATGCAGCAACAAATGATAGATATATTAGATCCCTTGCTCACATGCTATAGCAGCAAGTGCTTATGTGAGAGTAGACAGTAACTCATTTGTTGGGCATTGGTAGACGTGGTCCATTTAGTTGCAGGTTTATAATGCTCATTTCCTTCTTCTTGGTGATAAACTTGACTGGCTTGTTCTTGCAAACTTTACAATTTTAGTCGAAATGCTGCACGTGGAAAGTGTAAGCCAAGCAGAAAGCAATACAAGATGGAAATGGATATCTTTGACCGGCTAGATACGCTCAATTGTGGTTTGTGTAGGGAAGAGGGTTATAGTGTTAACATTATGCTTCTTAGAACAATTTCAAACTTGTTGTACTTAATGTTATTGTTTCTTTCACTGAAGTTGATTGCTATTTGATTGGGTGTTTGCTGAATGGGTAGAAATTTGTTACTGGCATAATGTCTTGGCTGGATACATGGATAGAATAGACGCATACCCTAAGTCTCTGGCAACATCCCATATATTCCCACAAAGTTCCACATCAGAGTCATCTGGTCTTAGGGCTTTATGAGTAGCCAAGTCAGAAAAAGCTCTCTAATTCATCCGTGGAAACCTGATGACCAATTTAATTTGCTTGAAAACATTAAGTTTGCAGCTGAGCAAAGAGGCAGTTAGCTCATGGTCCACAACCAAGGACGCTCCTCTTTTGAGAAGACCTTGGAAATAATCTGCTGTCATGCCTTCAGCCTCATCCAAATTTTCTTGGCACTGTTTATGTTTTGCACTTTTGTATTCTGACAAGAAAAACAAAGTAATTCCTTTCCATTAAAGTTGGATTGGTTTCGTGACTTCTATGCACATTTGATAACTGTTAGCTCTGCTGGTATCATCCCAGCCCTTACTCAACTACTCTCTAGTGAGGCTTTTTTGAACATGGACCAAATGTATTCGCATAATGTTGGGAGTATTATGTTCTGCTGGTATCATACCAGCCCTATCCCAACTACTTTCTGGTGAGGTTTCTTTGAACATGGACCAAATGATTTTGCATGATACTGGGAGTTTTATGACATCTCGCTTGAGGCATTTTTGTCCACAGATGTCTGCTACAATTTTGAATGCTCTTCTTTAACATCCTGGGAATTTTAAGGGTTTTTTTTTTTTTTTTTTTTTGGGTTGGGGGGTGGGCTGGGGTGGTGGTGGAGGGGAAATGTGTGGTGGTGGGGGGTGGGTGGGGTTGTTGGGGGGTGGGGGTGTGTGTGTGGGGGAGGGGAGGAGAGAGAGAAAGGGCATATTTGAATGAGACCGAGACCAACATTGTCGAAGTTGTGATTTGTAGTTGGCGAGCATTTTGTAGGTTTCTTTTCTTTTCTCCACATATACATGCATTTTCTTCTCTCTTCAAGCTTCATTAATAAAAAATATTTTACATTTATTGGGTGACATACAAACTGGAGATAACCATGCCACTGTTCTATTTGGGCACAGAAAGGAAAGAGTAGGCCTTTATTGCAGTACCATGACCAACATTGTATTCTGTCCATGATCTTGTGAAGTGTGGAACTCCATATGCTAGTGTAACTTGTATCCAATATTTTGTTTTGCTTGGCACTTCGACTTTTTAGCTAAATACATCATAATACGGAGCATTTAGTCATCCCTTGGGCACAGTTTAACTGACACAACATATGCCAGGTACGAACATCTAGCTAGAAGTGCACCAGCTATCTTGGATGATTCACTCTCTGCTGATTCATATCTCAATGTCTTGTATATGCCATCGACATTTCCCCGGTCAGAGAGATCTAGGCGCTTGCTTCAATCCACAAATGATGCGGGTCATGGTTCCAGTTTTGAAGATGGACCTCGCAGCAATCTTGATAATATTCGATACCTCGAGTGTGTTAACTATCTGCAAGAGGTATAATCTGTTTGATGATTATATTTACCGTTAACTTCTTCTCTCTTGTTGAAAATTCTCTTATAGGACTGCTTATCAGCTCAACAGATGGGCAATTCATACTTATACATAGAAAATTAAGTATGAGTCAACTATTGGCTTTTCCCATGGCTTTTGGTTAATATTTATTGATTCTTATCTTCACAGGATACTAGACTTCTGGGACATTGATCAACATCATCCTTTTTTCCAGCACTTTTTAGCCATAGATTTATAACGTCTTCTTCTTTTGTTATTGGAGATGCAGTATGCTAGGCAGCATTTGCTCAACTTCATGTTCAGACATGGTCGCTACAATGATGCTTGTTTACTATTCTTTCCACTAAATGCTGTTCCTCCACCTCCTCAACCGTCAGTGCTTGTTGCAAGTTCTGCTTCATCCCCTCAAAGGCCAGATCCTCTGGCTACTGATTATGGAACAATTGATGATTTGTGTGATTTATGCATTGGTTATGGTGCCATGCCTGTGCTAGAGGGGGTACTTTCAACTAGGGTGTCATCCTCAAATCTGCAGGATGTGGCGCTGAATCAGCATACGTTTGCAGCCCTCACAAGAATCTGCATTTATTGTGAAAATCATAGGCATTTCAATTATTTATGCAAGTTTCAGGTATCATGTCTGCCTAAATTAACATTTGTGGAATATCTGATAACATTCTGGTTCATTATTTCTGTCTTTTGAATATCCCTTTTGTTTTACTTTGTCAAGAATTTGCATTTGCATGTCTTGTTTTTTATTCGTTTATCTACTTTCAAATGGCAGGAAGCAAATGTCTAAACTTTTTAATCTAATAGCTGTATCTCCATTTGATTTGTTTGGATCATCAAGCAAAATGATGACCTTTCATTTTTTAGATGTTTCAAGTTAAAAGCCCTAAATAATGTGCAGCAAGTCTGTTTTACATGTGAATGATTTTAGGGGAATCATTCTGATCATATGGCGATTAGGTTGGAGGAGATTAATGATCTAGGAAATGGTGGATTATGGGTGCAGAACATGCATTTGATCCATCTAAAATGCACTCAATTCAATAGATTCACCTGTAACGGTGAATCTATCTCAAAAGTCTTGCTGATCATCCCCTAACTTAAAGATGTTTGTATTGTTTGAGAAAATTTGTCCTGTATATCTGCTTCGACATGTTGTGTTCTATGAATGGAATGTACCATTTCTTCTCCTAGAGCTTTTGATGTTGAGTTCTCAGTCATAGCTTGAGGTGGTTTCTTTTTCATCAATGGAAGCTTACATGCCATGTCAGGTTATAAAAAGGGACCATGTTGCTGCTGGACTTTGCCGTATACAGTTATTCATGAATTCGTCAACACAGGAAGAAGCTATTAATCATTTGGAAAATGCTAAAGTAAGTTACTTCTTTGTTATAATATGTAATGTGTGATTGCCATAATACTATAATTAAAACACACAATGCTTATGTCCTTGCTAAAAGTTCTAACAATGAAATTGAACATAGCAAGCTATTTGATTAGTGAAAATATGAGAAGTAATAATCACTCTTGATTTCTTAAAATAACATTGCCATGCTCTTATCTCCATGGAATATTTTATAGAAATGCAACTGTTGACTCATTGGGAATTTAGTGAATTGTTGAATCCATGGTATTCTGCATGTATTATGTTCACAGTGTATCCTGCAGCAGGTTATGAGAATCATGTTTCAATGGTTCCATGTAAAAGAATATCATTCCCTTAGACATTATCCAGAAAAGATCGTTTCCTAGAACCAAGCTGTAAAGGTAGGTTTTAAGATTTTGGAATCAGATTACCTTGTAAACCCAAGTAACTATTGTCAAACCTATCCTTACGCAAACTTTTAGGTTATTGTGTTTTAGAGGTTCTATCTCTCGTCCCAGATATGATCAAAGGGTGACAATGAAATAATGGTGATTTTATTACCTCAAAGTGTTGGCTTAGTAGAGATTGTGTGTTAAACTAAAACTACTTTTGAGGGAAATGCAGACATAAAGTTTGGTTAGAATAATGTTTGTCACTTAATCAAAATGATTAAGTTTACAAGAGTACCCTGCAACAGGGAACAAAGATTCAAAGAACATGTTTTGGTGGTTCCAGTTAAAAGTTGATCATTTTCTTAGACATTATCCAAAAGACCATTCCCCAGATCCAAGATGTAAAAGATTGTTTTCGACATTTTAGCAATAGACTTATTTTGTAAACCCAAAAATACCCATCCTCAAACCTATCCATCTACTGAAAGTTTTAGGTTAATATTTGTCACTGGTTTTGACACTCATCCCAGATATCATCAATTAGGTGAGAAGGAATATATGGTGATTGTATAACCTCAAGGTGTTTGCCTAGTAGTGATTGTATGCTACCCAAAATTACTTAAAGGGAATGTAGATACCCATGAACTGCTGTTTGTTTCAGATTTTCTTGAAGCCACCCTGTTGTGCTCCTTAGCTGTTTATTCAATATCCCATTTGCTTTTGAATGTAGATGCATTTTGATGAAGGATTGTCAGCACGTTTTAAAGGTGGAGACTCCATTAAACTTGTAACAAAGGGTGTAAGAGGAAAAGCAGTAAAGCTCACTGAAGAAGAACTTGTGAAGTTTTCTGCTCGAGTGGCAATACAAGTAATGTCCTCTTACATCTAGGTCATTTCTGTATTTTTTATATGTTGTCTCGTTTTCAATCAATAATGTTTTTCTTAATGAAAAGCTAATGTACCCAACTTTTAAGCCTGGAACGTGATTTTATATGGTTTCTTTAACTGGCTGTATAGTCTTGCTGGTTCTTTAGATGCTTGGAATCATGATGTTTTAAACATGCTGTAATTTAATATGAAGTAATAGAATAAAATTGTTATATATTGTGTTATGTAAAATATGAGAATATATAGAGTAATGTTTCTACCTACCCACTTACCTAACACATCATTAATTACGATATCTAATTAATGTTAATTTACATTCCTTAACACTCCCCCTCAAGTTGGAGTATAGATATTAATCATGTCCAACTTGTTACAAATATCATTAATTCTAGCCCCATTTAATGCTTTAGTAAAAATATCTGCCAACTGTGCTCCAATCTTGACATGTCCGGTGGAAATCAATTTCTGATGTATCTTTTCACGGATGGAATGACAGTCAATTTCAATACGCTTGGTTCTCTCATGGAACACAGGATTAGACGTAATATGAATAGTAGCCTGATACCATGTAAGTTTGAAACGAGTGAGAAAAGTGCTCTTTGGCATTATCGCTTCTTAATGTTTGGACAGAGGTATTAAAATGCGTTTTGATCTCGGCACAAAAGGTGGTAAAATGAGAAAATACCTCAGAACGATTTTTCATAAGATAAAGCCAAGTCATGCGAGAGTAATTATCCACAAAAGTAACAAAATATCTAAAACCAGGTTTAGATGCAATAAGACAAGGTCCTTATACAGCAAAATGGACTAATTCAAAGGGCATTCTAGCCCTTTTATTGATTCTAGGAATTGAAGACAATCGATAGTGTTTGGCAAAGTGACATAACTCACAATCTAATCTCGAGACACTATTAAATTGGGGATCAAATTTCTTTGACACTGATAAAGAAGGATGTTCCAATCAGCAGTGTGCCTCAAATGGTGTGAGAACACTGGAGCATGCAACAGATCTCGGCACTTGAGTATCCAGGATGTAGAGACCTCCTGATTCATGTCCTTTACCAATAATCTTCTTCGTCATGAGATCCTGAAATACACAATGGTTGGGAAAAAATGTGATACAACAATTCAAGGTACGAATGAGTTGACTAACAGATAGTAAATTAAAAGAAAATTGAGGTAAACATAATACTGAGGACAAGGAAAGCTGTGGAGTAGGATCAATAGAGCCAGAACCAAGAACACACGACTTAGAATCATCTGCTAATGTGACATTTGTAGGACTTATATAAGCTTGATAGGAGGAAAAGATATCAAAATTACCTGTCATATGATCTGTGGCACCAGAATCAATGACCCACTTAGAAGATGAGGAAAGAAGACATGTATTTGGTTTACCTAACTCATCAACAGCAGAGACATGATAGGATGAAGCCTTCATTGCTTTTTGGAATTGAGAGAACTTTGCATATTCATCAGCAGAGACAGTAATTGTCATATCAGTCATCTTGTTTAACAAATGAACTTATACTTCCTCTAAACCAGAAAGCAATTCCTGATAGAACAAAATAAGCCAAATGCAACTTCTAAACACAGTTCCAATACTCACTAGCAACCTTAAACTCCTCAATCACGTTAACCAAACACCGAGTTTTCAAAACCACCAAAACAAAAGTACTATACTCAACAAACACAACACAGAGACAATACTTATAGTCAAACAAATACCCAAAATACACCGTTCAATACAAACAATAATGAAATCAGGAACTCAAAATACTCCAACCAGATTAAACGAACCTCCGAAACGAACTTTACTCAAACCCACAGCTGACCACAATAATATTTCCACTAAATGACTTCTATATAGGATCAATCCAACATCAACAGAAGCAGAAACAACATTACCAAGCTTCCAGATGGCGGAAAAAATGCTCCACGCACCTTGAGGTGGCGTGTGTAACTCATACGCATGTTAGACGACCGTCGGACCTGGTCGGAGCTTCAAGTCGGCGGCCAATCTTCCCTCCTAGGGGATGGCAGTGATGAAAAATATACACACTCTCCGGGGTGTGTATAAACCAAAAGCTACACACTAGGGTAGCTAGGGTTTATGAACTATTGCCTAATCCTTAATGTAGAAAAAAAAATTTGCTTTGATACCATGTAATTTAATATGAAGTAATAGAATAAAATTGTTATATATTGTGTTATGTACAAGATGAGAATATATAGAGCAATGTTTCTACCTACCTACCTACCTAACACATCATTAATTATGATATCTAATTAATATTAATTTACATTCCTTAATACATGCAAAAATGTTTAACTTACACACATGATATAGTGTTAACTTGTTCACTGCTAATTACACCCAATCCCTCCCTAACCACTTCCCCACCACACAACCCTAACACCTCCCCCCACCACCCACCCACTCCCCTCCTCTCTTTCTCTCCTCTCTTAAAAAACAATAATAATAAATAAATAAATAAAAAGATAAAAAAAGGTTCACTGCTTTAATATTAGTTCATTTGGTTGTAACATGAAGTGATCATTTGCATTTTCATATGACATTTAAAAGAGGTGCCGCTTAGGACCACTGATCAGGCTTCATAATTGGACAGTTGACATTTGTTTCATCGTGTATTCATTTATTTGTTATATTAAGCGTCTGTGTTTGTCCATTTCATAGGAGTATAACTACTGTTGCTCAGGATCATCTATGAAAGATGATAGCTAGTTATTTCAAATTTCCAATACTTGATGGAGGAGGATTTTGAAAGTGAATTTAACTAACAAATATAATATACACAGCAGGAAGGCTACTACTTCATTAAGTTCCCAACAAAGAGCAATATGGAATATCATCAAAACTTTAATTAGAGGAATTCATTGATTAATATACCTTTGAAAAGAAACTTATTGAGAATAATTATACACTGGATATATGATGCTCCATGTCCATACCATGTGCTAGCACAGGAGAGGTATGAGTAAATTCAGAGTTCAATCAACATCGCATTCCACTTTTTAACATGGATCTTATGGATCTCTTCTGAAATTGCATTTTTTTCTTAACGGAAAGGTGGTTGTTTTTTATTTTTATTTTTATTTCTTTGTTTTATCAGGACGGTAGTTATTTGTTGGGTCTAACAGTTTGATTCTAATCATGCTGTTAATGCTGTGCCAGATCGATGTTGTAAAATCATTCAGTGATACAGATGGACCCCAGTGGAAACATTCACTCTTTGGAAATCCAAATGATCCTGATACATCAAGGTTGGTCCCGTTGAATCAAAATGCTGTTATTAGAAAGGAGACTATTTTCGAATTTTTTTATCAATTTAGAATGCATTTTAAAATATTTACCAAAATAGGCGTCAATGCAAAATAATTACTAAAATAACCCATTAAAATTGTATGTTGAACATCCTGATACATCAGGGTTGGTCCTGTTGAATCGAAATGCTCTTACCAGAAAGGAGACTATTTTCGAAATTTTTTGTCAATTTATAATGCATTTTTAAAATATTTACCAGAATAGGCATCAATGCAGAATAATAACTAAAATAACCCACTAAAATTGTATGTTGAACATGCATGTTATATTTATGTGATAGTTACATTTTGAACATGTGAGTATTGTGAAATTTTGTTGAAGCAGAAGTGCTACATGTGAGTTTTACACAACATAACTTGATATTTGAGTTGAATCATAAATTGTATATGCAATTCCACAATCACATTTGTGACATGCGATTTTTTTGAATGTAACTCTCATGTTTCATATGCGATATCATTGTGAACAACTTAAGAAAATCTCAAGTTCTACGTGCGATTTATTTGTACAACAAACTCGCATCTTGAAGATGTGATTGTGAGGGTCTATATTGGCAATTAATTTGCTCCCAGTCCTATATTGGTAATTATTTTTTGTGAAAGGAGTAGACTGGCCTCTCACTCGACTAGTTTAATTGTAACATATATATGTTTCTGGATAAGTTCAGAAGAATTATATTAAAAAGGTAAAGCCCTATTAAAAATTGTCTGCTGTGCTTATCTTAAGAGTAGACTAAGAATTATGGTCTAGGCGAACCCCAGTATTGGTGGATGTGCTAGAGTTACAAAAAGTGTGGCCACACAAACTGAAGCTTTAATCCATGCTTTTCTGATCATAATGATCCCATTCGAGGGTTGGAATTCTTACATTATTTGAGCTTTAAGCTCAATAACAGCTTTGGTCTTAACTCAACTAACTGACCGGGTCAATGGAGTCAGCTTCGTACTTGGGATAATATTGGGAGATTTTGCATGGTAAGCTTGGGAATAGGATTGTCCGTTGATTTGTCCTTTCTTAACTTTGCTTAAGTAAGCTCATGTACTTAGAGGAAGCTATGGAAGGATCCATGCAGACCTCAGTTGTTGCCCGCGAATCTAATATGATGGATGTCATCTATAGACAAATTTGATAAATACTCAAGAGCCCTTCTTCATTTACTCAAAAGCTAGAATTAAGATATTGTGTTGTTAATTTACTCTCTCAAAGATCAAATAGGTCTCCAATGAAGAACAAGTTGCTTATGCTGTGAGGTAAATGCTGTAAACCTCCTTCATATATCACTTGTACATTCAAACCCCGAAATCTACGTGTTCCAGTCAACCCAATACGTGCTATCTCTTCTTTTGAGGCCATGTAAAGTACGGGATCCACACTATACTGTATGCATGTACCACCATCAACTGGATCCCCTTATCTACATCTATAAATTTAAAACTTCTCAATCAAGATTGGACTTGGAACTTTACTAGAAACTCTCACCACTAAGCACTCTTGCATGGCCTGTCTTCTTGCATTTCTTTCTTGCCTAACATAACGGCAAACAGTTACATGAGCCCTTTCATTCACCATTAGACCCACAAAAGAACTTGTGAAAAAGTTTGCTAGTTCATCCATATGGACAAACGTAAAATTAGTCTCTTTATTTATATTGGAGATCAAATGTCTAGTTGGAACTTTGTAGACGTCATTGGCTTGTCTAACTTCCACTATCAGGAGGCAGTTCAAGAAAAGTTTTCAGCATTGTTGAGCTATGAAGAGGCCAGATAATGGTTTCCTTCTAGATTTTGGCCTTTTCTTCTTCTAGAGAAGTGTTGTCATGTCAAATACTGAAGTTTACTTCACATAGGACAAGGCTTGAATTGATAACACAATGGCAAAAGTCACAGGGTTTTCACCTGATGCTGCTGTTGTAATAACCATAAAGTGTTTACCATCTTCTAAATGTTAAATTATATTGTTGTTTATGGAACTTGATTATTGAGTGAAGCACTTGCATGAATCCTGTCATACAATTGTAAGAAACTTACGGGACATGACATTTTGACCAGTTCATATTTGATTTCCAGAAAGAACAAATAAATTGGTCCCCTTTGTTTCAAGAATTGAAATCTTTGTGCTTTGGTATGATGTTGCGTTTGTCTATTTTGTAATGATTTTCAGAAAGGTCGAAGTGCTTAGTTTTTCGGTTAGCTGTGCTGTGATTTTTGTTTGGCTACAACCTGATTGTGAACAAGGAATACAAAGTATATTTTTGATATTTTCTTCATAAAATATTTACACAGTACATATATATTTATATACGTACAAGAGGTATAACTCTACCAACTCTACCTACTTAACATACAACTCTACACTCCCCTTCAAGCTGGAGCATACAAATCATATGCACTAAGCTTGTTACAAATATATTCAATATGAGAACCTCTTAAAGATTTAGTCAATATATCTGCAAACTGATTATTTGAATTAACACGACTAGTGAAGATGCAACTAGATAAGATCTTTTCTCGGATGAAGTGACAATCAATCTCTATGTGCTTAGTTCTCTCATGAAAGACTGGATTGGAAGCTATATGTAATGCAGCTTGGTTATCACAAATTAGCTCCATTTGTGAAGTTTCACAAAATTTTAACTCCTCAAGCAACTGTTTCAACCAAATCAATTCACAAGTTGCCAAAGCCATGGCACGATATTCTGCTTTTGCACTTGATGTAGCAACAATATCTTGTTTCTTATTTTTCCAAGATACCAGGTTGCCTCCGACAAGAATACAATACCCAGATGTAGATTGTCTATCAGATGGAGAATCTGCCTAATCAGCATCAGAATATCCAACCACTTTAGAGTGACTATAATCCTCATATAGTAAACCTTTATCAGGAGCATTTTTCACATATCTAAGAATTCTGATCACTGCATTCTAATGACTAGTGCAAGGAGATTAAAGAAACTAACTGACAACACTAACTGCAAAAGATATATCAGGTCGAGTAATAGTAAGATAATTGAGTCCTCCAACCAAACGACGATATCTCCCTGGATCTTCAGAAGGCTCTCCCTGTCTTAGTAACAACTTCACATTGGGATCCATAGGAGAATTCATAGGCTTGCAATTAAGCATCTCTGTTTCTTCCAGTATATCTAAGACATATTTTCTTTGAGAGAGTACTATACCAGAATTGGATTGAGCAACTTCTGTGCCAAGGAAGTATCTCAACAAGCCAAGATCCTTAGTTTGAAAATGTTTGAAAAGATGTGCCTTCAATTGAGTAATACCATCCTGATCATTACCAGTTATGACAATATCATCTACATACACTATTAAGTATATGCATTTTCCTTCAGATGTGTGCTTATAGAAAACTGAGTGATCAGATGTACTACGAATCATTCCAAACTCCATTACAACAGTACTGAACCGACTAAACCAGGCACGTGGAGATTGTTTCAAACCATAAAGTGAACTACGAAGTTTACATACCAGATTAGACTTCCCCTGAGCAACAAAGCTAGGTGGTTACTCCATATAAATCTCCTCCTGGAGTTCACCATGAAGAAAAGCATTCTTAATATCTAATTGGTACAAGGGCCAATGGCGCATAGCTGCAATGGAGATAAACAAATGAACAGAGGACATCTTAGCCACCAGAGAGAATGTGTCACCATAGTCCAAACTATACACCTGAGTATAACCCTTGGCAACCAACCGAGCTTTGAGCCGATCAACTTTACCATCAGGACCGACCTTAATAGCATAAACCCATCGACATCCCACAAGAGACTTATCGGGAGGCAAAGGAACTGAATCCCAAGTACCATTGGCATGTAAAGCAGTCATCTCATCTACCATTGCCTGTGTCCACCCTGGATCTGGAAGAGCCTCACTCACATTTTTTGGAACAGAAATGGAAGATAGAGATGAAACAACGGTACAATAAGATGGAGATAACCGATGATAGCTAAGACAATTATAAAGTGGGTGAGGATTACGAGTAGCACGGTTACCTTTTCTGGTGGCAAGAGGAAGATCGTTTTCCGGTAGGTCCTCAGTAGGTGGAGACGTTGGAATAGAAAATGAGTCAACAGGAGCTCCTGAAATAGGTGGGATATCTGATGTAGGAAGGCGTCGAGAGCGTCGATGGTAAACCTGAAATGGTGGAGGGGAAGGAATAGACTCAGAGGCAATGGGGATAGACTCAGGAAGAACTAACTGAGAGGGAATAGGTAAAACCTCCGACAAAGGAGTCTCAGATGAAGAGGTGGAATAAAAAGAAGATTAAAAAAATGTTACATCAGGGGACAAATAATAACGATGAGTAGTGGGTGAATAACACTTGTAACCTTTTTGATGTTTGGAGTAACCAAGGAAAACAGCCTTAATAGAACGCGTTGATAACTTATCCTGACCAGGAGCTATATTATGAACAAAACATGTACAACCAAAAGCACGTAGAGGAAGCACATACAAAGGTTGATCTGGAAATAAGATCGTGTGAGGAATTTTGTGCTGAAGAACAGATGAAGGCATTCTATTCATGAGATAACAAGCAGTGAGAACAACATTAGCCAAAAAACGAGTAGGCACATGATGATGTAAAAGAAGTGTGCGGGCAGTTTCAATGAGATGCCTATTTTTACGCTCAGTAACTCCATTCTGTTGAGGTGTGTAAGCACAAGGGGACTGATGTAAAATGCCATGAGAGGATAGAAACTCAGTAAATTGAGCAGAAAAGTATCCAGGAGCATTATCACTACGCAAAATTTGTATAGAAGCATTGAATTGTGTTTTAAGTTCAGCACAAAATGATTCAAAAATTGAAAATATCTCGGAACGACTTTTCATTAAATATAACCAAGTACAGCGCAAATAGTCATCAATAAAAGTGACAAAGTATTGATGACCTAAAACAGACACGACTCGACTAGGACCCCAAATATTAGAATGAACTACAGCAAAAGGAGAGGTAGCCTGATTATTGACCCTCTTAGGAAACGAAGTTCTAGACTGTTTCCCAAGTTGACAAGACTCACAATCCAAAGAAGACTATTGAGAAAAATGAGGAATCATCTTCTGAAATTTTGAGAGACTGGTATGACCCAAACGATTGTGGAGAAGAGTTGGAGAGACTGTAGCAGAACATGCCAGATGAGAAGCCGGAGGGTTGGTAAGGTAGTAAAGCCCCTGTGACTCACATCTTGTGCCAATCGTCTGTCCCATACTGAGATCCTGAAAAGCAACAAAATGAGGATCAAATTTAATAGAGCAGTTTAGAGCACGAATGACTTTACTAACAAAGATAAGATTAAACGGACAATGTGGAATGTAAAGAACATGTTTCAAAGGCACAGATGGTAAGGGTTGTGCACTACCCACAGCTTCAGGTACTACATGTGAACCATTTGCTACAATAACAGAAGATAATGGTGCAGATTTTAAGAAATGAGAAAACAAATGAGGATTACCACAAATGTGTTCAGAAGCACCAGAATCAATCACTCATGAACCTAAAGTAGAAGATTGAATGAGACATGCAATAGAATTATCAGTGTGAGCAAAGAAAGCAGTAGAAGATGAAGACTGCTGTGAAGCCTGATACTGTAAATAATTCTCAAGATCAGCTCCAGTGAGAAGTAGAGATTCGGGATGTTGTGCAGTCGAAGAGGCAGGATTGGTATTCTGAATGATATTAGCTCATGGAGGACGTCCATGCAATTTGAAACATTTTTCCCTGGTATGACCCCAACGATGGCAGTAGGTGCACCTCGGACGAGTTCCCTTAACACTCTTACGATCTCCACCTGGTCCTTCTCTATTTGTCGTGTGATTTTGAGAAGCACTTTGAGAAACTAGAGCTGAATTATCCATGGAAGAAAAACTAGGTATAGATGCATGAGGAATTGATGAGGTACGAAGAAGTCGAGAGAAAACTTCATCCATAGATGGAATAGTAGGACTAGCCAATATCTAATCATGAATGGAAGTAAGATCAGGACCAAGTGTAGCAAGGATGCAAACGATGAAAAATTTCTCTCTCTGAGCTAAATCATCTTAAAGAGACTGACCGGGAGGAAGTAAAGAATTGTACTCAGCTTTTAAAAATGCCCATCTGCCAAGAAAATCAGTAATTGACATACCTGTTTGCCTCAGATTAAGCAGATTAGATATGACTGAGTACAAACGCTGAATATCATTTGTATAAAGTCTCTTTGCTTGAGTCCAAACATCATAGCAAGTTGAATAATGGCTGTAAATTGGATGAAGAGATGGATCGATGGACTGCCACAAAAGACTCAGTAAAAGAGCATCAACTCTTATCCATTGATCGTTATCCTTGTTCGGATCTTTCATTATATCATCCAATGTAGTGATCAAATGGTCTTGTAAACCTTGACCGATGCACCATAAGTTCATAGCCTTAGACCAAGATATGTAATTTGAATTTCCCAGCAATTTCTCAGTTGCAATGGAAAGAGATGAAGATAAGACACTTGAAAAAGGACTAGTTTTCAAGGGAGAAAAATCAGCAGCCATAGAGAATAACCTGGAGAAAGGATAAACCAACAGCAGACGGCGGCGGACGGCGGTAAACAGTGACGGCGATAAACAGTGACGGCGGTGAACAATGTCGCGGTGAACAGTGTTGGAGCCGAAGGCTAGGGCGTTCAGACCGAGGGAAGCAGGAGCGTGACACCACAAATAGGCCGGAAAAGACACTTAGGCCAAAAAAAAAAAAAAGGAAATCAATAGCGGACGACAACGGCGGTGCGTGGCGGCGTTTCCGGCGGCGAGCTTTTTGGGTTTGGTCGTCGGAGAAGAGAGGAACACGACGACGGAATTAGATGTGAAATCCAACACCATGAAGAAAAGATCCAAACACGAACAGCTGCGGAAATTAGGGGTTTTTTTTTTTTAAATTTTTGAAATTTAAGGTTTATGTTTAGGGTTTATGTTTAGGCTCTGATACCATGTGAACAAGGAATAAAAAGTATATTTTTGATATTTTCTTCATAAAATATTTACACAGTACATATGTATTTATATACGTACAAGAGGTATAACTCTACCAACTCTGCCTACCTACTTAACATACAACTCTACATTGATAATGGTAGAAGCATGTTTGCTTTAAAGAATCCAGTGTTAACAA
The DNA here is from genome assembly GCA_024138025.1 of Combretum micranthum. Classification (NCBI taxonomy): domain Eukaryota; kingdom Viridiplantae; phylum Streptophyta; class Magnoliopsida; order Myrtales; family Combretaceae; genus Combretum; species Combretum micranthum. Next base: position 385,529 of record JAMXBD010000522.1, read on the forward strand.
TAATTTACCTGTGCATCTTGAGGTTTTCTTTTTTTTTTTTTTTCTTTGGTGGAGGGGTTGGTTGTTGGGTGGTCATAACCTCGAGTTGTTTTCTAGAGAGGCAAAATGCTATTATGCATCTGATTGATTGGATTGAGGAGATGTCATTCCTATTCATCATGCATTCACAGTTTGTACTTCTTTAAAGCATGATTACTTTACTGTATGGCAGAAGGGGCAATCAAATTATAACTCAGTAAGAACGTAGGGAAATGGTAATACTTGAAAAAGTTGTAATAGTTATTATATGCTTATTACAATGTTTATATATCAAAAAAAGTATACAATCATAGTGAAATAAAGTAAAATAGTTATTATATAGTAGTAAAATATTTATTGCGTTTATAATAGGTAGATGAGTCTAGTGGTGGTGGTGTTTTCCTAGTAAGGTATTTATGAGAAGATTGTAAATAAACCATTGAATAGCAATTTATGGCTGATTCATGAGTTAATCATAATTTTCATTCTTAAGGGTGTTAAGGTTGAGATTCTGTTTCTTTGTTTCCTTGCAGGAGAAGGTGTGAAATTGCTGAAACTCTTGCAGAGAAGAACTTCGATTTAGCTTTCCAAGTGATATATGAATTCAATATTCCTGGTAACTATCATAATAACAATTTGCTTTGGCCTTTTTTTTTTTTCCCTGCTTTGAACTAAATATTTATGCTTGGCTCACATGTACATGAATATACAGCTGTTGACATATATGCTGCTGTAGCTGCATCACTGGCTGAGAGAAAAAGAGGAAGCCAGCTAACTGAATTTTTCAAGAACATAAAAGGCACAATTCATGATGATGACTGGGATCAGGTAATGGAATACATTTATATGTATTGACTAATGTTCCTTATGATGGTTCCAATATGGTTGGTATCCGAACATGTCCAGTAGCAAATGCATTAAACTAGCAACAGTATTAATTATACTAATTTACATCATTAATTACTAAGTTAATATTAACTATGTTTCTTAAACTAAAAATTCAAGATTTTACAAGTCCCTATACACAACTTTAGTTGTAGTTTTAGTAGAGGGAGCTACTTGCGCTTCCGTAGGTATAGGGTTGGTGGAGGCTGTTTTGTGTTTGCTGAATGTAATATAATAGTGTGACAGAAAATTATATTCTTCATTGATTCATAGGTTACATATAAAGAAAATCCCTATGTAAGACTAGTTATTATTATACATTAATTTGTATATATTTACTATCTAAAATACTCTTCCTTAAGTTGGAGCATAGATATTAATTATGCCAAGTTTGTTACAATGATAATCAACCCAAACCCCATTTAAAGCTTTTGTAAAGATGTCTCTTAATTATTCTTTAGTTTTCACAAACCCTATGGAAATTAACCATTGCTGAATTTTCTCATGAATGAAGTGAATCGATTTCAATGTATTTAATTCGTTCATGGAATACTGGATTTGATACAATATGAAGAGCAGATTGGTTATCACACTATAATTTTGCAGATAGTAAGGTGTTGAGACCTACTTTGATTAAGAGTTTATATATCCACATTACTTCACATGTTGATTGTGACTCTATATTCTGATTTAGCACTTGATCGAAATATAACATTTTGTTTATTACTTTTTTATGAAACCAAATTTTCACTAACAAAAATACAATATCCTAAGGTAGGTCTCCTCTTCCTTCATTTCTATCCAATTAGCATTTGAGGAACTCCCAATAATTTTCTATATCTTTCAAGATCCTTAAATAAATTACCTTTTCTTGTTTAGTACCTAATTTTCCTATTTCAGAAAACAAGTCAAGTGCATTTTTTCTTTGCGATAGAAAAATTCCCTTCTTACTCATTACCTCAACATCCAAAAAGTTATAACATCCCTAAGTATTTTATTTGAAATTGACTATGAAGAAAGGATTTGAGAGTTGAAATACTTTTAGTATCATCACTAGTAATAATAATATCATCCATATATACCACAAACAAAATAATACTAGTCGCAGATTGTCTGTAGAAAATAAAATGATTAGATTTGCTTTGCTGCATCCCAAAATTTTTGATTGCGTGGCTGAATTTTCTAAACTAAGCATAGGGAGACTGCTTCAAGCCATATAGAGATTTATGAAGATGAAAATTCTTGCTCGAGTCTCCTTGAGCAACAGATCTACGAGGTTATTCTCTATAAACTTCCTCTAGAAAATCTCCATGCAGAAAGCATTTTTTATCTAGCTGATGTGGAGGCCAATTTTGCATTGCTGTCATGGAAACAAATAACTTGACATATGTTAACTTAATAACAAGAGAATGTCAGGATAATTTATTCCATAAGTCTAGGCTTATCCATTAGCAACAAGATGAGCTTTTAACAAATAAATCAATCCATTAGGATTTACTCTAATGGAAAAAGTCCACTTATAACTAACAGCCTTCTTCCTTGTAGGTAAAGTAATTTATCTCCTCTATTGTTACACTATGCTATCTTGAATAGGATAGAGCTTTATGAACAATTTTAGGAATAGAGATAGAGTCAAAAGATGCAACAAAAGAGCAAGAGGAGGTTGACAAATGATCATCCTTCATATGATTTGCATTATTAGAAGATAGAGAGAATGAGGTATCCTCAATAAAGTAACATTAACCAACACAAAATACCTATCAAGACTAAGGCAATACATCTGTATCCCTTCTGGATATGAGAATACCCATGAAAAATACACTTTAATGACTTGGGTCAACTTTTGTAACTTGAGGACCCACATTCCTAACAAATCATGTACGATCAAATATCTTTGGTTCAACAGGAAACAAAGATTTATTCGGGAAAGGTGTGTGATAAGAAGTCTTACCGTCAAGAACAACTGAAGACATACGATTAATTTAAAACAAGCTGTGGATACTACATCAGCCCAAAAGTGTTTGGGAACATACATCTAAAAGAACAAAGCTCTAGCAGTTTTAAGTAAATGTCGATTCTCTCTCTCAGCAACCCCATTTTGTGATGGTGTATCTACTCAAAAAGTTTGGTAAATAATACCATTTTTATTCATGTAAGATTGGAAGTATTTAGTTAAGTATTCTTTAACATTATCACTTTACAATATTTGGACTGAAACATTGAACATTCTTAATTTCAGTGCAAAAAGAACAAAAGTGAGAGAACTATTCAGAATGGTTTTTCATTAAGTATAGCCAAGTCAATATGAGGGTAATCATCAACAAAAGTAACAAAAGTACTTAAATCCAGTTTTAGACATTACTGAATAAGGTTCCCATACATCTGAATGAACTATCTCAAAAGGAGTTGCTTGTTTATTGGCTATAGGACTCAAACTAATGCGATGATGTTTCGCATGTTGACAAGACTGATAGTGTAATGACTCTAAACTATGAAAATGTGGACAAAGTTTCTTTAACCTAAAGTAAAAAGGGTGGATGACCAGAGCGATAGTGTGCTACAAACGGGGTTATAATTCTAGAGCAAGCAAAGTATGTCCAAATATTCTGCACTGAGAAGGGTTAGGGCATTTCCACTGGTATTTAATATTTATTGTAATAATACTAACGTCAAATCTTCTTGCAGATCATGTCAACAAGGCCATCGCTGGCATTCATATTAGCATAAATATGGCCAAATCCTACTCTATCTTGTTTTATTGTAAATAAATTAGCCATTGAAGGTCCTCTTCTTTGACTTGCTATGCAGCTGATATCTTGTTTATGGAAAATTCCTCATTTGAAAACTGCCTGGGAAGGACATCCTGATTTTCCACTATTGAAAGATAAGGAAACAGCCAGCAAAGTACTAAGGAGTTTCAGGGGGACAATTGATGCACCCTTCTCATTGCTTAATCATTAGGTTAGACCTTGACTTCAACAATTGAGAAGGGAAGGCTCTTAACAAGGAGGCATCCTTCTAGAGTATGCCTCCACAGATGAGCTCAGAATTAGTCCATTATCTGTGATGGCTTCACCATCAAGTCATCCCAACCAAGATTGGGGTGAATAAAAGAGGGAGCAATCAAGCTTAAGTTCAGAATTTGGGTTGGAACCTACTTCCACAATTTAGGAGAGGGTTAGGAAGGGAAAGGTGTACAAAAAGAGAAAGAGGGTTTGGGGGTGCTTTTGGGGGGTGGTGGGATGGGGGTGTAGAGAAGAGGACAGATTTTTGAGGGAAGAGGGTATCACAAAAGGTGAGAGGAGGTGAAGCAGGTTGGGAAGGTGTTGGGGAAAAGGGATGATCCCTTAGGAAGGCAAAAGGGCTTCTTTGTAAGACAAGGACATCCCTTAGCATGTGGCAATGCTACATTTGAGGGCACTGAATTTACAGGACCATGGTGGAGGACAAACACACTGGAGGGAGCCTTGTCTTAGAGGCGGCAGCAGATTTGGATAGGGAAACTTTGCCAAAGGGCTAGCAGTATGTTTAGATGCGATTGGGGTCACGCCTTATGTGAGCAGCCGAGGGGGATGAGTGAGAGAGGTTGGCTAGGGTGGTAGGTGGCAAGAGACCATAGGAGGGGAACAACAAACCTTAGAAGTTGACTAAAGCACCAAACTAAGCAGATAATGCTTGAGAGAAAGAGGTACTGGTAAAGAGACAAGCAGCAAAAGACAATCGATGCAAGCAATGGAGTCAATTGGTAAAGGAGAGATTGGCTAGGGGTGGTGGTTGGCGAGGGACAAACCACTGAGGCAGGGGATATTTCTAGAGTGAAACATAGAGCAGGAACACATTTAAGCAAGTAACACTTTTGAGAAAAGTGCATTTTCTCTCTATTAAACTTATCTTTTTGGAACTTTTAGAAAATTCTCACCAATAGAATAGATGGTGAAGAGATTTTAGTTTGTTCACGACACAAAAAGGATGCATTGGTGTTTCTCACCCTAGAACGTATTATAGAGCAGGACCACATGTTCAAGCAAGTGAAATTCTAGAGAGAGGAGAGAGCATTTTCTCTCTCAAGTCTTATCTTCCTAGATTTTCTTCAAAAATTCACACTGAGGGAATGAATGGTCAAATTTAGTTATTTAAAGCACACTTTTGTGTTTCCCTTTGAAACAGTTAGCATTGACTATGATCATTGATCATATGTCCACCAGTTAGCCACTTGTCCTTTCAATGCCTTGATGAACAATGGCACTAATTTACATGTTACATATGAAATTTTTGAGACAGTGGCATTAGAAAAAACAAGAGACAATATATTGGGCATCTATTTTTCTACTCCCAAAGAAGGTTATGGCACGGATTGAACAATTGATGAGAATCTTTCTTTGGAGTGGAAGACCAAACATTGCTTCAAATACGAAGGTGAGATGGGAAAAAGTGTGTTTCCCTTTGAGTGAAGGTGGTCTTGGGATGCCTAAACTTGAAATTTGGAATAAGGCGGGACAATTGAAGCACATTTGGCACCTCTACAGTGGAGGTGTAAGGGGCATTTGGGTGGATTGGGTCCATACCATCTTCCTAAAAGGAAAGAGCTTCTGTTCAGTTAAACGTTCTTCCCTTTGCTCTTGGACTTGGGGTAAACTTTTGAACTTAAGAAGCCTGGCTTAATAGTTCTTTAGATGGAAAGTTGGAAACCGACTATCCATATCTCTTTGGCTAGACTTTTGGCTTCCCCTAGAGACCCTTGGACAATATCTTCAATACCAGGGAGATTATATCATCTGGTCTTCCCCTAAATGCAAGGCTTTGTTGTCTGATTGATCATCGGTCCTGGGAGCTTCTGGATTCCTCTTTTTTGAGGAATCTTAATATACCTACAAATTTACAGCTTGATTCCTTTAAGGAAAATGAGCTAATATGGCAGCCATCCTCTAATGGCATATTCTTTATTAATAGTCCTTATCAAACTCTTAAATCTAGAGGTTCCTTAGTATCCTAGTTCAAAGTGGTGTGGAATAAGCACATTATTCCAAGGCATAGCTGTATTCTAGAGTTAGCTATCAACAAAAAGTTGTATACACTTGATAAGTTGTCTATATGGGGCATTACATCAACCACTTCTTGCTATTTTTGCAATTCAAGCATGGAGTCTCATGAGCACTTAATACTTTATGTGTCCGCTCTCTTGTTTAATTTGGTCACGGATTATGGGCGTTTTACAGTGTTCTTCTACTTTCTTAACATGGCAAGGAGCTTTGGATGGTCTCTCTCAATCTTTATCTTCTCAGCTTACCGATAGATGGAAATCTGGTTTTAGTGCAATGGTCTATTGCATATGGAGGGGCAAGGAATTCCGTCTGTTTGGGATAATACATTTCAAATGTTTCTAATCTAGTAAGGCTTATTTTGAATTATTCTTTTGTTTTAAGTGGGGTTTGACTTTGTATAGCTTGTTTGTTGTTGTTGTGGTCCTGTATGACAAACAATGACAGAAAATAAAAGTGATAGAGAAAATGCACATACAAAGTTTAGCGTGGAAAACCCAAATTAGGAAAAACTACGAGCAGAGCAGAGGAGAAATTCACTAGTGTTGAAGAAAGGAGTACAAGGTTGATTACAATAGATCTTTTTTTATCTCAAAACTCTCGATGCTCAAAAAGGAAAAGTGTTTTTTCACACACAAAAACCATCTTGGAAGGTCAAAAGGCTCAAATCTCCCTTAAATGTATAATTAATATACAATAAATAACTCATAAATGTATAATCAAATATACATTAATAGTGGCTTAACTCCAAAAAATTGACAGTTTTGACTAAATTTAAATCACAAATATCAACAATCCCCACCTTGACTCAAATTCTATATCACAAATAAACACTAGCTTTAAAAGCAACAATAACCAATACCGTATCCTCTTCCTCTTCCACAACCCAAAGGGGATTAATCATCAATCAACACTAACCAAGTTTAGATAATGTTTAAACTTGGCCATTGGAAGTATCTTGGTCATCATATCTGCAGGGTTTTCATGTGTACTAATTTTCTTCACAACAATCTCACCATCAGCTATAACTTCACGAACAAAATGATATCTAACATCAATGTGCTTGGTCCTCTCATGATACATCTGATCGTTGGTGAGGTAAATTGCACTTTGACTGTCACAAAAGACTGATACTGCCTTCAAGCTATCAACGATTTCACTAAATAACCCCTTTAGCTAAATAGCTTCCTTAAAGACCTCTGTAATGGCCATATATTCAGCTTTAGTTGTGGATAGAACAACTGTAGCTTCCAGTATGGCTTCCCAACTGATAGCACAGCCACCAAGGGTAAAAATGTACCTTGTGAGAGATCTTCGCTTATCTAAATCTCCAGCAAAATCAGAATCCGCAAAATCAGAATCCACAAATTCTATCTCTAATTCTACTAAACTGTAGACAAATATTAATAGTACCTCTTAAGTACCTAAAAATCCATTGAACTGCTTTTTAGTGATCTTTTTCAGGATTTGCCATGTACCTACTAACAACACTTACAGCATATGATAAATCTGGACGGGTGTAGACCATGACGTACATAAGAGATCTTACAACACTAGAATGAGGAACTTTTGACATATAATCAATTCCATCATCTGACTGTGGAGATAAGGCATATGAAAGTTTGAAATTAGCTGCTAAAGGAGTACTTACAGGCTTAGCATTCATTATGTTAAACCTGCTAAGAATCTTCTTAAAATACTCCTTTTGACTTAGATGCGATGAACTTACTTTTCTGTCTCTCAAAATTTTCATTCCAAGAATTTTCCTTACTGCTCCTAAGTCTTTCATTTCAAACTTTCTACTCAATTGAATTGTAAGTTTTTCAATCTCTCTTCTATCCTTAACTGTTATCGGCATATCATCAACGTACAAGAGAAGATATATAAATAATCCATCATCACATTTCTTAAAATAGACACAACTGTCAAAATTAGTTCTCCTAAAATCATGAGAAGTCATGAAAGAATTAAACCTCTTGTACCATTGCCTAGGTGACTGCTTTAACCTATAAAGTGATTTCTTCAACATGCACACATGGTCTTCCTTTCCTGAGACAACAAAACTTTTTGGCTGTTGCATGTAAATGTTTTTTTCAAGTTTTGCATGTAGGAAAGCAGTCCTGACATCTAACCGTTCCAATTCAAAATCTTGCAAAGCTGCAATACCCAATAATGCTCTAATGGAGCTGTGTTTTACAACAGGAGAAAACACATCTGTAAAATCAATATCTGGTATCTGATTATAGGCCTTTGTGACAAGTCTTGCTTTGTATCTGGGTTCATCAACACCTGGTGTTCCATCTTTCTTCTTGTAAACCTACTTACATCGAACAGTTTTCTTCCTTTTAGGAAGCTTCACTAAATCTCAAGTGCAATTCTTCTAAAGAGATTCCATTTCCTCCTACATGGCAATCATTCACTTACCAGAATCATCACAATTTACAGCCTCTATGTAAGTAGATGGCTCCTGATTTAACTCAATGTCCTTAACAACATTAAGAGCATATGCCACTAAATCTGCCTCTGCATATCTCTGAGGAGGCTTGACTTCTCTCCTAGGTCTTTCTCTAGCAATAGAATATTGCTGCTAAGATGGTTGGGAAAAGACAGAAGTACTCTGTGTCTATAATCTAGGCTGAGAAGATGTCTCTGATGTAAAACCTGGATTAATTTGAAACTCCACTTGCATAGATCAAATGTAGAGTTAGAAGACAAGCCATGCTTCAACATTGAAGCTCCATAAAAAACATCTCTACTCACTATGACTTTCTTCAGTTCAGGACACCACAATTTATATCCCTTGACATCAGGTTTAAAACCAAGGAATATACACTTTAGAGACTTTGGCTCAACCTTTCCATTGTTAACATGAGCATATGCAAGACAGCGAAAAGCTTTCGTGTCTGAATAATTAGCAGGTGTACCTAGCCATATCTCTAAGGGGGTCTTCTTTTCAATGGCTGTTGAAGGAGACCTATTTATCAAATAACATGCTGTGGAAGCAGCTTCTATCCAAAATGATTTTGGCAACTGAGCATTTGAAAGCATACACCTAACCTTCTCCATAATGGTTCTGTTCATTCGTTCTGCTACCCCATTTTGTTGAGGCGTATTAGGAATTGTCAGATGTATCACAACTCCTTCTGGCTTACACAGAACATTGAAATTATTAAAATAAAACTCAAGACCATTATTAGTACGAAGACACTTTGCTTGTTTTTTAGTTTGTTTTTCCATCATTGTCTTCCACTCTTTGAATGTGTGTAAAACATCATTTTTATGCTTTAAGAAAAATACTCAAGACTTTTCTGGAGAAGTCATCAATTAATGTCAGAATGTAGGCAGCACCTCTACTGGAAGCCACCCTAGACGGTCCCTATAAATCTGAATAGATATACTCTAAAATACTCTTTGTATTATATGTACTTGAGGTGAATCTGACCCTTTTCAGCTTCCCAAATACTCAGTGTTCACAAAACTTTAGCTTACCGATGCTTTGCCCATCAAAAAGACCTCTTCTACTTAATTCAGTCATCCCCGCTTCACTCATATGCCTTAAACGCATATGCCAACTTCTGGTAGAATCATCATCTGAAAATGAAGGGGAAGTGACAGCTGCATCACCTGCATCAACTGAACCCTGCAAAACATATAGGTTAGTAGTCTGTTTTTGTCCTTTCATCACCACCAAGCACCTCCTGCTAATCTTCAAGACTCCACCTTCATTGGTGTATTTGTACCTTTTAGAATCAAGAGTACTAAGAGAAATCAAATTTCTCTTCAAGTTAGGAACATGTTTAACATCTCTTAGCAACTTGATAACACCATCAAACATTTGGATTTTTATGGTACCAACGCCTGCAACTCTGTCAGAAGCGTTATTGCCTAACAAAACAACTCTTTTAGAAACTTTTCCATATGTGGAAAACCAGTCCTTGTTGGGACACATATGAAAAGTACAACCAGTCTAAAATTCGCTGTTGACTAGATTGTGGATCATCAATAGAAATAACAAGGAGTTCACCAACACTGTTGTCCTCAATAACATCAATCTCACTTGACTTCTCTAGTGGTTTTCCTTTTTGATTTTCAGTATCTTTCTTGTTTTTGCTCTGTAATTTGTAACATTCTGCCTTGATATGTTCCTTCTTCTTACAATATTGCAAGTCTTATTTCTATTGAAAGACTTTGACCTTCCTCTTGAATTTCCACCAGTATTGCATTCCTAACTCTTAGCTTGAGTAACCAAATCCTCAGCCTTGGGCTTGGTCCCAATAACAAGATTTTTCATTTTCTTAAAAGATAATGCATCATAAATCTCCTCGACGGTAAGAGTATCTCAACTATACAATATTGTGTCTTTGAAATTTGAATATGAAGGTGGCAAAGAGCACAAAAGGATAAGGGCTAGATCTTCTTCATCATATTTGACATCCATAGTTTCCAAATCGGAAACGATTTCCTTGAAGACATTTAGATGATCATCCATAGATCCACCTTCAGATAGACGACGCAAGTATAGTCATTGTTTAAAGTGCAATTTACTGGTGAGACTTTTCGTCATGCAAAGTTGCTCTAATTTTAACCACAACGCAGCTGTTGTCTTTTCTTTCAACACGTTTTGTAAGATTTGATTTGAGAGATGAAGGTAGATTTGTGAAAAGGCTTTACGATCCTTGCGTTGCTTCTCTTCTGGTGTCCACAACGAAGGCATTATATCAAACCCTAAAAGTGCATTATCCAGATCCATTTGTGCGAGAACCGCTCGCATCTTAAATTGCCATAAAGAAAATCTTGTGTTGCGATCTAGTAGCGGAATATTGTATTTGACTGGAGCCATAGTAGAGAAAAACAAAAGATTAGAACTTTTACTCTGATACCACTTGTTGTGATCCTAATGACAAACAATGGCAGAAAATAAAAGTGATAGAGAAAATGCGCACAAAAAATCTAACGTGGAAAACCCAAATTGGGAAAAACCACGGGCAGAGGAGAGGAGAAATTCACTAGTGTTGAAGAATGGAGTACAAGGTTGATTACAATAGATATTTTTTTATCTCAAAACTCTTAACGCTTAAAAGGGAAAAGTGTTTTTTCACACACAAAAACGCTCGGAAGGTCAAAAGGCTCAAATCCCCCTTAAATGTATAATTAATATACAATAAATGACTAATAAATATATAGTCAAATATATATTAATAGTGGCCTTCACTTGAAAAATTTGACAATTTTGACTAAATTTGAGTCACAAATATCAACAGTTGTAACAGTGTAGGTGGTTTATCCTAGCTTTAAGCTTCTGTTTTTTGGGCCCTTTCCTTGTCCCGCACTTGCGGTTGTATAGTTTGCTTTGGTTTAATAAAATTTTGAATTAAAAAAAAAAAGAAAAAGGAAAACACATTAGCCAAAGAACATGATGAAGCTTTGGTGCTGATTTGCATCAAGCTCGTTATAAGGTTATGGCGTTTGTCTAGTTGCCCAAACAAAAATTTGTCTATTAATAATGCTGCTGGATGATTCTTAATTGAGAATATATATTGAATTATGAGAAAAGATAAGAATAATTTTTATCTTGAAAAATACAAAGGTATGATAGGAGAAACAATATATAACACATGATGTAGAAGGTAGCAGCATTTTCTCACCTGCTACATAGTAATATGTAGTTACTACTCCAAATATTAATTAATAACAAATGCCAACACCTGTTGAATTAATATTCATTTTTCTAACAATTCTTCTCAAGTTTAGGAATAGGTATTTATCATTCCATGCTTGCTTAGTAGGATAACAATTTGAGCTTATTGAATAGTCTTTGTAAATAAATCAGCTTCTTGGATGTGTGTAAGAATGTGTTGTAGACTGTTGTCTTATTTTTCAATTTCAACTTGAATGAAATGTCGATCAATTCTGACATGCTTCATTCTATTATGTTGCACTGTGTTTAGTACCCATCGTATCCAATATTAAAATCAATAGCAAGTTTAAAAGTCCGAACTTAATTTTAAACTATGATCATGAAGGCAGGTGCAACTATCAATACTAGAGTTCAAGGATTAACTGTTAGTATTGTTCTATAGTGACTAGATAGTACTGGTAATCACTATTCTCCTACTGTTCAGCCATCAAAATTGAACAAATCAAAATAATTATCAGTTATTTAATTAAAAATCACAAGCCAAGAATTCACAAAAAAATATATCAATTTGCAAGAACACTTAGATCTTAAGTTTTTACTAAATATTTATCTGATTAGATCTTGAGTTTTTACTAAATATTTATCTGATTAAACATAAGATAATTCCAATTTTTATCATTGATATTCTTAGACAGTAGGAATTCTTAAGTTAATTTGATATCTTTGTCAAGATTACCATACTCTAATTCTAGACTTATTAACTGAAATTTCATTTAGTTAAAAACCCTTAAGATAGCATTATCAATTTAGAATTCCTTCGTTAGGTTTGACTTTAATCTCGGAAATTTACATCGTTCTATGTCTATAATTGCATGAAGCTCCCTCTAATTATGTGAATCTATTTACAGACACAATTCATTTATTAACTTGTATAAAATCTAATTAAGATTTAATATTTCAGATTATCAATTCAAGGTAAGTAATAAGAACTACATAATTAGTGTTAACTCTTGCATAAATTCAACAATGACAACACAAAGAGGAATGATAAATATCAAATATATCAATAAATTCTGAACAATTTTCGGATTTTTCCTTATGATAGCTTCTCCTTGGTTGAAATAGGAAGTTCCCTCTCTCTTAAATGGGCAAGTTGCTTCCTTTACAGGAGGAAAGTTGATCTTTAAGAGATGGGGAGTGGAATCTTTAAAATAGGAAGGTCTTCAATATTGGAAAGAAATTCTAATTCATGGATGAGAAAGTTTGGATATTCTTTTTGTTTTTCTTTTGGTCGAAGGAAAGTTTGGATCTTGAAACTTTAGTAATTTTGCCAGTGGAAACATTCTCTCTTTTCCTTTATAAAACAACTTAGTGCGTGCTAAAAGCTGGTTGTGACACGGGTTGGATACAATTATGTTGCTTCCGTGTCACACTCGGTTGGAGTTTAAAAATGAAAACCTGGGTGGGATGAATATTAGGGCATGGTCGTGTCCCTTCCTGTGCCACTAGGATGGAAATTTTTTTTTTTTTTTCTTTTGGAACACCGGGTACGACATGGATATGACATGGCCATATCAATCTTGTGTTAATTTTTCTCTATATATTTTTGCTACATATGACACAGTTGTGTTCTACCTATGTCAGCTTCATAAATCCTTCATTTCTTACTCAAATTACTTTTGAAATGCATGAACCTTGATGGTAAAATGTGGTTACATACTCTAAACATAAAATAACAACAAATTTTAACACCCCTTGAACTAATATTTAATTTTCTAACAATTCAAACAAAATATTTTCTTGTCATATTTATAAAAATGAAGTTATGGCTAAAATTTATAACAGCTTTTGGCTGAAATTCTCCTGAACTCTTGAAAATCTCTTGTTATTCTTTAAACATGAAATAACGAGTGGGTTTTGAATTTTAGGTACTAGGAGCAGCAATAAATGTATATGCAAACAAGCACAAAGAAAGACCTGATCGTCTAATTGATATGTTGACCAGCAGTCACAGGTAATAATTTCACCTGTTACTTTGTATTTTCCCATTTGATATGTTCGCCTCTTGTTTGCGAATTGCCTGCTTGCGCCAGTGCCCTATTGATTCTGTCTTTATATTGTGTGTTTTATTGATCAGTTTAGGTGCTTTAGAAAGTAGACATGGCTTGTGACATGTCTTTGAATTTAGTCACACCAGAAAAAAGAAAAAAAGGGTTTGTGGATTTGTGTATCAGTATCATATAAGGAGCTTTTTTTGCTTGTTTTCTTGGTATATATGACATCTTTAGCTCTATTATATTTCCACTGATGATTTTCTAATTTTTTGTAATCGATTAATGTTACAGAAGTTCATTTCTTCCCGATCAAAAATCTGATATTAAGGCAATTCTGTAACTGAATCTTGGATTCTGGAATTTTCCTTCGCCATGCAATTTCTAACTTTTGTTGTGGAGCAGTTAATTGAAAATTTGTATCTGTATTGAGTATGATATTTTTGTTAATTGATACTGTAAATTCTTTCTTTGACTTTGAATTTGTGAATCATTGTGCTTTCAGCGGGAACTACTTAGAATCTATTCCAGTAATGTCATAGAGCTTGATGAGTGTTCTTTCATGCTAACAGGAAAGTGTTAGCCTGTGTTGTTTGTGGCCGTCTCAAGAGTGCTTTCCAAATAGCGTCTCGAAGTGGAAGTGTTGCTGATGTTGAATATGTAGCTCATCAGGTCAGTCTTCCTCTCTGTCAGCTTTGCCTTGTCAATGGATATCTCATATTATTTAAAATTGATATGCATAAGTCATCAGTACCTGTGAGATTAGATCATATACTTGCACTATTGCTCTTCGTATAAATTTGTTTGAAGAAATTGTGTTGCTTGAGAGAGACATATTGGTAAACATTTTGAGTTTTTATTTGTATGTTGATAGATATAGGTATGAACATCTTATTACAGTAAGGACAACTTTACTTAGGAATAGTTGCTTTTTTGCTCTAGTTTCTCGCATGCTGGGTGTTTTTTAATTTTCTAACTAATTGTGTTGAGTTTAGATCTACAATCAAGCAAATCAAGTAACATATTACTTAGTGGAATGACAAATAAAAGTTTGTATAATCAGATTTTATATTGTAAATTGATATCTAAATTCTGGTGGAATATTTGCACTTTAGCTGGACTTGTTTTGAATTTTTTGTCAATTTAGAATTTCTTTTGAAATTATTTAATAAAATGGACTGTAATTGAAATTAATTATCAAAATAGTCTACTGAAATTGCATCTTTAACATGCATTTTTAGTTTTGGATGGGACTCGCATTTGGAAAATGCGAGATATATGGATTTGTTTCTTGCATTTGAAGTATGTGAGAGTGCACATGCACCAATTGTTGGGCTACAAATACATGCAACTCGCATGTGTGACTTTTTTGCACATTGCATTTCCCATTTTCAAGATGCAAGTCTAGAGGTCTATTTTGGCAATTAAGTTGCATCAAATCCTATTCTAGTAATTATTTTTCGTAAAGGGATTAGACTGACCTTTCACTCAACTTGGTTTTTACTTGTTTTTGTGAGCTGTTATCATAGGTTCTACCTATAAAAGCATTACTTGTTTGTCTATAAAAGTATGCTCGAGGAAAACCAGAATGTTGTGGATGTACAAGACTCGTATTTTAACACCTACTATTTCAGCTTGTCCTTTGTAATCTCTGTTAAGTTCTCTTAGCTTGAGGAGGAATCCATTCTAAAATTTGGGCTTTGGGAATGTTCTGTAAAAGATATTTCTGTTTTAATCCAATTATCAAGCTCCTCTAGCACTCAGTTTAGAATATCATCTAGGAGTAATTTCATCAATTTTTCTTGATAGGTTATTAGATGCCAATATTGAAACAAAGAGAAGGAAATCAGATGATAAGCTGGTTTTGTTCTTTTGCAGAAGGATGATGTAGAATGGATTAATTTGACATTCATTTAAAAATATGATTTCTCGTACATCCCAAAATATAAAGAAGAAATTTTCTCACTTTCACCTTGCCAGAAACAGAGCTTATCTCACTTGTGAACCAATTGTTTACTTCTGTCATCCCCCTTTTGTACCATCAAGCCTGTTAAAGCCTTAAAAAATTAGGCAACTACTCAGCCTGCCTTGATCAGGGAAATGAGAAATGGGCAGTAAGCTCCTTTGTCGTGTGATATGATGTTAACAAGAGGATTCACATCACAACCCTCTAAATAACGAATTTTTGCCATCTTGTTGCAGGCTTTACATGCAAATGCACTCCCCGTGCTTGATATGTGTAAACAATGGTTAGCTCAGTACATGTAATCTTTTATTTGATGGACAAGATTGTCAGACTTCTTCTTGGCTTGGCATGATCAAGAAATCATCAAATTGTGGACTCCTTGAAGGATGAGCACATGGAAATTGATTAAGTCAGCTAACGGACTGTCGAAGTTGCTGAAATTTTTGCCACCGGCCCTTTACCAGAATACCTACATTGATCTAAAATTTGACGTAGCTAAGTATTCAGGATGAGGTGAAAAAGAGCAGCAGAAAGGTGCAACCGTGCAAATATGTCTTCATTGCTCAGGGAGCAAGGTTTATAAGAGTGCTATGCGAGAGTGCTGAAGCTTGTAATATAAGATGGCTGCTCCTGCTTTTTCATTGTTGTATCAATTATCTTGTATATCATTGTACAGTGGGAATAATCTTGCGCGCGCCCTTCCCCCCACCCCCAAAGAAAAAAAAAAAAAAGAAAACAGACAAAGAAAGAAAGAGGTGATCGTGTGGGCATAATTTTTGGTTTTTGGTGTTTAAGTGGCTCCACGACAAGTGCGCTTCCTTTTTTTTTTTTTTATGGGGAGTATACAAATTTATTTTCAGATTAAAAATTAGTAATCGATTTCCTTTTCTCTCTTTTCTTTTAAAATAATTATTTCAAGTCGGGAATCTAGAGTTTCTTTCACTTCGAAGCCTGTAGGGATGATAAATATAGAAAATATTGCGACATCTAGCTGACCATCCATAGAAGCCTAGGCTTTTTTATACCTATCCAATTTATGGCTCTTATTGAAATTTTTTATTGAAATATGTTTCTCTTGAAAATAATTACAATACAGTTTTAAAATCAGATACGATTTTAGTTTTAATGAAAGTTGAATCTTCATAATACGATGAATCGAAGTCTAGCGAGACAATCGCTATTTTCGCCCTGGACAGTAATGCCATGTACTCGTTGCTGGCAAGCCACTCTTCGTCGTCAACAACGAGCTTGCAATCTACGTTGTACTCGACGAGTTTGACCATCAGAAGCTCCACGAGATTCCTGACGCATTACCCTGTACACAGAACTCTACCTAGACCCTGGCCAGGGTTGGGTTGGACCTGTGATCTGGCCTGACTCTCTATGTTGACCCCACCGGCTTGGCTGTACAGGTCATACAGGTTGGGGGAGGGTCGTTAAAGGCCTATGACCTGTTGACCTGCTGAATTGGGCCAAACTCTCCAATTTTTTTTTTTTTTTTTCCAAAAAGAAAAATTTGTTTACAGAACCAGGGAGGTGGGCGGGTGGTGTTGAAGGGTAAAAACCTACGGGAAAAATATCCACTGGTTTGCTGGACTGACAACAAGGAAAGCGAAGTAGCTAGAGGGGAGAACATAGAAGCAAATACATGCTAGTTCATTCTCATCCTTTCTTCCCGTTATGGTTCTAAATGAAACTCCAAAGAATAATTATGGCTCGTTTACTTCGCTGAATGAATAAGGTTGTAATGGCATTTCTATTACGGAGGAATGGAATAGAGTTGTAATAGGATTTTTTTTATTAATTTTTTATTTAAATGGTGATATTTTGAGAAAAAGACATGTCCAACACTGAATTGGTATTCATAGGTTTGAATAAAGAATGACTATTCAATGTTTTATATAATAAAGATTTATTGTGGAATCGCTATTCAGTGAACTAAACGGCATAATAGCTATTCGTAAGGAATAAGGTTGTAATCGAATTACAATTCTAATAAAGTGAACGAACAGTTACGGAAGTCACTATCCATCAGTCATGAAGTTTGACAGGCAAAATTACATAAAAGAGTGTCTGTAGAATTGATGAGTAATGTAAACTCACTTGAGGTCATGGTTGACAACAAGAATGGTTAATTCTCTCTTAAGATGCCTTAGAAGATTCACAACATTTGCATGGGCCTTCCAAGCCGAGCACCATGGGAGAGCCATTCATGCACACAGCCAATATCAGAAGGAAAATTTAGTGTAGTCAATTTATATATGCACCAACAAAAGGTTGCCATCCTTTCCCCTAATCAAAATTGCCAGACCATTGATCGCAGTCAATATCAGAAACTTTGTACTGTAGATTAAAACTTTAATATGCTCTCACAACATTCAAGTCTAATTTAAGTCAATGAGGATATCAATTAGCAATATGTTCAACATGAATCCATTGAGAAGTTAGAGGAGGCTTAGTGGCCACTTAGTATATCAAAATAATGAAAGAAATAGTAAGAATGATTAATTCTAATTTTTTTTTCCTTTTTTCTTTTTGTTCGGTTAGGAAATCAATAATCAAATTCAAGAAAGGCATAAATAAACAACAAAAGAATCTCCATTCCAAAACCAGCAAGAGGTTCATCCAATATCAACAAATCAAGAACATTTGCCTAAGTAACATTGAAATTTCAAATGAGCATAATAAACATAGGACAGTTCAAATTATAGATAAACTGTTCGTGGCAAGTTATGTCTGCATACAAAATGATTGTAAGTTTAGGGATTTTCCTCGCCAATTGAATTGCCAGAACAAGACGGCGTTTGTAGCCACCACTTAGGGAATGGGGATCTTTATCTAAGGAGATATTATCTAATCCAACCTGAAGGCATACAGTAGAAAAGGTCAAAGTTTGCGTAATGAAAAGAGAGAATGTGCTATGACAATTTCATGGATTCTATAGAGAAAATGATTAGAGGAAAAATTTAGGCAATTTAGTATTTAATGGAGCACAATTAACCAGTTGAAAGCTCTCTAAAGCTTGAACAAGTTGCTCTTTTAATTGATAGCCACCTTTTTGTCTTGGCCACCCAAATGTAACCTCATCTAGGAGGTTATCAGTAATGAAGTATCTATTGAAAGCAGAGAAACTGTGAAAGATGATGCAGGAATTTCTTGGGAAAGAATTGATGTAAAGTTCACATAATTATCCAGCTACAATGGCTAACAGGGTACGGCAAAATCATAGTTGAACATAGCAGACTATAAATGCATCACTCGAGCACGAAGTGCTCATCTAATTACTATTGAGAGAACTAGAAGGATTTGCTGACGACAGTATGGAGAGATTCTCAAGCAGCCAAGCCAAGGAAGCATGCAATGCAATCTTACTCAAATTTAATAATTGGCTCTCTGTAGTAAAAACATTACAAATGGACCACTACTAAAAGGTTTGTGTATTGCCAAAGATTAGAAGAAGTGAATTACCTTTGGATTTGTATAAGGAAAGGGAAACAAATTTAGAAAGTTTCACCATGCTATTGCAATATAACACTAAGTCATGCAATCTATTCAATATAAGCTCAAGAAATTATCATAGCATTTTGAAGCAGGGCCTTAGACAAAAAGATAGAGATGAGGAGCTACGACAATCCACATGCATAATTTTTTTTTCATGAGTTTCTTTTCATTTTGCATTCAAATGTACTAACTTTCAGGGAATGACAATGCCAACCCCGTCAGGAGAAAAAAGTTCGGGAGGTTGTTTGTTGACACCATTCTCATCATACTTTTGCACCCTCATGGAACCTGAAGTTGGTTTATTGAGTCCAGCAAGAAGCTGTAATGGCATACAAAAGAAAAGCAAGCCCAACGTGTAACGCCCTAAAATAAGGCATTACAACCCGCCACGTATCTTCTCTTGATTAGGACACGCTAAGGCTATAATTTCCACAAACAACATGAATATCACCTATATAACTCTCAAGGTATATATAAAAATTTTAGTCCTCAATAAAATAAATCATATGATAAGAATATAATTCCCATAATCAACAAACTAGACATTGCTGACATAACTACAGGACAACAAGTCAAACCATGCCCTAAAACTGTTACCACATGAAATCTCCAAATACAATTTAAAATTTCAATAAACAAAATATAAATCAATCATTAAAGTCTTCTCAGATCCATCCTATATCATTTATGACTAAACATCTAGTCATCAGTAGGGTAGTCAGGACCGCTAACGCCATCCTCATCCTCATAGATGATATAAAAACCCGAAAGATCATAAATCATATTATCATCACCTGCACCTGAAATGTAAACCCGGGAATTTTTCACATTAGCACAAGACCTTATAATAGAGCGTATAAACTAGATAATAGATTTAGATTCTAATCGAAGTCTAATAATAGATTAATATTTAGATTTTGGAATAGATGAAGAACTTAGGAACTGAATGAAGAAATTCTCTAACCCTAGTTAATACCAAAAACGAGATCTTGTATGTTGAATAAACAATTCAAGATATGATCTAAAATTTAGACCCGAAACCTGATATACAAATAGATTTAAATAGAAAATATGAATATAAGGATTAAATGATTGTTTTTGATCCCGATAATGATTCGAGATTAGAATAACGAGTAATGATGAGTTTATATTTAGACTTAAACTCTAAATTCAAGATTTCTAGTTAAAATTAGAAGCTACTAATAAGAATTTATGTTCAGTATCAAAACTAAAGATATATATATATAGTTTGATTTCTGTATTGAGTCCAATACTGCATAAATGATTATTTACGCTTATAAATAGAAAACGATGATCTAAAAATAAACCGTTAAGATTTTAAATATACAACGAAAATATAAACTATTGAATAACTCAAAATCTGAACTCCAAACAAATAATCAGATCACGCTATTGTTCTAAACCTAGTTTTCTTAAGCTATTGGAGCCTGAAACAAAAATTGACCTAACGAGCTTAGGAAATTCAAATCGCGGGAGATAAAATTATACGAATAATTAACCACGTATATATATAACCTAAATTTGTATTATTTGCAAATCTAAGTGTTTTGTAAAACTTTATAACCATATGTTTGTATTAAAACTTCCAAATATTAGCTAATTTATACCCGTATAACTTGTTAAATGATCCTAAAATTAAACTAAATTAAAATAATAAATTAATACATATATATATAATATATATATATGTTTGGCTGCTGTTTTCGATGGAGATTATGTTGGAGAAGGGAGAGCCGGATTTTGGATCAATAATGCAATCAATTGTCAAACCAAGCAACCCAAGGACCAATCACCAAATGACAGCTCAAATCCACATTAAATGTAATGAAAATAACATGTTAAATAAAGCCAAAAACGAAGGAAAAATTCGGAGGAGCAGCCGCAGCATCATCCTTCTTCTCTCTTATATATATATATGTGTGTGTGTGTAATAAAGGACCTTAATGAAGAACAAACAAAACTCATTCATTCCCAAGTCCCACAGCACGAAATAAACTCCTAAATATCAACCAAAACGAACTGGAAACAAAGAACAAATAGATTAAAATATCCAAGTTCAGATTAAAGAAAAATAAAGCCAAAAACCTTTGAATACGAACTCAAAGGTAAGTTGAGGTAACTAGGGATATTTTCGTTCAAATCTAAGCTTTGTAACTGACTTATAATCATCTTAGGAATGTAATAAACACAATCACAAGCTTCGGATTGCATCAAATGAGCTCTAACGAGGTAATACTCCAAAACCCTAGCTTTATGTTCTAAGAATCGAGATCTATATATATATATATATATATATGTCTTTAAACGTGTTGAAAGTTGTTTTATGTCCTTATATTTGATATATAAACACTTAGAAGTAGTTGGAGTATGTTTTTAACGTGTAAAAATCAAAGAACATGAATTGAACCGAGAAGGAAGATGATGAACAGTATAACACTGCCTCAAGGCCGGCAGTGTAAACGCTGAACGCCAGCGGCTTACATGGATAGGCCGGCGGCATATAGGCGGCTTACACTGATCAGAGGCTACGTAAAATAATTTTTCACGTAAAAATTGAACGTAAGCCGGCTTCCTGGAGATCTACGCCGACGGCGTAGTGCCAGCGTACGTTGAAAGCCGACAGCTTTCAAAGCCGGTGCACTTGATATAAAAATTCTTTGAAACCCGTTTTACACCGGCACCTGGAGATGAAGGACCGGCGGCTTTGAGTCGGCGTACAGCCAAATTTTCTCCAACGCAAGTTTTTCTGACCTAAACAAAAACTACATATATATGTATGTATATAATATACTTATTGAATATATATATGTTGTATGAGAATTTATTAAATAAATAAATAAATACAAGTATTCCAAACATATTTAAACTAATATCTAATATTTATTGCAATCCTAAGCTTAAGAAAGGATATTGAATATTAATTAAAGTTAGTATTAATATTTGTTTTAACAAGATAAAATAGATAAGAATGGAAATTGAAATGAACTAATTTCTTGAGTAATGTGACTTCTTAAAATAACAAAACAATTATGCGAGATAAAATAGGAGAAACACGACTACACTAAGTAATAATAGTTACCAAAATATCGAGTCTAGGACATTAATCACATATAGGAATTTAGTTAATTTGTATTAATGAATATTTTGTCTTAAATAGGTGATTTTGACTCGCTAGAGGATCTACCAGCAGATTATTACGATTGAGGCAGTATGAGCAGGTGAGTAATTCAATCATATTGTACTGGTTGTGATTGTAATTAGTCAAATATGTAATGCAAGATAATCAAATGAATGTTTGCTGAAGGTATGATTGGATCTGAGTGTATGATTGTTAAAAGATCCTTATAAAAGCGATAATGCAATGATTGATGTTGTGAAATAGTGTAATGATGAGTGTGTGTAATGTATGATCACCTTGAAATTGATTAAGAATTATTGACTTAACAAAATAATAAGAACATGTATTGCACAAATTGCATTATCGCATTTATGGTTGTGACAGCCTACTACGTATTAATATTTCGGATCTCTGTTTTCGCTTGGTTGATCTAATGTGAAAGTTCTTCCAAGGTTCTCTTTGGTCTGGCGGTCCTATGAGGAACTAAAAGGCACCGAAGAACGTCGCCCGTAGAATCACTTTGAAATGATTAATACTTAGGGAGTTTCTAAGAAAGTTGCAGGAGATGGTCAGTTTAATTAACTATATTAAGAGTGATAACTTAAAATGAGAAATTGCTGATGCTCCTGTGTACTTAGTCTCTCCTGGGCAGGTGGGTCATTAAGATTTGGTTCTTCTACCAATTAAAAAGAGGGCGTAAATCTTTTTCCTGTTTGGATTCTAGATTATCCAAACTTGTACTTGTGCATATAGTTGAGTGCTTGCATTGCATATGATTGCTAATAACTTGTGTGATGTATGATATGTCTGGTTATTCACTGAGCTGTGGTTTCGCTCATACTCCTACAGTCTTTTCAGGTTCACTTTACGACCCTGGTTAGTTACATCCAAGAATATGACTCCAGTAAGAGTTTTGAAGCTAGAAGTCTACAGATATATTTTAGTTGATGGTTATGTACTATTAGATTAGATTATTTAGTTATGTACTTCAAAGGAACTATATGGTTTGTAATAGTTTGTAATGTTTATTCACTAAGATATTTCTTTCATATATTTGTTATTTCTTATCAAGCAACTAAAAAGATCCTGTTGTTTTGAAAACCTGTCATTCTCTGAAGGTAATCTAGTGATAGTATTCAAGTATAATTTGTTTACTATTACTAAGGTACCCCCAGGGCATGACATGAAATGTAATAGAATGAGCGGCGAAGCCTAGTACGATAATATCTAATCCAGTTCAAACAAGATTATGCGCAAACAACATGTATAATTAAATGTAACTAAACTAAATGCATACAACAGTTCATTATCTATTTTAGCTCAGCAAAACAACACAGTTCAGAATCTAGTATACATAAATCCTGAACCCAGAGTAACTTAGACTCTGCTATAAAAACATCCAACTGATTTGAAAATAGGTAATCATATATACATATATGGATGAGTTGGTACTTCCCAAACATCTCAATTCCTGAACACCTAAATTCTACCGAAATCATTTCTTAGCACGAGTCCACTCGGGACAACCTCACACTAAGATCATCAGGGTGCCTCACCAGTATCATTGTCTGCCAGGTCTCTACTGGTCAAAGCTAACCACAACCAGACAGACAATTATTAAGCCGAATATTTATTAAATTCATTATGCAATTTTGTTCCTACATCTATTCACAAAATTCTAATCTACAAGCACATACATCAAACAATGGATTGGTCGTACCTTTCTAAATTTCAGGAATCCAAATCAAATCCTCAGAATTTGATACCAACAACACAAAGTCAATCCAAACTCCAGCAATTCTTATATCCAAATCAACCACAGTTTCACAACTCCAAATGCTCTGTTACAATATATATATATATATATATATATCAACAGACATGATCGCAATATCTTAACATAAAACAATCTATCTAAACTAACCTGATACAGAACTTCCCAAACTCGAATTATACTAATCAATAACCCCAAGTACCTCCAATAATATCAAAGAACGGATATTTCAAATCCTTATATCAGAATTTCCACCAAAACCCTATAAAACATTTCATATGATCAATATCGAAATATCAAAGCTGTCCAATTTCGTATAAAGAGGATTCAAAACTTATACATACTGATATGGAACGTATAATACTTGTTTCTTCTCTTCTTATTCTGATCAAAACACAAGCTAGGTTTTATTCTTCAAAATCCTTCATGAAATATTCATCCAAACCCTAAGATACTTATACAAATTCGTATATAATCCAAGTGAGAAGGTTAAGATCACTTACTTTTAATTAGTAACACCCTCCGAATGATTCTCCAGGCTTAAATCACCAAGAACGCTTCAGAACTCTCTTATATGAAGGGGAAATGATATAAGGAAATATCTGTCGAAAATGATTTTCGCGTCTCGTATTTATAGAAATTTGGTATACGCCGGCTCTACGCTGGCAGTATACCTGCAGATTTTGCCGGTTTACACCATATGCTGGCCAGATCTACATGAACGCCGGCAGCGTTCATCGAGGCTTTGATTCCCAGAATTCAAATCGTCCCTTCATACGCCGGCAAATCTTGAACCTACGCTGGCGGCTTTCATGCCGGTGTAGAAAAGAAACCCTATGAACGCCGGCAACTTTCCTCCCAGTGTTAAGAAAAACGCTATTGTTCCCATCCTATGCCATCTGTAAGCCGGCGGCATAGATTCTCCAGGAGATGACGTACAATCTGTTACAGAGTACACTGGCAAACTTAAGACATACGCCGGCAGCATTCTTCATCAGAGATGCCGGCCTTCATTGCAGAAGTTAAGAAAATAATCCAATTGATGCCAATCTTGTTTTAACATGAAATTGATCAAACTTAACCTATTTTTAATATCAACATAAAAGGCATATTAGAATCTAGTAGCTTGTGAACACTTACGACTTAAAATTATTTAGTATATTACACAATGTATGTTAACCAAAAACGATAAAAGCTTGCTTAGACTCAATTTAAAAAGCAATGAACCTGCAATAGAGTAGTTTTTCCACTTCCACTTTGACCAAAAACTAAGCCAAAGCTGTAGAATTGAGACGAAGCAGGCTGTAATGTTTACCCTATCTTTATATAGCACATCAATCATGATATAAAAAACTTCTATGTTCTCCTTATACAGTAATGTTTACCCTATCTTTTTACTATAATGGAAACCCAATGTTACAAATAAGTATCAATTAGAATCTACGTTCTATAGAATATAAGGTACTTTATTCTAATATTGAATTTTTTAGTCAAAATGTGAGCATTCAGAGATGATTTTGTACATTTAAAATCTATGGTGTATAGCATCTTGTTCTCTTTCTTTATGTTTGTTTCATTGGAATGAAATAACGATTTTTTTATTTTATGATTAGGGATTGTATGGTGGGGTTATTGTAGTTGGTCAAACACATGCGATAAGTGAGCCGATCAACCTGGAGAAGTCCTGAACTCATGACATGTGTACAAATGTTATAGAGAGAGGCGTGGGAAGAAGAACAAGAAAACGTGGTTTCTTGAGTGCGCAAGTGTGTCAGAACATAGAATCAGATAGATTTGATTGTTTTTAACTTATTCTTCACTTATTGTAGTTTTTTTATCTTTCTTTGATTGTAGGCTTTGATCTTTCTTGGAAACATTTCAATAGAGTTTTTATATTGCTCTCAATCTTAGCAATACGCAAAATATTACTCTCTAAAGGAAGAGGAGCCTCATAGTTATAGATTTTAGAGGTCGATATCAGTCATTGGATGACACCTGATTGGAAAAACAAGCTTGAGCATGTCTAATCACTATATGATCATATTCAAATGATCCAACTGTTGCTATCGAAGCCTTCTTTTCTTTAATGGTGGGCTAGGTTGGGCTTGAAAATAGGCTTAAGGGTTTTTTTATAACATAAAGAGAAGCATATTATTATTTAAAACAACCCATTTTTAATATATAAGGGTTTAAAGCTTATTTATTCAACATAAGCCCTATTTTAATCAAACAAAGCCCAAATTGACCTAGAAAAGTATTTTGGGAGTCTACTTTTCACGTACGAAAAAATGGATGAGGTTTTGAGTGGAATAAACTAGTCTAACAATCCCTATTTCAAGCCTACCAAGTTGAATCTCTCTATGACATCACTTATTGAACTTAGCCTTGTATGCCCTATTACTAACTTAAAAGACCGGCTATGGAATTAAATTGGACCAAGAGCCCAATTACTAAAATGACCCTCTATAAGGGTATTTTTACCAAAAAAAAAAAAATCAAGGAATAACAAGGAATAAAGATTCCTTATCTCTTCTATGTTACATTAGAGTAAACATCCCTTATGGTAAACTTTTTGTAAACAAAACAAGGAAATAAATATTCTATGTAGTAAACATGGATACCAATTCCATTTTTGATAACCAAGAGTAACATGAAAATCTACCTCTTATAACACTTTCCACATGTTTATCTAGTTGAGTGAGAACTTAAAAAATAGAAATATATATATTGTTTTATATTTATTGATATTAGTTTAATACTTTTAAATGATAGATACAAGATCATAACTCATCACATGATTTGAATTAGAGTTATAGCTAAGTGGCTACTTTTTCACAATCCCTGTATAAGAAGCATCACATGTGTGATTAATTTTGAACTCTTGTTATTCATAACACAATTATTATGTTTGCACGCTCTAATAAATAAAAAATCATTAAAGACATGCTTGCAATGCGTGTAGCCACAATCCCCTGTATAAAAAGCATCAAATGTTTGATTAATTTTAAACTCTTGTTATTCATAACACAATTATTATGTTTGCACGCTCTAATAAATAAAAAATCATTAAAGATATGCTTGCAATGCATGTAGAAATGGTAAAGAGGATTATTGGAAAAAAAAAAGGAAATATGTATATATTAGTTACACATGAAATTAGTTATTACATATAATAATTATTTGAAAACAATAAAAGAATTAGTGCAATAAATATCGATCATATTCATTCATTCTTCATAATCATTCAAAATTTTATTTAACAATACTCAAAATGATATTAATGCATTATTATTTCACAATTTAATTTAGATTAACCTCTGATATTAGTAAAACTTACTCAAAGTGAAAATCAGTAAGTTTATAGCAGTTAGATTTCTTTATAAAAAAAAAAAAAAGAAAAATAGTTAAACACATTTAACAAATTGGATATCTATAGGCTATGAAAATTGGATATGACGATAGAGATGTGTTTCCACTTAAGAATGTAGAATAATATAGACATAGATATAAATAATAATATAATAATTCATATTTAAGAAATAAAACCCAAGTAATATGTAACCTTTGTAAATTTTCCTCAGCTCATGATTGTTATGAGTAACTCATAATACTACTTATACTTGATAGTATGAGCAATTCTAATTGAAGTATTAAATTATTCTACAACTCCAAGTATGAAGAGGAAATGGCTCGAAAACTTAAATTTCTAAAACCCTAAAACTAGTTTAAAATTTCTAAATAAAATTCAAGGACCTTGTAGAATTAGACCCATTCAATTTAAGCAAGCTACTCTAAAACAAATGGTGAATAAAGCTCTTTAAAATGTTTAAACCTTAAGTTTTAAAATCCAATTAATTTTTTGAACTCAATCCACGCATTAAATATAAACTAAGAACTTGAAATCAGCTGGAACTATAAGCCTCAAAACCAAAATTCAATTAACTCATACCCCACCCGCAATATCATTCCGAAAATCCAAATCTACATCTCAAGACCAATTCAATTATTCAAAAGATAATAAAGTGGGTTTAATTCTTTATAAATAGAAATGGAAATTTTAATAAATGAACCAAAAGCCTAAAACCCCATAACCTAGTTCATTTACTTTTTTAACTAACCAAATCCTAAGTAGGCATAATTAATATTTAATTTAATCAAATCTAAACCTCTTTTCATTTTAGGAATCCATTAGTTCATTGCAATGGAAAGAAGTATGATTTTTTTGTACTTTTGCACCAAAAATAAAGCAACAAGCTTAGGAAATTACAAAATTTATGCAAACACACATCAAATCACATAATATATTCTTGTCAACTCATCAATTACTCATGTCAACATTCTAATATTTTGTTTTATATATGTCCATAGATTTAAATCCATTCAAAAGATATTGAAGATTTTGAGAGTATAATGTTAATCAATCAAGAGTACAACTCAAATCCATCAAAAGTACATGAATTTTGATAACCATCACTATCATATTGTACATGTTTCTATTCTCATTCCCTCTCTCCATCTCCTTTTTCTTCTTTTGCCATTCTCTTATACGATTAAGAGATGGAGGAAAAAGCCTGGTTATTTAGAAGAATTTTGCAATGTGAAGTCTACATAACCGAAGTAACAGTGGATCATAACAAAATTTGGAGTCAACATAATTGAAGCTACAATGTATCATAATAGAAGTAGTCACCACAAAAAACTAAATTCCCAGTCATTATCATGAACAATAGAACTACAAAATAAATAGGGTAAATTACACCAGAATGTCACAATGTTTGAGGGTAAGTTCATTTGAGGTCATATTGTTTCTAGTGGTACATTTGAGGTTATAATATTTAGAGAAGTGAATCAATTGAGGTCACCATGGACACGTATCAACTAGAGAAAAATTTTAATTAAAACTAAGAAGATCCGCTACGTTGTGGCACGTGTCAATGGTGACCTTAATTGACCCACTTATTTAAACGTTATGACATCAAACTAACCACTAAAAATGGTGTGACCTTAAACGAATTTGCCCTCAAATGTTGTGGCCTTTTGGTATAACTAACTCAAAATGAATAAAGCAAGAAGATGGAAAGAGGGATTATCCTTGGTTCTTGAAACTCAATATTGAGTTTAAAGCTACTGACATTCAAAGTCTAGTAAGTTTTATTAACCTCGCAAACACAATCAAACCCTATATTGGTTCATCTCTTAGATTAACAGCAAACGATTATCAAGACAAATCTTAACTAATTCGAAACTTGTCCAGATACTGAGACAAGACTAAATATATGTAATATATGAATAAATAAATCATAGTGAAGGGTGAAGTTGTCATATATTGTTAATGAAAGGGTTTTATAGTCTACCTAATAATAATAATAATAATAATTTTATATGGTTAAATAGCAGACGCAAATGAGTAAGAGGGAGTCGTTCAAGAAGGAGGTAAGAAAGTAGCTCAAGGCTGCTAGCCTTGGCATGTATGCTGTCAGCCTTGACTCCTACTTTGCTGGCACTGGTGGCCGACCTATATGGCCCAGTTTCGTCTTCCGCATTTAAGCTGCCAGCGCATGTTCTAAGCTATCAGCTTTTATTCCTACCCTGCTAGCCTTTTTTGCCAGCCTCTAATATACGTTTGTTTCTTGTTTATGTGGTTTTCCATGTAATATAAACAGACCATTAACCTAGATTTCTTTTCATAACCTATCCTAAGTTTTTAGAAACCCTAGTCCTTCTCTCTAACCTGTAGCTTGCTTCAAGGAGTAAGAATCAAGTAATAGGTAAGTATGATCATTTTTAATTTTTTGGTGATATAAAAGTGTTATCCTTTCTAAAGTCTTAGTATTGGTATTGAAGGGAATTGGGTTCTTGGAGCAGTTTTCTTTTGGAGAAACCCTGAGTTTCTTAGAGATTCTATTGTTCTATGATCAAAGAAGGAAGGTATGTATGAACCTAGGATAGTTGTAGCTCTTCTTAGTTTAAGGGTTTAGATAATATTAGGAATGCACTTACTCTTTGAAATCAGTTTTGAGCGAATGATTGATTTTGTTTAGGTCTTTTTGGTGAAGTTAGGTTAACTATTCTGAATGTTGTTTTAGCTACATCACTATCTTGTTTATTGATTGTGATTGTAGGCTTAGAATCTACAAACGAACTTAATGCTATCTGGCTTTAATTGGTTTGCTGCTTGTGTTTGGCTGGGTCTAGTAGACAGGAATACTGTGCTACTAAGTCAGTACCATGATGATCTATGTGTGTCGTTGTCTTGAGTGGAGTTGTACACAGAGATGATTTCGATAGTTTAGGAGTGATACGAGTAAGGTACCTTGAGTATGTGGGGAGTACCCAACACCAATATATATATATATATATATACAAGTATTGTATACGTATTTGTTTTTATGGAGTCATGAGTTACTTCAGGTTTAGGACTAGTTGCAAATACTTCGAAACTGTGTTGGTTGTCTGGCTAGTTAAAGATAATAACCTGTGATTTTCGCATACATGTGTTTGTGGTATGCCGTACTAGGCCTTGTGCTCTCTTTTATTTTTCAGGAATAGGTGATGATTTTATAATATTCGATCTATCAAGATATACATTATATGTAGACTATGGAAGGACGATAGCGGAGCCGACTTTCCAGCTGACTATTATATATCTAAAGTTGGAGATAGTTAAAGTTGAAGATTTTATGGAATTTTAATTAGTTATTAAGACTATTGGAGTTTGGTTATTAGTTTTTATGATTCTTGATGTCTTAGGATTTTTCATATTATGTTTTTAAGTTGATTTATGTTGGTGTTTGGTTTATGCCAACAAAGTTACATTGCAGTTTTAATATGACTTGAATAAATTAGAAGTTTTCCTTTAATAAGTGACATCGGAGATATATATTGTGATATCTATTGTGGATTAGTAGAATCATAGCCTTAGTATGTTCTTCTCTAGTGAGAATACATGGCAAGCTTATAATGCTCTGGGGTTAAGGCATCACAAAACATATGCAGTTGGAACTCATAGGACTCTTACTTGATCTTGTTGATCGAGGGACGATACCCACTGAAGATTGGATATGATAACATTCAAATTTCTTATTTGAACAGGAGCTACGTGAGGCTAAGTTTTGACAGTGTTCTAGAAAAGTACTATGGTATAGAGTAAAATTTGGATGTTATAATTGCTCTTTTGTTTGATTCCAATAAGTGCTTTGTGGTCTGAACCTAGGTTCTTAATGAAATTGGGCCGAATGGATCATCAAGCCTATTGTGCTCTCGTCTTCTTTCTTGAAGGTCCTTCAATGGCGAAGGGTACAAGAGAAGTAGTTAGATTGAATGAAGAAGTTTCTTCTCATACTAAGGAACCTAAAGAATTGCATGATAAGGTCAGTAATAAGTAATCACGATTAAATAATGTTCATGAAAGAATCAATAATGTGGATGATAATTTGAGATTTGTAGTGCAATATATGCAAAAGCAAATAGAGAAAGAACAACATGAGAATCATAAATAGACATGATCTACATGGTAATATCCAGAGTTCATCTTTCTCATGGTGTTGTAAAGGAGTCACTTTATTATATGAAAAGCATCAAATTAGAATTGCCAAAATTTTCGGGTCAAGATCCCATTGGTTAGATCTTTAAAGCTACTTAATTTTTTGATTTTCATCAAGTTCCAATAGTAGGCAGAGTTCACTTAACATCATTTTCTATGGAGAGGGTTGCACTAGAATGTTCAAACTAGAAGCATGGCTAACTATTAGTCACAATTTAAGAAATTGTGTAATCGAATTTCTAAAATTAGCTACCATGCATTGTTCAAGCTATTGTTCCTAAAACCTTACATTTACAAAGATAAGTAAGAGGATGTTATGTGAATGTACTAGTGGATTTTGGAAGTACATAACTTTATTCAAGAAAGTGTAGCAAAATGTCTCAGAATTCTTATTGAAGTAGTTCCCCAATTTTCTACTTTAATTTGGAATGGTGAGAAGTTGATTTATGCTGGGGTGTGTAAGAATATTACATTGCTATTATAAGGAGTCACTTTGTAGTTGATTTCTTTGTTTTGCCTATGCAAGGTATAGAATTAGTCTTAAGCATCCAATGGTTAACGACATTGGGTCATATAGCATTAGATTATGCTAAGCTAACAATGAAATTTAAATGGAAGAATGATATGGTTTGTTTGAAAGGGTTGAATGATGTTACTTATAAGGTAGTATCATAGAAACAATTATTGACTATGATGAATTCTAATGTAGTGGCTTATTTTTTTAACATATTGGTTTAGGTGGATGATTCATCGAAGTGTACAACTAGAAATAATGCACTTGAGGCATTATTGGGCAGATTCACTGATGTTTTCATGACTCAATCATCATTACTGCCACTTAGAGGTGTACAACATCATATTCACTTAAAGAATGAGAGTCAAGCCATTAATGTAAGACCACACAGGTATCCTTATTTCCAGAAGACCGAGATTGGAAACTTGTTTAGGAGATGCTTGAGTTAGGTGTAATTAGGCCAAGCACTGGTCCTTTTTCATCACCAATATTATTAGTGAAGAAAAAAGAAGGATTTTAGCATTTTTATGTTAATTACCGAGCTCTTAATCAAGCAACAACTCAAGACAAGTTCCCTATTCCAACGATTTATTGGATGGATTAGGGGGAGCTACGATATTTTCAAAGATGGATCCTAGAGCTAGGTATCAATAGATTAGGATATATCCTAAAGATATTCCAAAGACAACTTTTTGTACCCACAAGAGACATTGCAAATTTGTTGTCATGCCTTTCAGATTGTCCAGTGCTCCAACTACTTTTTAGTCAATGATGACTTTCATGTTTTGACATTATTTGAGGAAATTCATTATCGTTTTCTTTGATGATATTTTGATGTGTAATAAATCAATGGAGGAACATCTACCTCATTTAGAGTAAGCTTTCAAATGTCTAAGGAAACCTTCCTTTTATTTGAAGAAAGCAAAGTGTTCTTTTGGCCAAAGTAGTATTGATTATTTAGGCCATGTGGTGTTGGTTGGGTGTGTTAGCAAGACCTAGACAAGGTAAGAGCTATAAAGGAGTGGCTATAGCCTATTAATGTGAAGACTTTAAGAGGATTTTTGGGCATAATAGGGTATGATAGACATTTTGTTCAGAATTATGCCAAAATTATTTTCCTTTTACGAATCTTTTAAAGAGAGATAGCTTTGTGTGGGATGATAAAGCTCAACAAGCATTTGAAGTGCACCGGTTTTAGCATTGTCTAATTTTTCCTAGACTTTCATTATTGAATTGGATATGTCAGGGATTGGTATGGGAATGGTCTTGCATCAGGACTTTCACTCAATTGCTTACTTCAATAAGAAAATTTTGCTTATTTCAATAAGAAATTTAACAGGAGGCTATAGAAGGCTAGTACATATGTTAGGGAATTAGTTGCAATTGTGTAAGCTGTGCTCAAAAGGCGTCAATATTTGTTAGCACATCATTTTATCATAAGAACTAATAGAAGGGTTTAAAAGAATTGTTTACTCAAGTGATTCAAATCTTTAAATAACAACAATTGCTAGTTAATCTTTTAGGCTATGACTTGAGATAAATACAAACTGGGGGTAGAGAATATAGTAGTAGATTCTTTATCTAGAGTGTTTTTAAAGGAATCTATGTTTTTGGCATTAACTTTACCATCTTTTGACTTTCTCACAGTTTTGAAACAGGAACTTGTTAAGGGTGACTATTGCTTAGCTTTACTAAGCCCAGTGCAAGTTGGGGAGCCATTGCAATGGCCTTTAGTTTACAAAGATGATAATTTATTCTTAGGTACTCGAATATTTTTATTTTAGAATTCATTGGTTATTCCATTACTTTAATGGAGTTTCATTATACACCGATGGGAGGACATTTTGGAGCTTTGAAGACTTATAAGCAAATTTCACTTTCGTTTATTTAAGAAAAGAACAAAGTCAGGTGTTATGGATTTTGTGAAGAAGTGCAACATGTGCCAATAGGTGAAGTCCTTGACAACTTTTCAATATGGCCTTCTTTAACCATTGTGTATACCTAGTTTTTTAGGATATTTCGATGGATTTTATCATGAGTTTGCCACTTTCTCATGGATATTTAATCATTTCAGTCATTGTAGATAAATTGACTAAATACTGTCATTTTGGTCCTTTAACTACTAATTATATAGTTGTAATAGTAACTAAGTTATTTATGAACATTATAGTGAAATTACATGGCATACCAGTATCTATTATGTGTGACAGAGATCTGGTTTTTGTTAGCAAATTTTGGATACTATCCTCAAATAAATGGACAATCCAAGATTTTAAATAGATGTTTAAAACACTATTTAAGATCCTTTGTGATGGATGTACCTAAGGATTGGCAAAAAATTTTAGCATGGGTAGAATTTTCATTTAGCACAAGCTTTCACAGTAATACTAGGTGCACACCATTTCAAACACTATATGGTCGAGAGCCACCATCTATTCTTGATTATGTTAAGGGATTTAGTGATGCGGAAGTGATTGATATTGAGCTCACTTCTTGTGACCAAGTTCTTTAGTTATTGAAAGCTGATCTTTTAAAGGCATAACAGTTTATGAAAGTTAATGCTAATTAGAAGCGTTTAGATAAGCATTTTGCTGTTGGGGATTTTGTCTGTGTGAAGCTTTAACCTGACAGACAACTTCATTAGCTAATAGACATTACCAGGAGTTAGATCACCATTTTTATGGTCCATTTTGGATCACTAAGAAGGTGTGACCAGTTGCATATAGGCTGGATTTGCTTAAAGAGTCACGTATACATCTTGTTTTCCATATTTTATTACTTGGGAAAGTAGAAGGTTCACGTGATTGTCAAGTTTAGTTACCTAAAGATACTATAGGAAATTATCTTATTGTTCAACCACTAACTATATTGCCCCATCATTCTATTTGGAGGAAATGACGTGTTATTCCAAAAGTGTTAGCATATTAGGAATCATATTTACCAAAGGATGCTTTTTATGGGTCAATTTAGATGATTTTCAGGGGGATTGCCCAGCTTTTGACCTTGAGGACAAGGTCAAGCTTTTAGGGGGGAGGAAAATGATATGAATAAGATATTGAGGAAAAAGCGTAATTATTTGGAAGAATTTGTTTGTTGAACTTTGCAATATGAAGTCAACACAACTGAAGTAACAGTAGATCATAACAAAGTTTAGAGTCAGCATAGTCGAAGCTACTATGCATCGTAACAAAAGTAGTCACAACAAAAAACTGAATTACTAGTCATTATCATGAATAACATAATTACAATATAGATAAAGCAAGAAGAAGGAAAGAGGTATCATCCCTGGTTCTTAGAACTCAGTATTGAGTTTGGAGCTACTAGCACTCGAAGTCTAGTAAGTTTTATCGACCTTGCAAACACAATTATACCCTAGATTAGTTCATCTATTAGATTAGCAGCAAACAATTATTAACACATACCCTAACTAATTCAAAACTTGTGTAGATACCAAAACCAAGACTGCAAACATATGTGATTGAAATTTAGAGACTGTAATCCCCTTAATTTTATATAATCCGATTATAATAAATATTATAAAAAAATATAGAATCATAAAAGAACTATAATAAAAATATCAGAAATAACTCCAAATTTTTCGCGATTTAAATTTTAAGTATAAACAAATTAGAATAAAGAATATTTATCACTAAGACTTTAAAAATTCATAATGTTCGAAATAAAGAATAAAGAAAAAATGTTTAATATTTAAGAACCTAAGTTTTAATATTCGATACATATCAATACCTTTAAGTTAAATAATTCTGAGCCTATAGAAACTAAAATTCTGATCTAATCTAGTAACTTATAATTAGTAAAAAGGAACCAAGTAACAAATATAAAATATATATTAAATCTTCAATCTAATAAAAACTCTAGAATAAATCTATAAATAGTAATGAATGCATATTTAATTTCATACCTTACAAATTTATAATAAAGTAGAATTAAGGGCGATATAATTATTAATTTATCAAAATATCA
Source organism: Combretum micranthum (assembly GCA_024138025.1). Taxonomy (NCBI): domain Eukaryota; kingdom Viridiplantae; phylum Streptophyta; class Magnoliopsida; order Myrtales; family Combretaceae; genus Combretum; species Combretum micranthum. The sequence continues at coordinate 421,581 of JAMXBD010000522.1, forward strand.
CATAACAAAACTTTTAAATAGATAAAATATAATTTACGATAGTAGGTATAAAAGCTAAAAAGTAAAAGCCTTAAATTAAAGATTCTATGTATATTGTAGCATTCAGAATATTTAATATCGTTAATATGTAAATTTTTATCCAAAAATATTATGAATCAGTATTTATCGTATGTGTCATTTAGATCCATAAAATTAACTTCTTGTACCAGTTATATTTTTGCCCACTCCTTACATAGTTGGTAGTTGTAAATTTATCAACTTCTTTTTGTTTTTGTATTTCCATTCATCCTAACTTCCTTACATTTTTTTTTGTTTCGTTTCACATTTCTTAATTTATTCATTTTGAACTTCCACTGTACGTGACAAAAAGTGTAAAAATTAACACATATACACATACCTTTAATAGAAATTCTATGTATACTATAGTGTTCAGAATATTTAATAACGATAATATGAAAATTTTCATCTAAAAATATTATCAAATAAATATTTAATATACGTGTCACTTAAACCTGTAAAATTGATTTTTTTCACAAGTTCATATTTTTCCCCACTCTTTACATAGTTGTTGGTTATAAATTTATCATCTTTTTTTTTTTTTTTTTTTGTATTTCCATTTAACCTATCTCCCTTACATTTTTGTTCTTCTCTTCTTTTCAGTGCAATTTGGCAAGAAATATATGGTTGAAATTTCATGGACTTTTCTGAGCTAAAATCCAACAACAACTTGCCCCCAAAATTCTCCAACAAAGTCCACAATTTAACAAATAACCCCAATCAACATTCCCCAACTCAGCACACAACATTTAATGCATTAGAAATCATGCAAATTCAATGAATTCAATAGAGGAAAAATTAGCTGTCTTCTTAGCCGAAAATGCTAGGTTGTTGTCTCCATAGTTTTCTATATATATTCATAATTGACAAAATGACAACCAAAACACCAACACAAACACCTTATTTTTGTGCACCAAAAACAACAACACAAATATACAAAACTCAACTCCATTAAAATAAGCTTCAAAACTTAACAAATGAGTAAGAAAGGTAAGTATAAAATTCGTTTTAAGCTAAGTTTATATGTTAAATCCTAGCATAAACAATGTTCTATTAACTTAGGATTCATGCCAAGCTTAGAGAAGGATCTACCAACATCATAACAACCCAAACAAGGTAAATCTAACTTTGAAACTTCATTTATGTATTATGCTATGTAGAAGCTAGGAAATCATAGAGTATGATGATTATAAGATGTTATATGTATTGATATATCACGTATGATACATGTAAAGTATGGAAAAATACTTAGAAATAGTTTAAACATAAGTATAATATATAAATGAATTAAGAAAAGTAAGTTCGAAACAGAGGAAAAATGAGAAAGACGATGAACAGTGCTAACGCTGTCCCTACGCCGCAGCTTATACCCCAAACACCGGCAGCTTACAGGGATAGGCCGATGGTGTAGAAGTGGCGTAATCTGGAACAGAGGCTATGTAAACTTTGAAACATGAAATTTTTATACAAATGCCGACCTCTGGAATTCAAAGCCAGCGGCGTATGCCACAATGTCGACGACGTTTGTTAAACACTAGCAGCCTTTGAGCTAGCGTATGTGGGCATTTGAATCGTGCAAAATTTACACAAACGTTGGCATCTGGGAATAAACTTTGGTGGCATTTGTTGTCGGCGTACATGCAAAATTTCTCAGATCAAGCTTGTTCATCCGAATCAGTATATATATTATATTATATTATATTATATATGCAATGAAGAAGAATAATATATAAAGAAGAAATAAATACAATACTAAAAAAGGGAATGATAAAATGTAATAAGTGTAATTTAACAACTTCTAAAATTATTGAAAAATATCACTTACAATATTATTGCTAATATTAATATATTGTACAAATAAAAATGAATTATAGATATTTTAAACAATTATCTAGGATAGATATATAAGAATGGAAAATTTAATAAGTTAAAATTATGAACAATGTGATTTCCAAAAATAACAAGATAATTACATAAAGTAGAATAAGAGGAACACGATAAGATTAAATGATAGAAAATAAATATTAGTCACTATAAATTAAAGTCTGAAAGTGATAATAACAGTAATAATGAAATATCACTTTATTGAGAACGAATTCTATGACTACTCAATAAAAATATTTAGTATCCAATAAGATTAAGAGAAACAAGATAAAAATAAATAATTAGAAATAGATATTTGTTGCTATAATCGGTCAAGCTAAATAATGATATAAAATAATAATAACAAATCGTAATAAATTTACTAAATACGAACCCCGTAATTATCTGATAAAAATATGATATAAAATATTTTAAGATCAAGGAAAGCAAAATAAAAATAAACAATAAGTAGTAAATAATTGTTACCATAAAAACATAAAAAAGACCAATACAGGTAATAGAAATAAAATTAAATATCAAGATAGAACACTTAGACAATCATAGAAATTTAATTACGTTATTTACATTATGTTAATAAGTATTTTGTCTAAGTGTTTTGTCTTAATAAGTGACAATGAAGTATAAATAATATAAATAAAACTAATATATCTTAAATGAATTATTTTACTAAGTAAAATCATATTAGGGTGATTAAGCTAATTAAAGTGGATTTAGTAATTGAATTAGGTGATTAGTTCCAATCAATTCGACTTAGATTAATATAATAGGTAAAACCAAAAAAATAAAGGAGTACGTAATTTCTAAAATACGTCTAAATTTAATTAATACGATGAATATGTTATTTCGAATATCTCATTTTCGGAACTAATAAAAAAAATTGATTGGCTAAATAATAAATATCTGTTATTTCATTTTCATTGGAAAAATAGATCAATTCTCGAATTTCCAATAGTATATTCTGATAGTTTAGCGATGACCATAGGTAAGTAACTTTGACTTTATCACATTGTTGTGATTGTAGTATAGCTGCATTTGAATAATATATATATTCAACTGATATGCTTGTGGGATTGGGTACAATGCATGATGATTGGTGTATGATTGAATGCCAAATTATCATAATATAAGTGATAATTCTATTATATGATAATTACTGTATGAAGTATGTTGATATTGTCTGTGAATTGGATGATCACTTTAAACTTGACTAAAAATTACTAGTATCATAAATGAAAGTGGACATACATTGCATTATATGCACATATTGCATTTTAAAAAAAGGAGGATGACCCCACTCGTGTTAGCATTTTGGTTCTCTGGTGACGCGCCTAGTTTTTCTAGATGACATTTCTAGTTCTTTTAGGAGCATCTTTGTTCTGTTATGTTCTGTTCCACAGGAATTAAGTGGTATCGAAGGAACACCGCTCCTGGTATCGGCATGAAATGGTTAATACTTAATGGTGTTTCTTTATTCCAAGGATAAGAGTGAAATGTTTTAAAACAATTTGAGAGAGTTTATGATACCCATTCTTCCTTGGTTCTCTGATTCTCCTGGGCACGTTACATCACTCTAATGGCTTCCTTCTAACCCCGATGAGAGGGCGTAAATCTATATCCTATTTGGATTCCGGATTTCCAAACTTATATTGCACATATGATTGATTGTTGCATGGCATATGCTTGATAATTAAATTTGTGTGTTATTGCTTGATGTATGGTTTGATCAGGTTATCTCACTGAGCCTGTAGTTCGCTCACCTCTCAACAGTTTTTGTGCAGGAATAATGTTAGCTGGGATTGGGCTAGGAATGTGTAAAGAGTGCTTTTCCACCAGACTGTACTGGAATTATAAACGTAGGTTATGACAAACTTGACATACAAAATTTGATAGTTTGTATAAACAAGTAAATGTTGTAATTTTTTTAGTTGTTACCCAATTTTTATTATTTGGTAGGGGATACCGATTCTCTGCGATCCTGACAGATTATGGAAAAATTGGAATCCATAATGAAATTAGATAGAGATCTTATATCTATATTATAAAATGTAAATAAATATGATAGAGTCTTGTAAACTCTGACTTGCAAGATGGTTCTCATATTACGAGTGCACACATGGTATGATAGCTTCAGATTAATCCTACTATGCCCTCTTTTGAGGCATGACAGAGACTCTTACCTGATCTTGTGATCGAGGTGTGGAAGCTACTAAAGATTGGATCTGATAACATTCAGAGCTTTTGTTTGAATAGGAGTTGCATGTAGCTAGGGTTTGAAAGTGTTCTAAAAAAGTACTATGCTGTAGAGTAAAACTTGGATGTTGTTATTGTTCTCTTGTCTGACTTTGATAATTGTCTTATGGGTTGAACCCTTCCTCTTAATGAAATTAGGCTAAATTGATTATTAGGCCTATTATTCTCCTCTTATTTTCTCTCATTTTCACTTATCTTCTTCATCATCTTCTCCTTTTATTGTTACTGTGCCATCCGTTGCCTCAATTGCATTTCTAAATAGCCTCATTCTGCGAATATTAGAAAATCAAATGAATTGAGTAATGCATTGTTGTATAGTTCTTACTTTCTTTTCTTCTTACTGCGTCACTTATTACTTTTCCACACAATATTAATGTTGCAAATTGTATCTAAATTTTGACAAAATATATAATATGATACTTAAACTTTGAAATTGATCAATTTAGTATCTAAAAGAACTTTTTATATGCGTGAATGGTATCTTCGCGATATTGGTTAATATACATGAAAAGTTCTTCCAGGTGCTAAGTTGATTAATTTCAAAGTTTAGGTACTAAATCGATCAATCTCAAAGTTCAAATATCTAATTGTATATTTTATCAAAGTTTAGGTATCATTTGTGACATTTATCTTTCCACACACACTTGTATAGTAACTTTTTTTCCTTTTTATAAAATTTTAACATAAAATGAAATTTACTTTAATTCTCTCTTAAAAAAACAGTTAGAAAGCAAAAGATATAAAAAAGAATAGAACTAAATGTCCAACTTGGAACTCAAAATCAAAAGTTGTAATTTAAGATATTTCAAAATAATAGCTGGATAGTGTTAGCAACATGGTAGACGAGAAATAAATTTAACATGCTATCTTTCTCTATTGCAAGATTAGTAATACTATTAAAAGAAAAAAAAAAAAAGAAGGATTTGTCACAATACCTCTCCTCTTAATCTTGTTTATCATATCAATGCAAACAATCAACTAATATTAAGTTAATATAATCAATATGGCATAAAGATGTAAAAATTAGGAGTTGTTTGACAAAAGATTAATTTTCCCCTATTTTATTGAAATGTAACATAAAAAATAATCAATATTTGGGAAATTTTCAAATAAGTAATCAATATTTTAAACAGTTGATAAAATATATTAATATTATATAAAGTGATATAAATAAGGAATCTTACACGCCACTATGAAATATGATAACATGATACAAATCTAGGTGAAGTCACATCCTTATCCATTAGTAGTACTGAAGACAAAGTTGATTCATTTTTTGAAACACTTAAAACCTTATTTACACTGCATTATATAACATAATTCATTTTCTTAATTACTTAAGCATTCATTTTATTTAAAGTTACCCTCAAATATCACCTCATGTGTAATTGTTTCATATTTCATGTTGCTATGTTGTTAGAAACAAATGTTATTAAATGATGTCAAGGATTTAATATAACCATTAATAATAGTATTTTTAAGATTTATGGAGACAAACCTTAGTTGTTGGCTTTAGTTTACATGGAATTATCATTTTTCTTTTTTTTAATGCAAAATAATACTCTCACACTTAGTTTGTAAAAAATTATGATGTCTATTCCATCTAATATAAAATAATAAAAATTTATATTCTTTCCCATCACCAAAAGAATTATTGTTCCTTGTCAAGTACATCTTTTTCCTCTAAAAATATCTCCAATCATGATATAAAGGAGAAAAAAAAAGATAGGTGGTCCAACAACACCCTCCATTGAGGGTGTGCCAAATATGGTTACGAGACCACATGTGGGATGTGGCACATCCTCAATAGAGGGAGTTGCAAAGATAGGTAGTCTAAAGAACTAGAAATCATTTCGAGTTTTATTTTATTTAAGCAAAACAAACTTAAAATTAATATATAAAAATATGCTATATATTACATTACAAAACTACTAGAATGATTATGTTACAAACAAAAGTAAGGAAGTTGCTGTCATCATGCATAGAAGCAATTGTAAAGATCTCCTTTTATTTGCATATAGTCATCAAAGAGAGACCCTCAACACTTTTAAATGATGAAAAACATACCAAAAATGTAAATATGATGATATAAGTAAAGCAAATGGAGTTAGTCAGTAAATAAATAAAATTGATGGAGGAAAAATGGAAGAATACAGCTATATTTATCCTCTTTTTTAAGGTGTTTATGACGGTGTAACCATCTATTTATTTATATTTTGAATTTTTAAGATTAATTAAAAGAAATATAAATACATTCTTAAGTTTGTTTTATGTACACCTTATCTCGTTGTTTTTAAAATAATACAACAAGACTGCAAAACTCTTTAAAGAATATGCATTTGGACTCTCATCCTAAGTTTGGTTTACTAAAATAGAATCAAGCTAAAAAGGAATAGCAATTCCTTTATTTTAATTATCAGTATTTTTAGAAAAAAAATATAATTTTTATCATGAATAGTCATTCCTCCATCAAAGAGAAAGAATGGAGATTCAAAGTATACTCCACATTACATGGAATAGACATTTCTTATGATAGAAGTTTTTACAAACCAAACAATCCAATACATATTCCATGGTAATAAGGGCAAAATACCAACTTTGTTCCAATAAACCAAACAAAATGTAAATATAATGAAAATGCACAATTTTTTTTTAAAGCTTTAAGATCTTAATGAACCGTTTCAAAGATAAGAATGGTTAAATGCACATGAATCATGACAAGGAGGCGTATTTGCAAATATGCCCATAAGCACTTTTCCATATTTATTTATTAATATGGCAAATAATTAATGGTTTCATAAATCAAAATTTTCAATTTTAGTTTTATAAGACTGTGGATTATATTATTTATTAGGGGATGGCAGATACATCTAATGCAGGTTTTCCTTACAATGATCTTATAATATGAGTATTTTTTTTTCCCTATATATCTCTCACTTTACAAGAGAATATTCAATAGGAAAATCAAGACAATACAATTACCACAAAACTAATAGGAAATTTAAATTTACTTTCCTATTTTTTAATGTTTTGTTAATTTTTTAATTTTAATAAATAATAGTGAATATCACATACACAGAATGAATGCATTAAAAATGATAAATAATTAAGTAAATAATTTTTTGAAAAAGTACAATTTATTATATGATAATTATCACTCATGAGAAATAATAAATATGTAATTTTACAAAATCCTTGGAATAACTCGTATATATCATATTTATTGTAACTCCTATTCCACTATCCTTTTTGTAATTTCATTTATAATGATGGCTATCGTAGAATATATAAGATATCAAAGTTAGATCATTTTTGTTGTAATATAGTTAAATCTATTAGGGAATGACTAATACACCTTAGAGCAACTTTTACTCAAAATAGTCTTATACTATCAATAATTTTTACTTATATATTCCTCACTCTACAAGAGAATATTCAATATGAGAATTAAGACAATACACCAAGTATACAAGTATCACAAAATTAATGTGAAATTAAATTTACCTTCTTGTCTTGTTGATGATTTATCAATTTAAATAAATATCAGTGAATATAGATCACCCGTTATGAATATATTGAAAACGATAAATAATTAAGTAAATAAATTACTCATAAGATTTTTTATAAATGTACAATTTTTTATATCATAATTATTGTTTATAAGAAATAATAAACACTTAACTTTATAAACGTTCTAAATAACTTTCATATATCCCATTCATTGTCATTTTATGCTATTATCTCAATTATAATTTTTTATTTTTTTAAATTATAAAGATGACTATGATAATATATATATATATATATATATATATAAGATACCAAAATTATCTCATTTTTATAATAGTTCGGTCGTTATCTAATAATTCGTTGAAGTGATTAAATTCGAAACCAATAATGTTAGATTCAAGTTGCAAAAATGCTTCTTTCCTTTTCAAATTATCCTTTAGTTTTAGATATATCTTTTCATGTCTTCGGTCCCAATTAAATGAATTAAGAGTCATATTTACTGTATTTATGATCGATTCAACCCATGTGTATAATTATAAATGAATTTTTACTCATGAAGAGGGATATATATCTTTAAATGTTTAATGATTTCTATATGTTCTGTTTTTATCTGAGGAATGAGTTTATAATTGTCTCAAAATTTTAAACTTTATTGGGAATTAATTTAATATATAAGCCTAAGATTTAACTTTTTTAATGAGCAATATTAACTAATTTTATACATAAGTTTCGTATTTCCAAAAAAAAATTATAAAATATTATAATTATATGTTTAAGGCTGAATGAAATACAAAGAATATAACCATAAAGATTTAGTTTAATTATATTTTCTAATGCTTTATCTGATTGATTTTATGAAGTAGATTTTTTATATAATTTTTTATAAAATGCAAATATACTCCCTTGTGTTGCTTTATATGCACATAACCCCTTCTTATTTTTGAACTCGTGCGCTTAAACACCAAGATCTTTGTGAAAAAAATTATGCATTTTGACTACTTTAGAAGTTTAAATGCATATATTGTAAAGACTTAAGGGATCTAAGTATACAGTTTTAAAAGTAAAAGGACAAAATACATATGAAGTAGATATAAAAAAGTGTGTTTGTAATTTTTCCTTATTAAAATACCTCTATAATCTCAAGGAAAAAGAGCATCATGGATAAATTTCAAATTTGGTACTTAAGAAAATAACAATCTATTATCAATTTTCTACTATCTTGCTTAACGCCATATAGTATTAATAGATTGTATTTTCCATGTTAATAAACAAAATAAATCATATACCAAATTATTATTATTATTTTTCCAAGGTTTGGATAGCAAATTTTATATTTTCCCCATTTGATTTGATACATAGACAGACAGAGTGGTTGATTCGCTTCTCCGGTTATTGAAAACGCCAACGCCAAATGAGATCCCCGTTGAGCAATTAAACAATGAAAACAAATCAATTCATGATACATGGAATGGAACCTGCCTCCTGCACCGTGCTTAACGTTTGTTTTCCTCTCTTTTATGTTCTATTCTTTTCAAATTTAATTGGAACGTGGTCACAGGAGATACCTCTCAGTCTCAGTCAAACTTGTTAAGCTGTCAATACATAACCCATGCATATGAAGCAGGAAACTATTTTTGTATGAAGAAGCACACAAGCGAAATTGTTGATAGCGTTTCAACCCAATCCAAAGTATTTTATAACCTTCGGATAGTAGACATCACACATTGAAAAGCTCTCTTGTATTTAAACACATATTTCAGATATGTCTTTCTTAGGTCTGTTATTTTAAACCAATACCTTTTATCATACTGCTTTTTATGATACTAGCGGATTATGCATATGTAATACTAGTTGATGTTGTACCTGCACACATGGGAGCTATGCAAGAAAATCAACATAAGAAAACCTACAATATTGAAAATGATTTCATCAAGATGGTGTAAAAAACTACCAAAGAGTAATAGGAAAGTGTAGTTTTTAAAAGTGCAATTTATGTGTATAATAGTGAGTGAATAACGCATCCTATAAATAATCATTTACATGCTATATAGTAGTGGGTGAATAATTGCCTTCTATAAATAATCGTCTACATGATATATAGGAAAACTTCTAGGGTGATCAATTTTGTAAAATCAAGAAGCAAATATTGATACTAAAAACACTAAAACTACCCAATTGCTTTAATAATATGGATAATATTAGAAAAGAAAAGAAAGGATAAGAGTAAGAGAAATATTAACATTAATGGTCGGTGGAATTCATCCTCATGTTTAGAACTTTAACCATCTTGTCATCATTTGACAGATGCATAGAACATATTTCTTTAACCCAGCAGTGAATAAGTGGCTTCTTCCCTTATGACATACTAATCACCTAAAAATTTATAAGACTAACAATAGTGGGGTCACTTGCTTATGGCTTTTCTAGCCATTCATTTACTTATGGCTTATGTAGTTGTTTTGAATTCAAAACTACAATGGAAGGTATGCTAGATTACTAGGTTAATTTGTTGAAATCAAGATAATTGTAATCTTTTTATTTTTGCATAATCCTATTTTTCAATAATTGCTAAGAGTAGATAAAATTTTTAAAAAATATAAGAAAGATCACAAAAAAAAAAAAATCCTAATTTTTTTTCCTAACGTAAAAATATCCAAATTCATGTGTTTAATTATAGTTTGGGAAGTAGAAATGTCTTCAATAGAATTTCGTAATACTAAAATTAATCTTGATATCAACTAAGAATACCAATTGCATAACTAATACCAAAATCCTTAAAAGACAAAATCATGTTATCACAACCCTAACTAAGGCATAGTAGAACTGCTCTAAACTCGTCATATTCCATATAGACACAAGATATGAGGATCGTCTTACAAGTTAGAGTTTACACCACTCTAATTTGTCATACTCTCATTGTAATGTACATATATTTATTTATCATGAAAATAGTTTTGGATACTAATACTCACAGTCTTTCAAGGTTGTAGAGAATTGGATATTTACCAAAAGACAAGATAAGGTAAACTTAGATCTATTTATCAAGTACTATTAAATAAAATCACTAAAGGAGAAGGAAAATTCTATGGATGAAGAATCAAAATTTTAAATTTCTTCTCTCAACAATCCTAATTCTCTACGTAACTTGTAGGATTTCATCTTTGGTACATTTGTACTTGGGGTCCTATCGAAATCTCAGCTTTCGAGTTTACTTGTAAAGACAAATTGTTGGAGAGTCAACTACATCCAAGTAGGTGAAATTCCCTTATATTGCTCTTTCAAGCAACTATTAAACAATCAAGTGTAATGCAACAAACGCATGATCATAAATATATTCAATTGCCGGTCAAATTGCATATAGTATGAATTTATGCCCTTCCATGACTTGCAATAAAAAAATCTATGCTATTGTCATGACTAACTCGAACCCACTAGCTATAGTTGCAAGGCATCCTCAAGTTCTTTTTTAAAATCCCTTCTCAAAAGGTTTTTCAATGATTACAAAATAACAGTTTAATAAATTCTCGAGGTGCTATAAAATTCCCTAAGCCAAAGCCCTTAACACGACTCCACTCACAAGAAACTACTCCAAGTGACTTAATTCCTCATTGATTAAGACAGATTCATGGACTACAACTATCAACCAATCCACTCAACTTAACACTAGTTGTTTTCCACAGTGCAATATGAAATATCCTTAAACTTCAATGCTTAATTAAATTGAATGTATATGTTTTGCTTGATTGAGATGTGAAATTTTTGAGAATATACTTAGTTGATAAATTATGCATGTTAGAATAAAATTTAATGTATTAGTGTGATTGGGTATTTGTATTATATTGTACTGTTTGTTTTATGTAAGTTGAGCACAAAATTTTCAACAAACCCAAGCCTTCATATTTAAGCCTTAGCAAGTTTTGAAGCCCAAATCCAAGCCCATACACCAAACTAAGCCTAAGCCTAAGCCCATGACCTCTTCTTTTACTTTTGGCTGCCTCAAAAGTCAACATGGATATTAGATAATCCTAAAGCAAAACTTTGCAAAATATCAACCCAAAACAGACCCTTAGTTTAGCTTGGGAAGAGGTAGAAGGCAATTTTGATCCAATTTTTCTTCTCTTTTCTCAACAAAATCACCTTCAAGTTATCATCTACAAGTTAAAGGTCAATTAATGAAATACCCCAAACCTTCACATATATTAGGAATTAGGTTTAGATAGATTTGAATGAATTAAATGAATTATAGGATTTAATTAGACAAGTTGATATAATTTAATTAGCTATTAATTGAGATTTGAGTTTCAAATTCCCTAAACATGTCATCAAAGTGTTTAAAGAATTCCTAAATCATTGATTCATAGCCTAAACACTAATTCCTAAATCTCAGTAAAATTTGAGTTCATTTGCTTGAATAAAAATATCAGTTCTTAAACCCGAACTCAAATTAAATATCTTTTATCTAAAATAAATTCTCAAATTAAGTTCTTATTACAAGTTCTTAATTTCTAACATATTGGTTTCGAAACAAACTTTTAAATACTTCTAGAACTATAGATATTGATCTGATAGTTTTAAAACTATATCCTATTTCTATTTTATATAAAGTTAGTTTTATCCTTCCCTTACACAGTGAGCACGTGCTGCCTTTGCCTTTCCCCTTTCATTTCTTTACGTTTCCCTTTTCTTCTTCTTCTTCTTCTTCTTCTTCTTCCTTCTTTCTTCCTTTCTTTCTCCAAATCCAACACTAAATCTCAAACTCAATAAGAGGAAAGGAGGAATCAAGTAGAATTAGCTTCTTAAGAAGAAGGAGAAGCAATTGCATGAGTAGACTCAAAAAAAAGCTAAGTTTTCGTTTTCTATTTCTCTTTGTTTTACTTGTTATTTACATTTCTAATTGATGAATTGATGTTGAAATGGGTTGAGAGTGCTGTTTATATATGTATTTGTTGCTTTCATGGTTGATGGAAGTTGGGTTGTGTGAAGGAGGAAGAAGATGATGAATAGTAGTTATGGAAGTTGATGAAGTTTGAGATGTTTGATGTGGTGAATGTGAAGTTATGCATGTTTGAGGATGTTTAGAATAGATGTAGGGTGTAGTATGATGGTTGTAAAGTGTTTTGGAGAAGGTTTGAAGTGTAAAAATTTTGTAAAATTAGTGTTTGAAACAAGGAATTTCGTAAATATGTCACTACACCTGTCAAACACCCTGTTGCCAAGGGTGTAGTGCTATCGGATCAAAAATTTCATTTCCCTGAGTTGAAACGGCCTCCAAAACACCCTGTTGCCAAGGGTGTAGTGTCCAAAACCCCTGTTGCCAAGGGTGTAGTGCTCTCGGATCAAAAAAATTTCATCCTGAGTCAAACGGCCTTCAAAACACCCGTTGCCAAGGGTGTAGGCTCGCGGATTTCTTCCTGACGCGACACTGTTTTGTAAATTGATCATAACTTTTTCATAGAACTCCGATTTGAGTGATTCAAGTTGTGTTGGAAAGCTTAAAAAGAGATCTACAATTTTTATGTTTTGAGTTTTTACAAATTCGGAAATTATCGATACTTAAATTTTAGTTCTTTCCAGCCTTTATAATTTTCAAACAAAGTCAAAAACTTGTTTTGTTTGTTTTATGTGTTTTTACTTAGGAAATTGATCTTTTTGAGCTAAAACGAGATAGAGAAGTGATATTTGATGTGTAATGATGATTGAGGGATATAATTAAGCATGATTTAGATAGATTTATAAATTCAACAAATAATTGAATTTCTATGAGTATTAAACTAAAAGTAGTTATGTTGTATATATGATTTCCATTACTTGATTTTGATGTTGTGATGACTTAATGAAACTAAATGATCTTGGTAAGTATATAAATGATGACTTATGTATCTATATGAACTTTATTTGAATTTCCTTCATGCTAAGTTTAAGATTTGTTTATTATTTGTTCTTATTATGATTAGCTTGAACTTAAATGACTTAGTTAATAAGCCAAGGTTCAACTTGACTAAATGAACTTGAATGAACTAAAATGGATTAGATTATTTAACTTTGATGAATTTGGCTAGGTTTAAGCTAACTTGGGATTAAGTGATTAGATCTTAGATATAATGAATTAGTAATTAATCTAAGTCCAATTTGACTTAATGAACTTTACTAAGCTAAAATGAATTAGATTGTCTATGTTTAATCAACTTGACTTAGTAAATGAATCGAATGACTAATTTTAATCAAATTGACTAAGGTTAAGCTAAAATGGGTTAGTAACAAATAATTAGATTAAATGAATGAATTAGGATGATCTTTGATTAATATGGGGAATATGTTGTTTCAAATGTGTGTTACTTGGAAAATGAATGTTTTTGGTTTGTGAATTCTTTGTTAATGCTTTTGTAATAAAACACTATAAATAAAGAGAAAAGAAATACTTTGACAGACAAAGGAGAACTGTCCATATTTTGGCGGGGCGATCTTCGCAGCCATAGTGGGGTTCCACATTAGTGTCTGATCAAATAGGATTTAATAAAATGAGTTTGAGACGAATGGATAAATAGCTTAAGTTCTTATATGATTTTGATGAAGTAGATGGTTAGTTTAGTTTAGTTTCTTATACGAATTCTTTCCTTAACAGAAGTGGATATCTGATTTATCTTCTGAAATTCCTTCCAAGGCTATGTTTGGATTTCATATTCAAGGTACGCAGTAACTTGCGTGTTGAATGTTAGGATAGGCATTCTAAACTGATTAAGACTTAAACTCGGCTTAATAATTGATGAGTGTTGATTGTGCCTTAAGTCGTTGAATCCGGTCCGAGGAGCGCCAACTTGTCATGATGCAATGACAAGGTTAGAATAAACGCTTAGGCCACTTATCATGATGCAATGATTTGGCTCGGCGAGTTGTCATGATGCAATGACAATATTATAATAGGCGCTTAGGCCAATAGTCATGATGCAATGACTAGGCTTAGCGGGTAATCGATAAGGAATGTGGTAACTGCGTAACGTTTACTTAATCTTGAGAGGAAGTAATATGATTTAATTCAATGTTTATGGGGGCATGTGAATTAAATTATATTATGGATTAAGTTAAGTGAAGTTAAGTAGCGACTATGAGTCCTGGATGAGATTACTATTTCTTTTTCAGTGTAACGTTATCTAGGAGATATAAGTATTCGGGCTGCTTATATCAACCCCCTGAGCGTCGTGAGCGTTACTCAGGATCCCCAGATTCCCATTGGCTTGTTCCGGAGTGTGAGTGCTCCATTGTTGATTTGTTTATTTTAATGAAAAGATAATAACTTGTGGATTGACGCATTGCATTTAGTTAAGCTCGTGTGCCATTCCGTGTGTGATTGTGTTGCTGTGTACTGGGCTTCGGCTCATTCTTGTTGTTGTTATTCTTTTTACAGGTTTTGTTGTTGATAAAGACGATGTTGATGAAGTTGATGATGATGAGTTCTTGTTGATATGGTAATGATGGATGATGAGATGATGATATGATGATGTTGTTGCTATTGGAGATGTTGTCTTGGGCTTTTGGGTGCTTCCGTTGATTCGGGAAGGATTGTGGTTGAGTGATGTGAGTTAGGAGCGTCGAGTAGTTTAGTTGTTTTGTTTCTTCTTTTATTTGTTTTATAGGGACTGGATTCATTTATAAATTTGTATTTTCATTAAGAGCTTGTTAATGCCCATGTTTTATAACTAAGCTTTTGTAAAAATTTGTTTAAGTGAAAGCTTTTCCTCTTGTAAGAGTGGAAGTTTTGAAATGTCTTTATTTCTAAATTGATTTATAAAATTTATTTCCGCTGCTAAATCCAGTTATCCGAAAATCTAACTAAACGATTTCATAACTTAAAATCGGATAGCAATGTTCAACATAAACACCTTCTTTTAAGACAACCTTACGTATAATTCGTAAGAGTTATACGTGGTTGGGGACTTGGTGTGCTTAATTTGAGAATTGAGCATGTCGGGTCTTTACAATTAAGGTAAGAGTTATTATTCTTTTCAAGCTTTTATTTACTTGTATCTTCCGTAAATGTAAATGTTGTTCAATTGGTTCTTTAGGGAGTTAGAGTTTGAGTTAATGAGCTAGGTTGGTTATTAGAGCATATAGGCATGGAGTAAAGAAGTTTGTGGTGGTTGTTTTGTTGAATAGATGGTTTGTGTTATATATGTTATATTAGCAGTGAAAATATAGTTATTGAGGTTGTTTTTGAAAGATTTGTTGTTTGTTGATATAAGTATGAAGTAGTAAGTCTAAATAAACCTTTTGTTACTCAATAATGATTTATAAGTCAAGTTTGAGTTGTCATATTTGATATTGAACCATCATAACAAAATTTTGAAAAGGAATTTTGGAGCTAGCTTACCTAGGGTAATCCCTTCGTTCATCACGGGCGTTACATAGCCCGTGATCTCCTCTAGGCATAAAATTTTGTATGTCATGGCTTGATCATGATCGTTATGTGGAACGTGATACTCTCGGATCACATTTTTCCCTTTGATCACAGCCATGATGGTGCTCGTGATAGAGATCACGACCTCTAATACAGCAATGACGAGGGGAGTGATCTCTTCTGGTCCTTTTTCTACCTCTGATGACGAGCGTGGGAAGGCCCATAGTCCTTATCATGGCTTGTGGTACGGCCGTGATCTGTTCCCCTATCATGGTTAAAAAAATTAATAATAATTTTGTTTATTTAATTAAAGAATATTATATATATATGCATATGTGTATAAGTATGAACATTTAGTTGTGAGATGATTTAAGTTTTGTTTAAGTTGATATAGGTTATAGGACTTAATATTCAATTGTGAATTTATGTCAAAATATTTACGAATTGATTTCTTTTATCAGATTCTCCTGCTTTGTTAAATTTATCCACTAGTTCCTTATTGGAAATACCAGATACTCAAGTACGTAGTAACGAAGATGTTGTTTGTCTAAGATAAGTATATCCTATATTAACATTAATCAAAGATGAATTAAAGAATCGTTTCAAATTGTTTGTGCGTATACTTTGAATCCGATATGGGGAGTAGCAACCCTGTTAACAAGGTTAACATGGTATTTTAGGCATTTGGGCCACCCTGTCATATTATAATGACGATTTGTAAGTGGCTCAGTGCGTAGTCGATAGGGGTAATAGTATCGGCATAATGTTTACTTATTCTTAAGAGGAAATAATATGATATAGTTCACGTTTATGAGACCGGTAGAGCTAAGTAATATTATGGATTAAGTTAAATAAATATGAGAAACGACTATGAATCCTATATGAAGCTACTATTCGACTTCAATTAGATATAGGGGGTATAGGTATTCGGGTTGCCTATATCAATCCTCTGTGCAGCTGCTATTACTCAAGACCCTCAAGTTCCCATTGGCTTATTCCGAAGTTCGAATACTTTTATGTTGTTTGACAAACTTAATTAATATCTAAGAATTGAATGGTTGTTGCATTGCATTTAGTCTAAGCGTGTTTGTCACTTTGTATTTGCTTGTGTTACTTGTATACTGGGCCTTTGGCTCATGTTTTTGCTTTGTAGTAGTTGAAGATGATGAGTTCTATACTCAGTTGGGTTATGGAAACGATTTTGAGGACTTTCTAAACGAGTGGGAGGATTAGGGACCCAAGCTTGTTGATGGAAGCTTTTATAATGGAATAGGAAATATGTTTTTTGGAACCACGTAATAGTTATTAAAGATTTTTGTCAAACTTATACGTATTTTGTTATAAGCTTGACCTTAAGCCTATATTTTGTAATCCTAAGTATGTATATGTATTAAGGCATTCATTTTGTTGATGATAAGACAATAAAGCTTTGTAATGTTATGTGTAGTACTTCTCATAATGAGATGTTTTCAGAAAATGGTTCTTGTAACAGGTTTGGCCAAACAATTAATACAAACCTTTTCTTTATAGATAGATTTACATGCAATACTATAGGATTACATGTGGTTAGGGACTAGATACGCCTGGTTTGAGATATATGAGGGGTTCTGTTCTTTGCACAATATACTTGATTTGTATGATCCATTTATCAATTTGAGGTCGAATAATCATTAATCCATTTACAAGTAATCAATCTATTGTACAAACAACCACAATGACACAGTCTCGTACACTTAATGAGTTCAACTATCGGTTTCAAACTTAAGTCTTTGCACATATCAACCAAAAGCAATACACATGCAATATCCCACTACACATTCAAGCATATAATTTCATTATATAAATTTAGTGCACTACATTACACAAACAAACAATGTGATACTCATAAGCAACTTACTTGCCAAAGATGTTAGTTATCGAATATAGCCTCCTGGATAATCAAATCTTGACTCTAAGTCACCTGAATAAGATAACAATGATAATAGTAATTATTTGCTATATTTATACTAAAGACTAGTCTAATTTCTATCAGATTTATTGCACCGGAAGATCCTAATGTTTGAGAGTAAGTTCATTTGATGTCCCAATGTTTCAAGTAGTTCAAAAGAGATCATAATATTTAGAAAAATAGGTCAATTGAGGTCTTCGTTGACACGTGTCAATAAGATAAATATTTAATCAAAACTCAGAAGACCAAACATGTTATGACACTTGTCAATGAGACCTTAATTGACCCACTTCTCCAAAATTTGAGACCTCTTTTGAATCACACAAAACATTGGGATATCAAATGAACTTACCCCCAAACGTTGAGACCTTTTGGTGTAATTTACCTAATTTCTATCCCTTTTTTACTATAATTTTTCAATTAGGAGGTTTTCTTAATTTTACAATTTCTTGTTCATTTTATTTTATTTTTTTTATTAATAAGTAGTTAGTTTTATATGTTATTAGGCATTTTTTTTTGTAACATTATTTTTACTAGTAGAAGCTTGTAGGGTTACAAAAAGGAGAGGTCGAATTTATTTCCTATATAGGTCTCAATACCTTCCTAGGTTTTCTAAGTTCCTTTGCATAGATTCAGTCCTAAACCTTTCTATAATTCATGTTTATCCATTTAAACACTATCATTGGTATTTGCAAACACGAATTTGAATATCCACTTTCTTCTTCTTTTATATATAGGAATACTTCAATTTATTGGTAATTATTTCATTTCCCAGTTAATCACCATTATACCGATTTCAATTTTTTTTAATAAACCCATATGGTTAGCATTTGGTCTCTCTTTCACTAAGTATGTCTTGGCACAACATGAAAGGGGAATAAAATGTAACTTTTCTTCAATTTCTCCTTATTACATCATGATATTTACTTCAATAGAACTTAGTATCATCTTATTTTTCAATCTATCCCCCATTTTTCTTCATTTTCATCAACTTTAACATGGAAAATCAATTGATTACATCCTCATCATCCAATTGAATGTCTTAGACACATTAAGGAATGGGTTAACATGTAATCTTTCCTTAAATTCCCTTTGTTATATCATGGAAACTACACTAATGATCCCAATATTATTCTTTATATTAATTTACCACCTAAATTTTCAATTTCGTCAATTCCAATAATGGAAATCAAAAGAAATCTTATCTACCACTTATTGAAGGTCTCAAACCACTACAAATTCATAGATTAATATGTGATTCTTCTTCGATTCTTGTTCTATATTGTTTTAACCATATCATGGCATTCATTAATCACCTTGTTTATCAATTCAACACCTACATTAACAATTCCATCACTTTAATTATCAAAATATCAAATGAAACTACTTCCTTATTGCATTTAGATTCTTAGCCAAACCTAGCAATAATGGAGTTTAGAGTTTCTTTTTTATTTATCTTGAAATTTACATGAAATTTTACTATTACATGATATCTATCACCATACCCTCAAAATTATGGTTCTATTTCTTCTTATGCATCGTGATTCATCAAAATTCCTTCCTAACATATTAAGAGTGTCTTATCTAACTTGTGAAGAAAGATGGGCAGGCAAATTTTTTCTCAAAATCTCCACATTATTTATAATTGTCAATGGTATGACCTTTACCATTGTAAATTCATATGACTTATCATAATTCTTCCTAATGAAGTTGTTCCACATCTTCTATGGTTAAGGAAAGAATTCCTTTATTCCTTACCTCCAATAAGAACTTTATGTGAGGTTTTGTTAGAGAGGGTGCTAGTTGAAAATGGGGATAATGCATCCTTTAAGTGGTATACCTTTTCCACTATATGAGTTAGATATTTTACCATTAGTGATGGGACCAAGGCTTTCTTTAATCGAAGGTAAATCTTTGAATTTCTTCATGTTGTTTGTGATTGGTCACCAAAGCTATCTCTGAGCTAGGATATTATTTTCCTAAGTAGTGAATTTTGTTATTCAGTCTTAAATTCTACCATGATTGTTGGCCTTTTCTTTACTAGAGAGAAAAAGAAACGGTAATGACTTTTAACTCTTTGAATTACTATGTTTAGGGGATACATTATCAAGATTGGGGATCTCGATCATGGTAGTGTGGAAATGAGTAACGTCCTCCTTCATCTTATCAGCGTTTTATGAGGTTGAAAATGGATGAGTCTTTCTCCAGTTTCCTACTAGTGATGATGTGTTGGTCAAACAACCTGCTAAGCTCCTTGAAGCTTGAAATACTGTTCCATTCGATGTACAAATAACATGTGTAGGATATTTGGCATCGAATGTATGACATTTATCCATTTGCAAGTAAAAATAACTCACGCTTTTTCATTAGATCATTAACTTGTCATAGTATTTGAGTTAGGGATTTCTAATCTGAGTGGCAAAGCTTCTTCTAAGATTTGCCTCATGAAAGGAGAACTGTTAATACTATGGACATCCCATGGGCTAGAATGCCTAAGCTACTTAATATCTTGTAGCCTTTTAATGATGTTGTCAAGCTCTAGTGGAGTTGCATTCAATAATATTTGTTGGGACTAGGCTTTAGAAAGCTCAACCTAAAATTGCTATTATTTCAATCTCACGAGATGGTATGATCATTCGTACTCCTAATAGGGAGTGATAAGAATATTGGAATGATCGAGGATTGTTGTTCTTATTCCTTTCTTAAAGTTCTTTCTCATTATACTTGAGTGTTTGTGAAATTGTTTAATTGTCTCATAGAGGTTAGGGTTGCAAACAAGTTGAGTTGAAATGATACAACATCAAGTTTTAAGACACATTTTGACTCAAAGTAGCATTGAAAAAACTCAAATTCTACTCTAGTAAATAGAGCTGCAAATGAACTGAACCAAGCCAAGTCGTGCTTTTAAAGGATTTGAATCGAATCGTGAATTAAAAAATTGATAAAAATTAAAAAACGTAAAACGTTTTAGTTCAAGGTTTTGAACCCATCCATGAATTGAACCATTTAAAAAAAAGAATAAAATTTTCGGTGTAGTTCGATCAATTTTTTTACATAACTCTAGTTAATGTCATATATAGTACTCAAACTTTGCCTATTTTGTTTATAACTACTTAATTCTTTTTCCAATGAATTAAATTTTGTTTATGAAAATACATTAAAATATTAAGACATATGATACTAACTACATCAAAGAAATGAAGATCCAAAGGTCCAATCCAAAAATGACAATTTTCTAAATAAAAATGGGCTACAATGAAAATAATAATAATAATAATAATAATCGGAATGGATACCTTAAGTTTAAAAGTTTCAATTTGTACATAAACTTTGTTCATTTTTGTAATTAGTTATATAAACTTTGTTTGCTTTTGCAATAACTAGCTAAGTATAATTAATTTAGGTATTATAGATAACCTTGAAAAAGTTTGCAAGTGGTAAATTCACTCTTTTAAATCTCAAGTACTAATTATAAAAATGTGCAAAATCTAAGTATCCACATTTAAAAAAAAAAAAAACCAAAAGGAAGAAGAAGAGATTGAAAGCAATCCCTCAAATTTTATTTTTTAATGTAAATTATGCTTATTTATCAATAGAGATAACGTTGCATTTCATATCTCAATTTCAGCCAATTATTCAATTAATTATCAAAGTTCAAAAATGTCAATTTTAATGCTTGATTCAGTATCTTATATTAATTTTGTTTAAAATTGTCTACCCAATTGTCTTTTTCCTTCTTTTATACTCATTATGGATTATTGTGTGCTTAAAATAATTATTTGAACATATTCAATTTAGGATAGAAACATGTAAGCAGTTAAAAGAACATCTCACAAAACAAAGTTAACCCCGGTGCTCGTCATTAAATTTAATGTAAGTGAGGCCCAAAAGTCTAATCGTACAAAACTCCTATTAGAAGGAAAATGCATGTTTTTGTCCAAAAACCGTTTTTACAAAACTAAAACAAAATCAAATCATATTTAAATTGAAATTGTTTGAATTAATACACTAAACAAACATTCTTCACAGATTTTCTATTGAAATAAAGTACTATTATTAATGATGATCTAACTAGCCTTTATAAGAAAAATATCAAGATTCTTTTAGGATGTGATATGCATATAAAGAATCCGAAACAGTGCAAGTTTGAGATTTTGGAAAAGCTTTCAAGATGAATTTGGATCAACATTTGATAATCTACCTCATGAAGTGTTGCAAATATTACGAGAGGACTTTTGTCCCTTTAAGCAAAGATAAAGAGAGTGATATTTCAAATGTGTTAAATATTTAACCCATTTTAGTGTCACTTTATTTTACATAAATCATAAAATAGCTTGGCAAAGAACACAAAGGGAAATTTTCTTTGTGTTATTAGAAGCCATTGACTTTGCTATAAAGAGTAAATGGAGATTCAAGTGAAGTCTCTAAAGAGTAAATTGAAGAAAATAAAATGAACAACAACGATTTTCCTTTACTCGCCTTATCTCTAACTTACTTGCTTTTAATTAAAACTATATGTTAGGGTATGAAATTGTTGAAGAAATCTCAAAATGTCGTGAAATGGTGCTCGAAGGAAGCACCAAAGGTCAAAGATAATAGAATTATTGATTCAAAGATTAAGTTGTATACAAGAAAATGGAGGTCTCTTTCTCTCTCTCACTTTAAAAAGGAATTTCTGCATACACATTTCTCTATATGAAAAAACTAATTCCATATATTTTTAATTTATGGTAAGTTACACTAAAATATACCAATATTTCAAAATAAGAAAAATCAATGTTTCACAAAATGAATTAAATAAGATATTAATGTTTGAATTAGTTTTCAATTAACTTTCCTTAATTTTCCTCAACTGTCAATTATGAAATTTATCTGACTCAATTTGTAAAATGTTGATTCTTCCCGTTAACCACTGAAAACATTAATATCTCAAATAAATTTACCCTGTTTTTAATTACTCAAAATATTAATACATTAAATGAACTTATTTGAAACATCAATAGCTTTTGGTCTAATATACCTTTGAATTCACTTATGTGATTGGAGGAATCAATTGGAATGGAATCACAATTTTGAATTCCATTCCTTCTCCTATGTTTAGAAGAACATTTAAAAGTTAGAATTACAATTTTTTGGAATCCACAATTGGTGTTTGAGAAAAAAATCCGCTTTGTGAGTTAGATTGATTCCACCTTTATTATTGTTAATTGCTTGAATTACCATTTTATCCTACTATATATTTATTATTTGTATTTATTAAATACAAGTTATTTTTAAATATTATATTATGGAAATTCCTTTCTAACCAAACAAAGCAAAAGATATGTCATTTTGCTATTCATTTCATTGCATTTCATTCAATTCCTTCTATTCCATAAATAACACATGAATTCAAACAAAACATGTCTAAGCCTTACAATAGTTCGCTCGATAATTTAATTTGAAAATTACTAAACAACATAACTTTTCTAAACAATTGCAACAGAGGACACTTCTTTCAAAATGGATCGAATTCTTGTTCAAATAAAGTGTCACAATGCTTTAAATACGTAGCACTTCAAGTGAATGGAGTCTCACAAATGGTGACTTCCTCCCTTCATGGCCATTTCATTTGAATAGCACTTCATTGTATTCAAATTTTGTAGAGGTCTAACAATCTTGTAAACTTTTTAGCCCACTTTATTTAGAGAGATGTTATTGGCATACATTGTTGTACGACAACAGAAATTAAGAAGGAATCTACCATATTTGGACCAACATACCACAAACAAACCTATTACATTTGATCATACCATATTTGGACTAGCCTATTACAAACAAACCTACCACATTTGCACCAGCCTACCACCTTTATACCAAGACCTACCACATTGGAACAAAGATGTGACTTAAAGTAATAACTTCCCTTCAAATGGTTTTCCACCCTATTCAAATAAAGTGAGGTACGATCCTTATGCAACGATTATCCTTGTTTAAATGGAAAAAGGTCCCCATTTAACTGATTCCTACAACATTTTCTTGGCACTTCCATTTCAACATAGGTTATCTTCACTTTAAACTTTAGATGATGATGGTGATTATAACAAAAAAGATCCACCAATACCTATTCTCTAGAAATTCCACTCTTCTACTTTACATTTCATCAATACCTATCTTAGTGTCTTTAAATGGGTTCTTATAGCTCGTTTTCATACTAACTACACTTAATTTACACCATTATAGCCTTTTTTAGCTAGGATGAGTCTTAAACTCAACAATTTTGCATTAAGATAGAACTCATACCATGAACATGTTTACTCAAAAGTACCTATACATAAAAATTAATATACTACTGGTCATTGTGCAAAATCACAAAAAAAAAAAGGAAAATAGAAAATCACAAAGCACACTAGTTTGGTTAAAACGCTTTATATGGTATTAAATGCCTATAATTAATGGAAAAAAAAAAAGCTCGCTTCGATGTTTAAGGTTGAAGAGAGTAGAATAAGAGTGATAGTAGGTGTAGCAATAAGTTAAAGACTTTTAGAGTTTGTGAGTTTTTTAAAGAGAGGAAGAAATATGTACAAATAGGAAAGTAGAAGTAGTGGTAGTAATACACAAACTGGGAATTGCATCAAGATTGTATTAAAGAGATGGTCTTTAAACAAAATTAAGTCTTTATAATAATGGTATCTTTTATCCTGGTTTTGCAAAAGACACTTTTTATAAACTTGTTTGTAATCGAGCAAAAAAAAAAATAATAATAAAGGCCATTTCTTTCCATTGTGTTGGATTTAGGTTAAAGAAAAATGTGTCTTAAAAACTACTTCTTAAGTTTGAAAACACATATAGAGCTTAAATGATAGAATAGTTTATTACTTATTTATAAAGCTTGAAAAGATGCATTTACACAGCGACAATAGCAGGAGTTCTTGATTCCCTAGCATGTACATAATTCGTGTCCTTAAATATAAGGAGATAAACTTGTTTAAGAGGAACAAGCAAAGGACCGTTAACATCAACAATTGATCCAAAGAAGCAAGTTTTTCTACAACCATTATTTCCACTCAGCAATAATCTTAAAGGCAAGATGCCTTTGCTCTACAAGCATTCAAGATATAAATATATTAGCTCTACCATCATGCTCCAAAGTGAGAAATGGACGACTATCTTAGATTCCAAATTTATGAAAACTTTTTCTAATTCTCGTATTTATACAAAATGAAAATCCCAAAGCATCTCGTAAGCTTCAATGATAGAAAATCAAGTAAACCAATGTGTTTAGAGAATCCCATTATTTAATGTCCTCTTTGTGATATGCTTTATTGTATGGGAGGGATGGAAATTAACAAATTGATTAATCCATTAATCCTACTCTAGTTTTGTTTTTCTCTATTTTTCTCCTCCCTAATTATAAGTAGAGAGTCCACTGCTTTTAAAAGTCATCACTATAGGGAAGAATGTTAAGGAAAGAAGCCTTTTATTATTCTTCTAAGTTTTACAATACAATATCATAATAGTCATTTAACCTTGATTTATGCTTAGCAATAGCCATTAGCACAAAGAGGTTTATCTATACCACACACAATAAACAAAGGCATCCTTTATTGAGAGTTGTTGACTTTATCCATATTCCTAAATCATGGAGAGCCATAACAAATGAAGAACATTGAATATGCCTTTTGAATTATTGATAATCCATTTTGAGCATGGGTATCTTAAGCTCAGACTGAAAGGTTTGGATCATATGCCAAGTTATTTAAGTTTTATCTAACCTTTAATGGGCCCTAAACAAGTTGTGTAGGGTCAAACCGAATTACCCTAGTGGGAAGAAATTCAATCACTCACTGCTTGATGTTAATGCAAACATCTTGGAATAATCTCTCAAAGCTCTGACCTGTTGGGTTGACTTTCCACCACATGAGTTACTAGCAGATGTTGCCAATTGTCTCTACCACATCACGATAATCTAAGAAACTATCATGGTGAGAAGATATGCATTTCTAGTGCATCAAGATGCACTTTCCCACTATGGTAACCTACTTGTTTAATCTGTCATGATCCTCATATAAATTAGCCTTCAAGTTATTGGTATGATCATCTAACTTAAGATGCTCTTTTTATTACTCTACTAATCAAACTTCCCATAATCGACTGACTTAAGTGTTAAGGTAAGCTTGTTAAGCAACCTTGTAGGCCCATAAACATTCATCAAAGGCTTTGCAAGTCCAATAGCCTATCAATAGAAATTTAAAGCGAATATGTAGTGTTATCTATGAGAAGTTTGATCAGCTACCAATCAAGATCGATAATTACTAGTTGCAATGGGAAGAACATCCAAGAGCAATAAGGTAGTAAATCAACCAGCTTGTGCATCTAATTCTACCACTACTATGATTGATATGCAATGTTTCTTAGATTCGAAAAATTTGTATTGCACTTTGGTAGAGCAAAATGAAAAGATATTAAAGTAGAATGAGGAAATCTTGAAGCATAATGAGAGTCTCTCAGCTCCAGTGACAAAACTCAAGCAAATCAATGACATGTAGTTTCAAGTTTGTGGGCAATTACTCTATATGAACTTGCATAGCCGTAAGTAAAGTCTATCATCACGAGCAAAGAATCAACAAATGTGATCTATTGACCACTGCAATTGTGCTCCCACTGGAGTTAGGAAGCTAACGGCCTCTTGAGGGTAAATTGTTGTTTCGTCTATTTTGTGTCTCACTTCCCATGCACCTCCTCCTATTACATCTGTCATCTAAGCTAAATTTTTAGACAAAGTGAGTTAGTTTGATCCATACTTTGCCATTACCAAGTTAAGGCCTTTCTATGTGTAGAAGGTTGTGGCAAAATACCATAGAAGAATGGATCATCCCTTAAAAGTCTATTCAAGGATTTGAGAACGTGGCTTCCTCTTGTCTCATGTCGACACGACTGTCTTGTGGTAATATATGCATAAATGATTCAATAATAAGTCCATTTTTTTTGTTTTTAGGAAACAAGTTCACAATTGCTCAAGAAACTAATCTTTTAGAGGCAAGAATTATGAAGAAGGTAGCTATAAAGAAGGCAGCTTAAGAGACGACAATAAACAAGAGGAGCTTTGCATCCTCTAAGATAAAAGAAAAAAGGGGTAATGATTCGAGACATGGCCGAATAGCATCTCACTAAGCATAATGCTAATCAACTTGTAATTAAAAATTGAAGGAAAAAGTCAAGAACAATGTAGTCAAAAGGGCAATAAAAGGCTTTATATTAAATTTTTCCCTCCTTATCCATAGACGATGATGGTCAATCTGGTATCAAATCCCACTTTGTATTAGGTGAGTCTAACATGCTAGATGCTCTCAACTTTTCTATATCATTTGGTTGGATTTGAAGGCTGAAGTCCAGCACCGTCACACTCCTTATAATAACCATCCCATCATCCATATAAACCCTTAAGACCCTAAGTCATTCACCTTTCTTCACATTCAGTCGTTTGTTCCTTCTTCCTTTCATTTTTTGTGTAATCTTATGCATGAAGGTTTCTTTGATCGCAAATCACACTTAATGATCACACTTTCAAGAACTTTGAAATTGCCAAGTATATAGGTGATTATACTCTTTCATCCTCTTCTTCCTCCTCACATATAATTGAGGAGGCCCTTTGATCGTTAACGAGCATACGAAGAGGATTGCCCCTTCATAGTAGCAATAAGGAAAATTGAAATGTTAAGCTCAACAACAAAGAGAAGCAATGGTTTTACTTAGCATATATGTAAGGCAAAAAATAAGCACATGTTAAGATCAACAACAAAGAGAAGTAATGGTTTTACTCAGCATATATGTAAGGCAAAAAATAAGCAAATGTGATTCTCAAAACTTCTTAGGTGCGTATGTGTCGACAATGGCGAAGATAGGCTACCAGTAGTACCCACTTACAAGGGAGTGAAAGGTGAGCCTTATGGGCCTAATCTTGATAGGTGGAAGTGCATCATGTTGGATGAAGATATCAGGTACTACTTAAGGTAGTACCTCCAACTGCATCCTTCAAGTTAAGAGGTACATCATCTAAGGGAGCAAGACTAGGTTTCCCATGTTAGCAAGAACCAATTTTGTCCATACCTAAAGAAAATGGAGTTCAGGCTTCAAATTCCTTTCACAGATTTTTAGAATTGGTTCCTCAACCACCACTAGCTTTATTTAGCACAACTTAGGCTAAACTCATGGTGTTTAAGAAGTGGTTCCTCAACCACCACTAGTTTTGTTCAGCACAACTTAGGCTAAACTCGTGGTATTTGAGGTCCTTTGCAAGAACTTGGTGGTGAAGGTAGCTTCCTAACTATTACGTTGTTTCTTCCTCATCAAGTGAAGCCAAGATAAGTGATATTATTTTACTTACCAATCTAGGAAAAAGTTATTTAAGGATTTGCAATCCTCTATGAAGAATTAAAATGACAAATTCCTAGTTTTCAACATAGCATCCAAGTTGGACTTTTAGACAAAGTGGGTTAAGCCATTTATAGTTCAACTATTTCCAAGCTATGCTTGCAAAGAAGGAAGAAATCCTTAAGATTGAAATATTATTTACATTAAAGGATAGTCAACCTCTTAATGTGCAAGGATTGTGGTGAAATACCATAAAGGGGAGTGGATATCAGGAAAAGTTTGTCCAAAGAGATGGCGGTACTACTTGCCACCCCCAATGTGCCAAAGCAAACTATTTGTACCAAAGTTACTCAACCGATATGATCGTGAGAGTAAGACTCTCTCTTAGATCATGTTTGGCATGACTTGTCCTATGATCATTTATGCATAAACAATTTGGTGCTAAGTCCAATTTTGTGTTTACAAGAAAGAAGATTGTGATTTCTTAAGGTGTCAATCTCCTAGTAGAAGCATCCTATAAGGCTTATTACCGACTCAACTCATAATCAAAGATTGAAGGAGAAACCAGGATAACATAACTTAGATAGCCAAGAAGAGGCCTTATGCTAAAGCTTTCCCTTTCTCAACCCCAGAAATGATATGGTTAATATTAGAGGTGGGCAAGTGGGTTAAATGGGCCAACCCGGCCCAACCCACTTTGGCCCGTGGGTTAAACGGGCCAAAAAATTTTGGCCCACTTTAAAAACGGGCCAAATTTGCCTGACCCTAACCCAACCCACTTTAGCCCGTGGGTTAAACGGGCCAGCCCACTTTTTGACCCTTTTAACCCACTTACATATTTTGTGAGTTAAATGGGCCAAGTTGACCCATTTAACTTATTTATACTAATTAAATAAGATATATATATATATATAAAAAAGAGAGTTTTATAAGGTTATATATATTAATGATTAATTTCATTATTATTTTAATTACTTTTTATATAAAAATAAGTTTTCTAAAATAACTTATTAGATAATATATTTCATTTAAAACAATAATAATATGTTTTATAAAATTTTATGGTGCATATGCATCAATTTGTCATTCTTTGTTATAATTAACACATAAATTTAATCTTAAGTAAAAAAAATCTTAAGAATAACCTTCATTAATACATATTTACCCTATAATTAATTATTTTATTTTTATAAAAGTGGGTTGGTGGGTCAACCCACTTAACCCGCGGGCTAGCCCACTTTGGCCCGCGGGTTAAGTGGGTTGGGTAAAATTAACCCACTTTTAAACGGGCTAAAAAAAGCTGGCCCTAACCCGTTTTTAAAGTGGGTTAAACGGGCTGGCCCGCGGGCCATAGCCCATTTGTCCAGCTCTAGTTAATATGGTATTAGATCAAGTTGTGTTAGAAAACTTGTCTCCTCTTTTATGCTAATAAGCATAGAATATCCCTTACAAGTCAATTAAATGTGGTGTTATAAGCATTAGATGTAGTACTACAAGTGTTCGAGAAGATCCTATCCCAATTTCTATCCTACTAAGCTCTATCCTTAAATCATTCATGAGCATAACTCCTTCGGAAGGGCATAGTAATGGCGAATAAAAATGTCATTATTGCCATCAACAGATGGTCTCCTAACCCGACCTTTGACATGGAGACAATCTAATTAGTTGAGAATTATTAAAGGGGCCATGTTGCCCTATGATAGAAAGCTTTTGGACATGACATAGAACAAGATAGCTTCGCGATAAGGAAAATCACACCATGTTATATTCGTTTAATTTTCCCGATCCTTGTATTTAACATGCACTTTGCACTTTATGCAATTGGGTCTCAACATCACCAAAATGATGGAATTTTAGGATAATGAAAAACAAGTGGCAGGGAAGAAGGCAGAGGAATTAGAGAAAGTGCACACTTTTTGTGCTGAAGTAAAGACTTTGTTGGCTAAGTATCACTCTTTACTTAATAAGAAAGTCAGGCTTAATTTTGCTTTAAGGTTTTTGCTACAAACAACTGAAGAGGCTAAGAAAGAGCTCAATTGGCTCAAGCAGCACACAAAGGGGGCATAATAAAAGGCCAAAAGCAAGTTGCAAAGCTAAGCAAGGAATATGAGGATAAGGTTGAGAAATGAGAGAACTTTGAGGCACAGCTTGCCAACTTAGAAGATTTCAATCTCGTGTTTAGTGTCAAGATCAAGTCACTTGAGAATAACTTTGCTCAGGTGAAAAAGGGCCATGAGGCTATCTAAGGAATTTCAATGACTATGGTGTCAAGGAAGAGAAACTCAAAGCTTAAGTGGAGGAGCTAGGAAAAGAGTTTGGAAAGTACATAATCATCAACCTGGAGAGCGCTTTTGCCATCACCATAACAATAGAGGAGAATATCTTCTAATTGATCATGGCAAGAAAAGAATGGAAAAAAACTCGGCTTTGCATCACCTTTGAAGAGATAGGATGGGGAGGGATACAATTCGAGGGACTTATCTCAACCTTGATCTCAAGGTCCTCTTCTACCGCGACAACTTTAAGGACGAAGCTAAGGATTCTCAACTCGAGGAGCAACTTAAAGAAAGTAAGGATGTGGTTAACTACTATCTATCCCGCCCACCTTCTGCCCTAACCCCTTAAGTACTCTATTGAAATGACTTGGAGAGATTAGGCTAGTTGAGCAAATCTGTGCTTTGGCCTTTAATCCTTTTAGCAAACTTAGTAGGCTAAATTAATGTATCAACTCTTTGCTAGTAAATTTTCTTCCCATTTGTCTTTTGTTGTTAATGTCATTTAACCGAGATGCCGATCTAGAACTTTATAAAGTTTACTATTAATGAAAGAACTTCTTTTTCATCTTCAATTCTATTATGCACTTCTTTTTTATATTGGACGTGTTTACATGAATCATCATTGAATGTTTTCCATATCTTGGATAATTGTATCCTCATACAAATTCACTTTTTATATTTTTTTCAATTTAAATGGATGTGAAATAAAAAGTGCCAAAGATCGTACTTATGTGTGAAATTGTGACAACTATGAGGATGCATGCTTATATTATTTTGTGAGTCTTTGATAAATGAACTTGCATACACCATAAGGAAAGGGCATCAACTAATTCATCTTTTTTTGGGGCTACAGTCATTTCCAATTGTAAGAGAAGGGAAAATTATTAGGATAAATCGTCATTTCACAACTTAAAATAAGAACTCCTTCCAAATGTGTAAGTTTGCCCAAATGTAGCAAGTTTGTCTAAATGTGGTAATTTCATCTATACATGATAAGTTTGTCCATATGTGTTAGTTGGCTATATGTAGATAGAATCCTTATATTAAGTCATAATGTGGCAACTTATTTCAATAAGATACCAAAAGAAAAGTACTAAAGATAATACTTGATAAAAATTTGAACTTACGATACTAAATTCTTACTTCTATCTCCCTTATTGCAAAGGCATTTTTGCCAATGCAATGAATTTTTTAGCATGTTTTTCTCTTTTTTATTTAAATTCCCCTCACTTGTTTTCTAATTTTAATACAGTAAAAAGTAAAAGATTATCTGTGTTAAATGATAATTAAGTATGCAATCTTTAAAAAAAATTTTGCCACATACCATGGTTTTTTCTCATTCAGAAAAGGGATTTTTTTTTTTTCTTTTTGTCCATTTTTTATAATGCTTCTAGTTATTCTCTTTAATTGTGTGATACTTTGTCTTGAAGTGGAATTTAATGGTTTGTTTTTAAACACTATCAAAAACATAGTATGAGTTTGGGATCTCACATATTCTT
This sequence comes from Combretum micranthum, assembly GCA_024138025.1. Classification (NCBI taxonomy): domain Eukaryota; kingdom Viridiplantae; phylum Streptophyta; class Magnoliopsida; order Myrtales; family Combretaceae; genus Combretum; species Combretum micranthum. The sequence continues at coordinate 453,750 of JAMXBD010000522.1, forward strand.
TGCATCTGTTATTTCCTTATAACATGTGGCATCTATTAAAGGTTTCTCATGGAAAAGATTTGTGTTGATCAAGGTAATCATTGCAGATCGCTCATCTGCTATTCCAAATATTAAGAGGGCGCTTTTCCTCTAATTGGTTAGGATGAATGGCATGGGCTTTTCTTGAATTAACACCGATTTTGAGCTAACTTCTGCCCGTTAGCTTTCCTATTTCTCCACTGTACAAGAACCCAATATTCCCCTTATCTTTTTATTATTCCCATCCCTCTAGAAATCGTCAGGCAGGCATGCTTTGCTTTGACAGTGCATTGATATCTCCCAATTTATCTTATCTTAAATTCTCATTTATAGTTGAAAAGTTTTTCTTACCTTTGCTATCTTAGTCTTTGTTTCAAGGATGCTCAGGAACAATGGCAACCGCTTTATCACACTCGTTTGCAACAAAACCTATACATCCACATATAAAGCAACGAAAACATAATGTAATGCTGCAAACCATAAGAAAATCCATTTATAAGCACTGTATGTAATAGGGTTTGGATGAATTATCCCTACACAATTACACGTAAATCAACCTTTCCAATATTTTAATATAAGCATTAGAAACAGAATAACCCGAACCACCTTCATCAATCATCTCCAGGTCATTAAAAAGCTAACGTAGAAGAGGGAGAAGACATATAAAATAAATTCAACAAAATTAATAAAAATGCTATTACATATGAAATTTAAGATATGTTGGGAACTTAAATAGAAGAAAAAAGTATTATGAATTCAAATTTAAAAAAAAAAGATAATCATATTAATATATATGTATATATATTTTTCCCTCTAATTTATATAGAACTAGTCATCGGCAACGGATTGAACCAGCCTTGAATCGACACGGAACCACCGGGTCATGGTTCAAGCGATGGTTCAACCGAAACTGGCTCGTGACCATGAAGGGCCAGGTTGGGTCGGTGCAAACCGGCGGTTTAGAGCTGGTTCATTGAATGACCTTTTTTAAATTTAAAAAAAAAAACTAATTAAATTGATTAAAAAAACACAGAATTAAATCATCATACAATAGACATATGGAGAATTTTAAATTACAAACTTATGCAAAACAAGCAATGTTTATTAAATAAAGCACACTTGAATAGGAAAGTTACTCTAGAATGCACACATTTGGGCTAAAAAAGCGTACTTGAACAAATGAAAGGAACAATTTCATAATAAATACTATTTATTCACATTAAATAAATATTTATTTTTTATTTTTTTCTTATATTTTTTAAATTTTTTTGTATTTCTTTATTTTGACTCGCCCTACTCGTCGGATCGATAGGTCAAGGCTTTGAACCGGTCTTGACTCACCGACCAATGGATTGGCTGGCGAGTTATGACCTATAAGGCTGGATCGGCCCGTGAGCCATAACCCCCGGTGATGGTTTGGGCCAGGTCGATAGTTCAACCCAGCCTATGCCTGCGTTTATTTAAAACATCTTCACGCCAATCAGCCTCTAGCTTCCATCATAAACAAAGCAAGTAATTTTTTCTCCTATTCACAAACAAGGACTATACAATAACAGATATATTTGTATGTGCTAAAAATGCTATATATATACATATATATAGCAAATATAACTTTGAAAATAATTCTATGATCCACGGTTCATTTTGATAAGACCCATTCCATCGATGATCCATCATTAATTTCAACGAGACTAACTCCGTTAACCACTTAATTGATCAAATTTATATCAAACCATGATTGTACAAAAAAAAAATGTTTATATTTCAATTACTATATTTAATTGATTTGATTGGAGTTCAGTAAATGGGATCCTAAAAGCTCCCTTCCTTATGATGCATTTTTCTTTCTAAAAAATAATAAAATTAGGATAACATTATTAAATAGGGTTTTCATGGGAAAAAACAAAAAAGACTGAAATAAATAATTGTTATTACTGACTTTGAAAGAAATGGTGATAAGATACTCTCCAAGGAGTAGAGTTTTTTCATTTATCATCCACAGAATAATGCAACCAAACATGAAACACCATCCAAATGTGCACATAATACCTTAGGTTCAATGGAAAAAAATTAATGAGTCCAGAAGAAATTAGGAATTATAGAAAGTAGCACGAGGAGTTTGTTTTTCTTCTTTTTAAGCAATACAATCTTGCGAAAAAAACCACATCTTACGAAACAAATCGGTTTACCATTCTATGTGTTTCATTGAGCACCTCTGGTCCTAAGCAAGCCAAAGACCCACAAGGGTTCTTCACACAGGGAGGATATCCTTGTCCAACAATATCCAGGCAGAGTAAACTCCTCTAGAAGAAATAATAAAGGACGGTTTAATGAATTTCAAATCCAATTTTTTACATGCATGAAAGAACATCGACATATTTACAAATTTGAACAACTGTGAGAAATGTAGGAAAGATGTAATTACAATTTTGGTGGCGTGTCGTCAGCTACTTGTGGCTGGCCCAAAATACATACAGATCGGTGGGTTAATCCTCAAAATAGAAAGGATTGCTAATGGAATGGCCCATATCCCATCACCACATATCAAACCTGAAGCAACAGCCCCAGCATAATCTTCTGCATCTTTTCTGTTGGTTCTCTCCCAAATGAAAAGTATAACTGTCCCGACAAACATGTCAATCGCAAAGTAGGCTCCAATATAAAATGGAACAGCCATGGTCATTGGGATGGGAATAAACTGTGATATCTTCTTAGGAGTAACATCCCTGACAAGGTTTATGAGCAGAGCTGCTGTGAAGAACCCACAGCACATGGCAAGGCAATGCTTAGGAAGTTCTGAGAATCCCTCAACACCTAAAATAGCCATTTCCCTGAAAATCACTGCGTAAGGTGCTCTATATGGTCCATCAGGAGCTCCAATCTCAAAAGCAGTCCAGAACAACCAAAAGGTAAGTGGTGCAATGATACAACCCATGGCTGTTCCAACTAACTGACCGACAAACATGGATTTTGGTGAAGATAAAGTGAGATAACCCGTCTTGAAATCTTGCATAAGATCAGCAGCTGTGGAGACAATGGACATCATTACACCACATGCAGCTAAACCAGCTACAACACCACCATTAGATCCAACTAGAGTTGCAAAGATAAAAAGCCCTATCTTTCCATAAGTCAAAGCCAAGCTCCAGTCAGTAAGCCCAGAGCTATAGGAGTTGCAGAAGGCAAGGGCTGGAGCTATGACATAAGAACCTAGAACTAGATACCAACGGAGGGGAGGAAATATCATTGGGATTGTGGCAGTTGATATGGCAGCTAGGCTGACATACCCAGAAGCTGCAAACCAAGTGGGTATCCTATCTTTTAGAAATACCTGATCTTGTTTCCTTTGTTCCAATGCTATTGTTGAAGTCTCGCCATCTGTAAGCATTTACATGTTTGTATCATGAAAGTCATCTTAAAAAAAAAAAAAAAAAAAGAGAATCAATGGCAACTGAAAGTGTACAAATAAATTACAACATTATAAGAAAAGAAGAAAAAGCAACAGAAGCAAATACCTCGATGCAAGTAACAAAGTAGAGTTCGAATATCACAAAAGTGTACAGGGCTTCTATTAAAACACATGGCTACAGAATGCCATCAATTTAAGTGTCTCAGATGAAGAAAGAAAAGTTGGATAGAAATAAAATAAGACTCAATAACCAAATAAAATCTTGCTGTAGGATAGGGATAAAATAAGGCTGAATAATTCAATAAATCCTTGCTACCTTCAATCCGTATTCTTACTCCTGAAGAATTTTTTTACATGGATGGTGCCTGGATATTTTCCAATTGTAGAGTCACACTCAAGTTTTATTTTGCTCAAAAGGAACCTTAGCCATTAGTACACCATTACATTGAAGTTTTGCTTGTTTGATCGTTTTTTATTTTTATTTTTATTTTATTTAAAAAATTTTCCTTCTAAAGGGTCATTTAAACTATAAAAGATACCAAAAAGAGAAGGTATAGTCTTGACAAACAAACGAATAAAGTAGAACTAAAATCAATGAAAAGAAGAAGTTATTATTGGTTGAAATGGTGGTTTATTTAAGGAACCCTATGTTCAACCTATGATTTGCATGAAAATATTCATTATTTGCAGGGAACCACCACCTGCGGTTAACATAGTTCATTCCAGGATTCACAAAATCTGGAAGTCCACCCACAACCTTCTAAACAGAGTTATGAATTAAAGCAGATACACAGTAACACTATAATTCCACTGAAGTATGTTCAGAACATGCTTATTGTCAGGGGATGAGAACCTTTCACTACCCAAACACATGCAACATCAAGCTATCATATCACTGCATAAGGATCACACTTGACATTCAAGGTCTATTCCAAGATCTTTTTTGTTTTCCCAATTTTTTACTAACTCAAATTTACAAAAGAGTTAATTTTTTCTGGGAAACTATTCTTAAGCAATATAAGCTAAAGAAATCCAACAATACCATCAGAAGTTAGCTAACCTAATCCAAATAAAGAAAACAAATTTAAAATTAAATAAATAATATCCTATTATAATAAGGGTTCAATTGCACAAAAATATTGGTATAACTCAACCATGAAACTAACAACAGCTTCATTGGAAATCTAATATTGAAAGTCCATAATAAAAAAATTTCACTTGCATGAAAGATAAGAAATATATCAAGATCTATAGAGCAGTATACACCACTGTAGTAAGATCAATATTTTAGCCAGATCTGTAAGCAGTCTCCTGCTGCACATGGCATACTAAAAGATTTCCCCCGAAAGAAAAGCAGATCCTTCTGTACAAGACAGCCATACAACTAGTTATGCAGTGAATACTTGTTGTTCCAACATCATATTTTTGTAAACAGTAACAGATGACTAACCCATCACTGCATGGATACATCACATCATTAAACAACAACACGTTTTATTCCAACTAAGTCAGCTATATAAATCCTACTTTTCCATTGCTTTCTATAGTAAACCAAGTCCTCTCTAATATGGAAGCATGTCATATCATTTTTTATTCCAACTAAGTCAGCTATATAAATCCTACTTTTCCATTGTTTCCCTTCGTATCAATGAAACCACGTCCAATATACAGCATTACTATTAGTCCATTATGACTGCTATTAAGATAGCAACTGAACCAGGGAGAATTATTAAAGAGCAGACTTTATGGCCTTACCTAAGGCCTCCATGATGATAGGAAGGCTGCCTGTTTTGCTGCCAGTATTGACCATCTCTTTAACAGTTATAGCAATTATCTTAATCAAATTGTATAGACCATCACCAAGGATCAGCGAAATAGCTATGAAGACCTGCCAAGGATCACATTGCAAGCCATGGTCAATATCAGCATCAAAATAACTGCCAAAAGAAACAGCAACCCAGCCATTTTATTTTAAATATTTTAGTACCTTGTATCCATATAGGCCTTTAAAATCATTGCTCTCAAGGCCTGCTGGATACCATTCTCCAGCATGTTTTGAGACAAATGGCCAGAGAAAGCCCCGTGATATAATTGCCCCCAGCAAGACAGAACAGTTGACAATGTGAGGGGAAATGAGACCACATCCAACATAAGTGGGACTGAAGTCGAAGTAGAACCTGCGATGAGGGAGGATTTTAACATGTCTAAACAGGAGAGGGAAAAAATTTCTATTATGCAGGATGTATTCCAAGGATGTCAGGCTCAATTAGCTATCCGCATGGGTGTGTGCATAAGTATTTGTGTATTTCTCTGTGTGTGTGTGTGTGAGAGAGAGAGAGAGAGAGAGGAACTTACGTATTTTTAAACAGAGTCAAGCCAAAGATGGGAAAATTATCAAATCCACATGAATCTCCTATTCCACTGAAAAACCACTTGAAACAGCTCCAAGATAAACTTATTGACAAATATTTTCCAAGATAGGAAACCTGCTTTCTGAAGGCAAAGAAGATGAAGCACAGATTATGAAGTAGGAAGATGAAAGTACAAAAGGTAAGGATATAATTCAAATTAATAATAACAAAGAAAGAGATAAACAGGCAGTAAGAAGTTGCTTGATACTTTTTAAAAGTATAGAATTATATTAATTTTACAAAATATAGGTAGAACCTAAAGGCAGCAGCAAAATAAACTATGCACATTTGTATCCTCCATTGGTAAAATATTATATGTCACCGTGACCCACACACAGGAAACCGAAGCATGATACCTTTTTCCTTTTTTTTTTTTTTTTTTTTTGGGGGGTGTTTGTGGTTGTGGCGGGGGGTTGGAGGTGCACCATAAATCCAAGCATGATACCTAAACAAAAGTCCAACAATCCTTCCAAATTTCTCCATTAGCAACCATTTTCTTATCAAAATATATCTGCTACTTCCTTGTGAATCTAATAGAAGAGAGAGCCAGCATGAGATTGAACTGAGAGAAATATACGTATACTGAGGACTCACCCAGCAAGTTCAGCACCACTATTTGTGTGAAAGCTATTAATTAGCATAGCTGTGGCAGTTCCACTTGGATAAGTAAGCTTATAATCCATTACCATAACCTGAAAGACAGTTGAAAGAAATAAGGCAAATACTCTAAAGCAAATAGGTCATGCTCAAACTTAATATTACAGAGAAGAGTCAGAAGACTTTCTGATGCTGCAGCCAGCAATAAACCATCAAAAATCACAAAATTATCATGAAAAGGAAATTGCTGCAAAAGTATGTATAAAATATAAGAAAATGTTCCGCAACAGCCCATTAATATGCAGGTGATATACCCAGTCATGTGTAACCAACATTAACTCTATCATTAGAAAAAGTACATTTCATGAATAAATACTTAAAGATCAGGCATGTACCTTTCGAAGTGGAACAAGACTGAAAAGTCCCAGAAAGCTGACAATGAAAAGAAACCCAATCATCCATCCTAACCCAGGATTCTTAACATCTTCTGGCCGGTTGCCTGGATAGCCAGCACCAATGAGGTCGTATGTTCTTTCGTCCATTGCAAGCAAATATGAACCAAAACCTCCTGTTGATAGTTTCAAATGCAACATGTCAAATTTGGAATAACGACGCATATTGAGTCTGTCTCTGTTCCTCATAAACGAAATTTCAAGAGCATTTGAACCCATTAAGTGTTTGAGATTAGTGTCATAATATAATGACAAAAAATAAAATACTTCCTTTTTTCAACTCCTGACAATTAGTAGATGCAGATGCAACCCGTCACTCCAACAAATTGCCAGAGGCCTCTCGCCTTATCAAAGCAGATTAGTTCATCTCCCAAGCAAAGTGTATCATAATAGCTTCACTTATAATACAATGATCCAATTCAACCAGTGGTGCACATAGTTCCGCAGGGCACTTTTTCAAACATTTTAGTGTTCATTACAGTAGTATTGTTGGACATTGTAATTGTGATTAAAAGTAGTTCGGTCAACTCCTGGCATTTAGTGGTGTATGATGGTAGATAATGGGTAATTTAAGGCATGTAGAGGGTATAACTACAATGGAATATTTCCTCTCTCTCTATTTTTTATCCCCCTTAGCTAACAGAAGAAGAGCACAATGGAACCACCCTACGAAACTCATACAAAGGTTCGATATAACTTGTCATGTGGGTAACCCAAGAAGTGCCCTTGGTGAAGTTTGAACCCAGGACCTTGTTGTCATGAGGGTATTATGGTTCTTAAAACTTAGGTCAATCCCTGGAGCAATGGAAATTCCTTGCCATTCGAACTTAAATTAAATAGCTATGATAAATCAAAGCAGTACAAGTTACTAAAAAACTAAACCACCTTTCCTTTTATATTTGAACTTAAATAGGTAAATCATGAACTGGGAAAAAACATTTCTTTTTTTCAGATGAGAAGTCAGATAACCAAGTACCAAGAACAAGCATATCAAAAGTTCAATACGGAAACAAATGGAAGTACCACTAAAAGCGAGTCCATAACAAGCGACAACACAGGTCTGAATAACGGTGTTCTCTTGTCTCGTAAAAGGCTTGATTTGAAACCCTAATTTGCTCAAGAACCTGGTCCAGGATTTCACAAAGGAGAAACCAAGAAGGCTGGCCGCCACATTTAGGGAGGGAATGGGTGCGCCAGTCACACTGAACTTGTGAGTGATCATGCAAAACAAAGTCCCCAAGAGAGCACTCACCGCGAGCCCTCTGATGGTGATCTGGTCTTTCCAATCAGGAGTGGCTTCATCATCGGTTTCAACGGTGGTTGGCTTTGGGGGATTCAGGATCAACGGCTCTGATATTTCCACATAGGCCCTTGGCTGTTCTATCCTCATGATATTGCTGGGATTGGATTGGATTGGATTGGAATTGGAGACTAAAAGATGGAATGGAAAAACTTAGGTTGAAGACTTATAAATTTGTAGATTTATTTAAAAAATTATATTATGGTAGGTTAGAAAATATAGTAGGCATAATAGGTTATGTATAAAAATTATTGGCAGTACGTTGAATAAATGATAGGTGTGGTAGGTGAGTGATTTTATCTAAATAGGTCCCGAGATGAAATTAAGTGGTTTGATGGAAGAAAAAAGGGATGACACTTAGGTCAAGTCATTTAAATTTGACTTGTGTACAAGTGTCACTTACAACCGTTAGATGAGAGGGAAAAAAAATAAGGACCATCAGATTAGTTATACAATTTGGTATAAAAGGAGCAAAAAGAAAAAAATAACACTAACGATCCGTTTACTTGGAGGTAATAGAGGAGGAATATAATTTCTATTGCTGGAATGTCTCTATTACTTTGTTTACTTGCATTAAATGAGCAGTAATAAATATTCCCATGCACTTTTTATTCCTTCTATAGAGGGAATAAAAAGGTCCATCTAATAGGTGGAACTTTTTATTCCTTTTCTATTCCCACTCCAGAAGCAATAAAAAATTAAATACTCTGTCCAAATTACCCTTAATTAAATGCTAGAATTAATACTATAATAAGGGCATAATGGTATTTTTAGCTTTATTAGCAGTTTAATGCTAGAATTAATAAGTTGAAGTAAACAATAGAATATGTATTCCCCGTAATAAAACTTTAGATAAAGTAAACATAGAAATAAACATTCCTACTCTATTACCGGTAATATCATTCCCAAGGAATAACTTTTCTATTCCTTGCCTGTTTCCAAAGTTGAAGTAAACGGGCCGTAAGAGATCTTGTTGAAGCTCCAAAGCTACCTCCAAAACCCTAACCCACCTCCTCTCTTGTCTAAGTTCAACCACCTCCAAAAACCCTAACACCCACCCACTGCGAGTTTAATCTTTTGAAAAGATGGTCGGAAGACACGATCCATCATCTCCTAAGACCTCCAAGCAAAAGAAGCTCGCTCTAAAAGGTGAAACATCACCTACCAAGATGGCCAAATGGAAGAACTTGGTAGATTTCAACACCGAAGACAATGCTTACGAGGTAGCGGTAAGATGTTATGTTATCTTACATTTGAGGTGTTTCTCAGGGATAGGATAGGATTAATTATATTTTTAACAAGTGATTGAAATGTCATGCAACGCATTAGGTAGGGGTGCGCACCTAACAAACTATGTTCATTGGCTAAAGCATGTTCTCATGAAAATGAAAAGCGGCAACTCATTGAGAAACTTGGATCAGTGATCTGTTGAGTTTGAAGCTTACTTTTATCAACAGAAAGCTTCTCAAAGACCTATTATTTAATTTCAATGAAGACATTCGCACGATATATATGGGAGAACATAAGGTGATAATATGTCCTAGAAAGGTGAAGGACATTTTTTGGACTTAACTCCACAGGGGTGGATGTGGAGTGTTACGAAATTGGCGAAGAAATTGAAGATCATTTAAAGATTTTTTTTGAATGACGGAAGGTTCAAAGTAACAAGTCTATAGAAGTTGATACTTAAGAAGTATATGGAGTCACCCCCACCAATTCAAAGTTGCCGCAATGCTCTATCTAGTGAATATATCTATTTCTCTGACTTCAGACCTTAAAGTCCCAAGAAACTACCTTAGTGTGGCTAGGGATGCTGACAACATTCCTAAAGTGAATTAGGCAAAACATCTTCTAAATCAACTATATGAAGGAATCAATCGGTGGAGAAAAGGCGAGCAGCTATATGTCAGTAGATGCATCATGCTGTTAGGAGTATGGTTATTTAATTTATTTAATTACTAAAGATTGTCTCCAATTGTGCTAACTGAAGGGTCTGTAAATCACTTTGCTTTGGTTCATTCTGCTTCTTGTTCTAAAGAAAGACCTGTCAACTATATAGAAGTGATCTAGTTGCACCTGGCACTGATGACCTAGAACACATAAGAGAACCTGGAACATATGACCTAGCACAAATACATTGTACTTGAAACTGACAACTTAGCAATTATAAGAGGACTTGGAACAAATGTCCTAGCACAAAATACACTACCCAGCACTAATACTAGTACCTGGTACTAATGACCTAAAACTTATAAGAGAACATGGAACATATGACCTAGCACAAATACATTATACCTAGAACTGATGAACTAGCACATATAACATGACCGGGAACAAACTAATGACCTAAAATTGATAAGAGAACCTGGAACGTATGACCTAACACAAATACATTGTACCTGGAATTGATGACCTAGCACTTATAAGAGGACCTGAAACGAACTGATGACTTAGGACAAAATATTCTACCTAGGACAAATACATCCAATGCCAAGGTGAAATGTATTTGTACTAAGTAGTGTATTAGGTTTTAGGTTACTGGTTCGATGTCCTCTGAATTATGTGTTCTTGGTCATTAGAACAAATGTCCTAGCATAAAATACGTTACCTAGTACTAATACATTGTACGTGGTACCTAATGACCTATAACTCATAAGAGAACCTATAATGTATGGCCTAAAAAAAATACATTGTACTTGAAACTGATGACCTAGCACTTATGAGAGGACCTGGAATAAACTGATGACCTATATCTCATAAGAGAACCTAGAACAAATGGCCTAGGATTTGTACCTAGAACATATGACCTAGGGCAAATACATTATAACCTAGAACACATGACCTAGCACAAAATACGTTACCTAGTACTAATACATTGTAACTGGTACTAACAAATGACCTAGAACTCATAACAGAACATGTAACATATGACTTAGAACAAATACATTGTACTTGGAACTAACGACCTAGCACTTATAAGAGGATCTGGAACAAACCGATGACCTTTAACTCATAAGAGAACCTGAAACCTATGACTAAGCACAAATTCATTGTATGTAGAACTGATGACCTAGCACTTATAAGAGGACCTGGAACAAACTAATGACGATTACTCATAAGATAACCTGGAACGTATGACTTAACACAAAGTCATTGTACTTGGAACTGATGACATAGCACTTATAAGAGGACCTGGAACAAACTGATCCTAGAACTCATAAGAGAACCTAGTACATATGACTTAGGACAAATACATTGTACCTAAAACTAATGACTTAACACTTATAAGAGGATCTGGAACAAACTGATGACCTATAAATCTTAAGAGAACCTAGAACATACGACCTAGGACAAATACATTGTACCTGGAACATATGACCTAACTCAAAATACACTACCTAGTACTAATACATTATACCTGAAAACTAATGGCGTAGCACTTATAAGAGGACTTGAAACAAACTGATGACCTATAACTAAGAAGAGAACCTAGAACATATGACCTAGGACATATACATTGTACCTGGAACTGATGACCTAACACTTATGAGAGGACCTAGAATAAATTGATGACCTATAACACATAAGAGAGCCTGAAACACTACCTAAAACCTATGACCTAGCACATAATACACTACCTGACACTAATACACTGTACCTGGAACTGATGACATAGCACTTATAAGAGGACCTGAAACAAACTGATGACCTTTAACTCATAAGAGAACCTGGAACTTATGACCTAACATAAATTCATTGTACCTAGAACTGGTGACCTTATACTTATAAGAGGACTTGGAACAAACCAATAACCTTTAACTCATAAGATAACTTAGAACGTATGACCTAACACAAATTCATTGTACCTGGAACTGACGACCTAGTACTTATTAGAGGACCTGGAACAAACTAATGATCTATAGCTCATAAGATAACCCAAAACATATGACCTAGAATAAACACATTATACCTGGAATTGATGACCTAGCACTTATAAGTGGACCTAGAACAAACTGATGATCTATAGCTCATAAGGTAACTTAAAACAAATGACCTAGAACAAACACATTGTACCTAAAACATATGACCAAGGACAAATACATTGTACCTAGAACATGTGACCTAGCACAAAATACACTACCGAGTACTAATACATTGTACCTAGTACTAACAGATGACCTAGAACTCATAAGAGAACCTAGTACATATAACCTAGTATAAATACATTGTACCTAGAACTTATGACCTGGCATTTAAGATTACTTGGAACAAAATGTTAACCTATAGCTCATAAGAGAACCTGATACATATGACTTAGCAAAAATACATTGTGCCTGGAACTTATGGCCTAGCACTATAAGAGGAACTGGAACATATGACCAAGGACTAATACAATGTACATGGTACTGATAACCTAATGCTTGTAAGAGGACTTGGTACAAACTGATGACTTATAACCCATAAGAGAACCTGAAACGTATGACCTAGCATAAATTCTTTGTACCTAGAATTGATGACCTAGCACTGATAATAGGACTTGGAACAAACTGATGACTTAAAACTCATAAGAGAACCTGGAACATATGACCTAGTACAAATGCAATGTATGTAAGTCATCGTTCTCTTAGCAACCTGAATTCGGTTTTGGAGATTGGAACTGGAAACCAAACCCTAAAGGAATACTCTAGGACTAGCTAGACCTGGAAACTTTAAGTCCAAAAATCCCGAGAACGAAACCTCAGAACAATAGAAATGAGTGAACTCCAGAATATAGCCCTAAATAATGTATCAAAACATAAAAATATCAGATTTTAGAGTAATTTATTCGTTTCGGATCTAATCAGGCTCTGTTCTCGAAAACCAGTCCCCGGGACTTGGAAATAGAAAAATAATATATAGGACTCGTTAGAACCGAAATTTAATAAGGAATTCAAAAATATAATTATAAAAATTTTTAATTTGTAAAAATTACTGTTATAGTCTTTTTATTGTATTTTCATTACTACTAGTAATTTAATTGTCTAATCAACTTTTTGATTTCTATCACACTATTCACCAAGTACAATCACGCATACCCTATTCTTACATCCTTACAACATATTCTTACAACTTTACATCATATCCCTTACAATTTACTTTTCCAAATATCTTTTTACCACTTAAATTACTTATTAAATTTGAAATTTATTACACAAATTAAATCAACACATCTCCCTCTCTCTCTCCTCTCACCAAAACCGACGTGACCCCCCTTCACATGCTCACAATTTGTTTTAATTTTCTTCTATTAAATAATCACACAAAAACCCTAATTATTTTCCTATATAATATCCCTTTCACCTTTCACTTTTTCACTTTCTCTCATTTCTCACAAAATCAAACTTTTGGAAAATCCTTTTTTCTCCCTCTTTTCTCTTTTGTGTCGTGAGCTCCCTCTCCCTCATACACACACACACACACACACATATTTCTTTTTCTTCAAGTTGTCTTACTCTATACACTAAATAGGTAATAGATCTATACCCTACCATAATAAAACATGTCATGAAAAGATCATACATGTGTGATTCCACCAAAAAATCCCCATGAGCTTTATACTAGGGATGTGAAAACACTAGAGCATGAGATCATTGCCATCACAATGTTGTGGATCTTTATATTTAAGTTGTCTTACTATTATTTTGCTATGTTATTGCTAAATGTTGTTCTTATAGATATTTTGTACATATACTCTTTCATTAAACTCATCTACATATTATTTATGTTGCATTTGCATCCATGGCTTGCATGACATAATAGATCCATGAGTTTTGAGCACATAAACGCCATTAAAACTTTGTTTTATGTACATAAAAGACTTGTAGTAGCATTATAATAGTGAGAAAATGTTAGAAAGTTCAAGATTTATCTTTGTTTCAACAAAAATGATTTTTAGAAATTCGGATGGAAAAAGAACCTTATTTATAAAAGCTATTTTCCAACTTCAAAATGAGTATTTTACATTAAATATGAAGGGCTTAGGCGATAGGCATCATAATAACATGATTTTTATAAGTTGAGCTTACTTTTACTAAGAGAAATTTTCAAAACAAGAAGAGGATTACAAAGGTTAAGTTAGAGCTATGTTTCAACACCAACAAAGACTTAAAATTCGTAATAAGAAATAGTTAAAATGTAAATACCTATTTTCCAACCCTAAAATAAGAGTTTTATTAAAGAAATGGAAGTCTTAGGGAGTAGGTTTGGTTAGGACATAATTTTAGAAAGATTAAATGAGTTTTTCACAAGAAATAATCTCAAAAACAAGTTTCAAAATTTGGATCTAAAAATGATCCCCATTTAAACACCTATTTCCAAATGTCAAAATGGGGATTTTAATAGAACAATAGAAGTCTTAGGGAATAGATGTAATAAAGACTTGATTTTGATAAGAGTAAATGGATTTTATCAAAGTATAAACCTAAAACGAAGGAAAGATTTCCAAACATGGATCAAACAATATTTTCATTTCCTAAAATGGTGTAAAATTCATCACTAGGCAAAACCCATATTAAAAAATCTATTTTCCAACTCTTAAATGAAGAATTTTATTAAGATAATGAAGGTATTAGGTAAAAATATGAATGATTTTCAAAGAGATAAAGCTAGTTTTTCTCAACCAAGTATTCTTGAAGTTGTTGCAAAGTAAAAGTTTCAAAAAATTCTTTTTAACCAAAAATCATTAAGGAAATACATATAGATAGCTCATATCATGTCATTCATGATAATAACTTGTAGATAATGCATGCACATATAATATACTTTGTAGAAATAATACAAATTTCACAAAACAATTTCGAGAATGCAAATTTTAGCTACTGATCAGATCTAATTTGAGCTTTCCAAGACCTAAAAGTTTTCAAAACTTAAGAATAACATCATAAATAGATAGATCTTTCGAAGCAGATAGAAATCAATAGCTTATTTGCAAAATTCCAAGTTAAAATGACCAAGTTATGACCGTTTTAAGTTGGAATTTACACCTACCACGAAAATTACGAACTTAAAAGTTTTTATTTAATAAGTCGGAATTAATTATGGTATGAAATAGTTGGAATTAATTATGGTATGAAATACTCATTTAGGTATTTCTTTTGTTTAGGTGACTTTGAATTGGGAGAATTCTTGTTTCTGGAGTACTACTATTAGAAACTGGTGTCCTTGGCCTAGTGAATTCACTATCTTTAAATTACATGCTTATGATTGTGCTTGTAATGATAGTGGCATTATAAATAGGACAAGATAAAATGGGAATGCACATGTGAATTCTATTTGGTTGAATTGATGTTAAGAATAGAGAAATGGGAATTGCTATAAATATTTGTATGATTTAGTACAGAATTGAAGTGTCTAAAATCTCTATGACCGCTTATAATTCACTTAAATCATATGCCATGACTATATAACTAAATTGCCCATGCATATCATATATTGAGTAACATTACATTTGTTATTATACCTTTGTGGGAAAAATGCATAATAGCTAGACAACAGGGGAGCCTGAAAGCTCGGTTGATGGCACAGGGTCGCTTGAAATAAAATGGAAGTGGAGTAGGCACTTGAATTAACTACATAAATAGTGAGTGGGTAAGCACCTGAATCAACCACTATATAAATGAGAAAAATTGAAATCTATGGTCGTATGGGTCTAAAACACCTAATCCCGAATGGAGGTGTAAATCCATTCAACATAGGACTCCCGGAAAGTCTTATGTATTGTATGCTCACATGCTTGTGCATTTCATATGATTATCTAATATAACTTGCTTGCCTTATTATTGATGGAGTATTTAATTTTGGAGGTGAACCTCACTAAGTTATTGTAGCTTATACCCTTATAGCTTTTTTTTGTTTTTTATGCAGTTCCTGTACATATGGTTGCATCCCCGGACTTGGCCAAATCAGGTAAATGCGAAGTTAGGAGTCTTTTCCTTATCAGTTTATGATTAGCTTTGTATAGGCTTTCATAGGAAACCTTAACGCTCGGGTTGTTATTAACAGCTAATATCTGGACTTTTTATTTAGCGGGGAATGCCCCTTAGTATCTTGTAACTGATCCTGAGATATCCGTGATTTATGTTTTTATGCTTACTCTATCAAGTTGAACTATCTATCTCCAACTACATATGTAGTCTATTGTCATATGAGAACGCCTTGCATCTAATACAAGACTTTTAGAATGACTGTGGTAGTGATTCTTAAGTTTCGTTTAGCATGTGGCAGACTATTGCGTTTAGGATACGCTTTGGGGCGTGACAATGTACTTGGAACTAATGACCTGGCACTTATAAGAGGACTTGGAGCAAACTGATGACCTTTACCTCATAAGAGAACCTAGAATGTATGACCTAGCATAAATTTATTGTAGCGGGAACTGTTGATTTGGTACTTATAAGAGGACCTGGAACAAACCGATGACCTTTAACTCATAAGAGAACCCGGAACGTATGACCTAGCATAAATTTGTTGTACCCCGAATTGATGACCTAGCAATTATAAGAGGACCTAGAACAAACCGATGATTTATAGCCCATAAGATATCCTGGAACATATGACCTAAAACAAACACATTGTACTTGGAACTAATGACCTAGCACTTCTAAGTGGACCTAAAACAAATTGGTGATCTATAGCTCATAAGAAACCTAGGGCAAATAACCTATAGCAAACACACTATACCTAGAACATACGACCTATAACAAACACATTGTACTTAGAACTAATGACCTAGCACTTATAAGTGAACTTGAAACAAACTAATGATCTATAGCTCATAAGATAACCTAAGGCAAATAACCTACAACAAACACATTGTACCTAGAACATATGACCTAGCACTTATAAGAGGACCTAAAACAAACTGATGACCTTTAAGGTCCTCTTATAGTGCTAGGTCATACGTTCTAGGTACAATGTATTTGTTCTAGGTCATATGTTCCAGGTTCTCTTATGACTTAAAGGTCATCAGTTTGTTCCAAGTCCTTTTATAAGTGCTAGGTCATATGTTCCAAGTACATTATGTTTGTTCTAGTTTATATGTACTAGATTCTATTATGAGTTATAGGTCAATAGTTTGTTCCAGGTAATCTTAAATGTGTTATGTCACAAGTTCTAGGTACAACGTATTTGTACTAGGTATTGTATTTTGTTCTATGTTAAGAATGTTCTAGGTTATTATATTTTAGGTGTACACACTTCAACTAATACTGACCCTTTTTAGTTGTGGATATTGGGACGTGAAGACTAAGAAGAAAGCCTTAAAGAAAGGAGGTATGCGTATCAGAGCATGATTAGTAGGCATGAAAACACATGTACTCTATTCATTTTGATCGTTGTTCTCTAATAGTGTTTTTACCTACTGAATTGATGCAGTCCACAATCCATAAGTTGCAATAGGTTTTTCGATTGCACAATCAGATCCAACAAGACTAGTACTGGCTCTAAAGACAGGCAAAGAGATTACATATATTTTCTTGTTCTTTATTACCAAACTAATTCACATTTGACGTACTTTTCCTAAATGCAATACAATGGATAAAAAATTAGTACTGTAAGGGAAGAGGTTACTTCGCTGAGGGCATACAACAAGGTATGAGTTTGTGCCCTTGTTTAGTTGTTCTTTGGTTTTTCATTTTAAATGTTTCTATCATGCCCCAAGGGTACCCTAGTAGTAGCACACAAACCACCTTTGTATACTATTACTAGTTTACCTCCATAGAATAACATATTTTCAAACAACAGGAATTTTTTAGTTGCTTCAATAAGAAATGACAAATACATGTGAGCCATAAATTAGTAATATAATTGTCATCATAATTCTGGAGTAATATTATAGACTAACTTCCTATTTTATAAGTCTCCAAATTACATAAACTGATATTTCAAATACTAACTAAATAACAACTAGGAATTTAAAAGTAAACAACTTATCCCAAATATCCAAATTCTTCTAACTTCTATAGTCTTATCGGAGCCAAGCTCTTGGAAGTAACCAGCCATGGTCGTAGTGTCAATTTGAAAGGTCTTTAGGGGTGTAAGTGAAACCACGGGCTCAGTGAATAATCATATATATCACACATCAAGCAAGTTTATTAACAAATCATATGTAGTGCAACTGTAAGCCCCTAGATTTTTCGATAATATAAGAAAACCCTAGAACCGGAAGTCAAACCGGAACCTTGAAGTTAACCTAGTTATATGATTAGTCTAGTGAATCTAGATCCGGTAATCCTATGTTCATAAACCCTAGAAAACGAAATTGAAATTATTATGGAATATGGCTCGTAAGAACATAGGAAAGCTTAAAAATATCAGACTCATAATTTTCTAGTGTCTTTCGGATCCGATTGGGATCAGATTTCATAAATCGTGCCCCAGTGCATCGGGTAGTGAAAATATTCCGACAACACCAATAGATTCGTAAAAATATAAGGATTTCGAAAATATCAGTTTTAGAATTTTTCGGTAACTAAAAATATCAGATATAGGCCATTTACGCGTATTTTCTTTATTACCGGTATTTTAATTGTCTAATCTACTATTCATAGTACTTTCTACTATTCATCTATCTCTACTTTTTTTTACACTCTATTTTTACACTCTACCATACCTATACCTTACAATTTACCTTCTCCATACAACTTTAATCACATCACACTTTACACATTACTTCTTTTATTATAAAACAAACAAAACAAATCAATTTCTCCCCTTACACTAAGCAAACCGGCATCCCCTCTCTCCTCATCCATCTCAATTTATTTTCTTTTTCATTTTATTTAATTACATCCAATTTTCACTCCAAAAATCTATAAATACCCCCTTCATCTTTCATTCTTTCACACAACTTATTTCCTACTAAAACTCTCCCAAAATCACTCCACAAAATCCCTCTTTTAAAATCTCTCACAAGTTCTCTCTTTTCCTTATAAAACCAAGTCCCACATAATACTACAACCCATTCTTTTCTTCTTCAACAAATACATAACCTTAGGTAAAAGTTTCTTTCATATACTTATCATGTTCATACAGCTTAACATGAGTTTAGTGTATGTTTCTTAGACTCGTGAGAGTTAAAGAAGCAATAATTTATTAATGTTTTGTTTTTGTTCATGTTTCTATTTTCATTATGTTGTTACTATTATTGTTATTATTTGTTTCTAATCTAACTTATATAAAGTATTATGTATATTATGTATATATATTTATTTAGAGCATATAAGCTCATTTGTTATTTATTTACTTTCAAGTTATGTAATTTATTTATTTCATGTTATTATTAAGACTAGTCTTTCTAGTCTTAGACTTGTCCATATTAAGTCAAAACAATTTTTTTTCTTTACTTTTCTTTTCTTTTGAGGACTAGTCTATTCTTAGTCCTGGGATACCTTGATGAAGCTAAGGTTTCCAATACTTGACTTTACTTTTATGCTCTTATTTTATTCATCTTATTATGTTGTTGTATTACATTTCTCATAGTTACATATTCTCACTCATGCATGAACATGTTGATATTGTCTCAACCATAATGGAAATGAGTTTTTTTAAGTAATAAAAATGAACTCTCTTTAAAAATAAATTTTGTCACATAAGGAATAATTTCTATCTTAACAAATATTTTCTAAGATTAGATAAGTTTAGCTCAAGTTTTAGTAATAACACTATATGTAATTTTATCAAGAAATACATAAAGTAAAGTTATTACAAACTCTTTTTTCAAACCAATAAAATAAGAAAGTTTCTTTAAACTTAATTCTTGTTTAACCAAAAGTTTTCCTAAACTTATTTTTCAAAGTTTTCTACCAACACTCTAAAATACTAAGGTCTAGATAAGTTTTCAAAATTAACTTATAAGATCATTGATATTATTCTTTTAAAGTGGATCTAACATTAGAAAAACTTTAGAACATATAACCATGAAATATTTAGAAAAACTATGTTTTCCAAAACACTAGAAATAAATTTATGGGAATCCTAAAAGATTAAAAATTTCTTTTTGAAAATGTAATTATTCTCAAAGTTAAGAAATGGAGTAAAAAAAAAAAAAAAAGGGAAATACTTACTAATAAATTTTCCAAACAAAATTAAAAAGGAGATTTTTAAAGTCTTAGCTTTTCTCACTTTTAAGACATTTTGTTTTACAAAATCATTATTGAGACAACACCACTAAATTCATGCATATGGTTTGAGTCTATATATATGTATTCAAAGAATTTTTCAACCATACAATTATCTATATTTTTATACAAAAATTCTTGAATAAAGAAAAGTTTGAAAACTTAAGTTTTGAAATTGGAATTTTCGTATCAAATTTGTACGTTACTATTTCGAGACCCAAATGACTTCTTTTGATAAAAATAACCTTAGAAATAGATAGATCTTTTCGAGTAGGTAGAAATCGATATATAATATGCGAAATTCTGAGTTAAAATGAGCAAGTTATGGCCATTTTAAATTAGGATTTCCATTCATACGATTTTTGATGAGTTCAATGAGATAGAATTATAAAGTTTGATTAGATCTTGGATGAAATACTCATGTCAGGTATTTTTTTTGTTTAGGTGTCGAGGATCAAGATCTTCTCTTCCCCGAGGATTACTTCAACTCCTAAAAGAACGTTATGGACGAGTGAGTTTCCTTTACGCTTATGTATTCGCATGTGCTTGTAGAATAGAGCACTAGATGTTAAAAAAATATAAAATTGATCTGCATGTGGGATATCATGGGAATTATGTATGTGAATTGTTGTGTGCGATCAACGAACAATAAGTATATCAGAACCCTATTTGTGATTGATATAAATGTTTCCATGTATGTATTGTTATGTGTACAAATATTGTTTGATCGCTTTAAATGATTTAATGTCATATTGAAATCCCCATATAATAAATTACTCATGCATATCACTTAGAATATCATTTCGAAATTTTGCTACTACTCCTCAGCGTGGGACCGGAAAAGTAAGCTACCTTGCTATAACCTTAAGAGTTTAGGACGTTTGGGGAATACGGTCTTAAGTTGTAGCCGAGCTGGATCGATCGCTTTGGGTAAGAAAAGCCTAGGGACTAGTAGTACGGTTCGTTAGAACCCCAAGATGCGCGCAACTTTAAGGAGGTCTTTTGGGACCCAGCTCAAAGCATTCCCTAACCACCGATGGAGGGGTAAATCCATCATACATATGAAACCGGATAGTCGTATGTAATGGTTGATCATATGATTGTTGCATTTCATATGCTTGATTAATAAACTTGGTTGATTGCCTGTTATGAATACTTTTACGTAAAGAATATCTCACTAAGCTAGTCATGCTTATACTCCTACAGACTTTTGACATCGCAGGATTATCTTTTTGCACCCGATACCATCTTAATCTCCCGGGTAGAATCCTTATTTTGAGAAGCTTTTGGAGGAATTTTATTTTGAAGTCATAGAGTAGATTTCTTCTAAAATCTTCTAGCTTTAGTTATTTTATCTTTAGTAAAACCATGTTGTTATGGAGATTATCGGGGGAATGCCCCTTAGAAGTTGTAAGACTTTATGTTTCAATGAATTTTATTAAGTGATATTTTGCATGTTTCGCTGCCAATATCTTAAAATGCATTACTCTACCAGTCTCCCTTTGATGTGAATGTACACCTTATACCAATATGGAAGCTTTCGAGTGACCGAGGTAGTCATTCTTAAGTTTTAATGTTGCGTACGACGGGCTGTCACGTTTAGGGTACCCGTTGGGGCGTGACAACAACAATCAAACATATGCACAAATACAAGTTTAGATGATCTAGAATCCAAATAGAAAAAACATTTACGCCATCTTTTTAAGGTCGATGACAATTACTTAATGACCCCCTTGCCCAGGTGTTATGCCCTAAAGGTACCTTAAACGTAACAGTCCGCCGCATGCTAAACGAGACTTAAGAATTACTACCACGGTCATTCAAAAGTCTTTTATTAGTATGCAAGGCGTTCCTTTACGACAGTAAAATACATAAATAATTGGAGATAAATAGTTCAACCTGATAGGATAAGCATAAAAATATAAACCACAAATATCTCAGGATCACATACAAAGCATTAAGGGACATTCTGTCATGCCCCATAGGGTATCCTAAACGTAACAGTCTGCCACATGCCATATAAGACTCACGAATTACCACCTTAGTCATTCGGGAGTCTTTTATAGATGTAAGGCGTCCCTTTACGACAATAGAATACTTAAACCGATGGAGTTAAAGAGTTTAATTTGGCATTCAATAACATTAGAAAATAAATCAAAACACGTATATAATTATTTACAAAATCTAAGGGGCATTCCCCTGCAAAAGAATATTATTTAAAAGGTCTTTTATAGTCATCCATAGTCTCTTGGTTTCCTATGGAAGTCTAAACAAACTTGAATACAACTTTTAGAGGAAACACCCAACTCCTGTACTTGATCTGTAAGTTGCATCGGTCTAAGCCATATGAATCGGTGCTGCAATAAATAAAAATTGTAGGAATGTAAGCTACACTAGCTTAGTGAGTGAGAACTTCCAAGATCACATTTATAACATATCATACAAACAAGTGATTAGCCAGACAAGTGATATGCATCAAACATATGGAATTAACAAACATATGACCAGCCGAAAATCATATGTGGATGGACTTGTGCCCTCCATCCCGGGTTAGCAGATTAATGAATACTGCGATACTACTCAAATATGCCGTTTAGGATCATGGTCAACCAACTTATAAATTCGTTTGTGGATCACGATTATCCAACTCATTAATTCGTTTATGGATCATGATTAACTAACTTTTATACCGTTTAGGATCACGGACAACCAACCAATGCTAATGTTCCATCCCCATTTATGATATGAACGAGTCCATATTTATTTTCAATTCTGAATAGTCAATTATACCAATTCTTTAAGTGATCAATCAATAATCGCAGACAGTCAATCCTAGTTCATCTATATAAGTAATAGTTAATCACCCGACTTCGATATTCTTATATTCCATTTCTCATATCAACAATAACCATAAAAAATTCTCATTCATCACCATCAGGCATATCCATTTTATCTTTACCAAATATCTAGATCATTACAACCATATACAATAAATGAAATCAGAAGTGATACTCACTTGGTCATGGATCACCTATCTTTTAGTAAAAATAATCTGGTGGTAGAGAATCGTCGGTTTTAGGATCGCCTAAAAAGGAAGAAATACCCTAATAAGTATTTCATCACTTAACTAATCCAAACAATATATCAAAACTTAGTAAATTCGTAATTCTCGTCATTTTCGGAAGTCCCGACTTAAAACGGCCATAACTTGGTCATTTTAACTCAGAATTTCGCAAATTATATATCGATTTCTATCTACTTCAAAAGATCTATCTATTTCTAATATTTTTTTCAAGTTTTGAAATGTCTAGGTCACAAAACAGTAGGATCAGTTTTGATCAGTAGCATAATATACATTTCAAAAAAATAGTTTTGTGAATGTTTGTAATGTTTTCACTTTATAGATCAATTATACATGTAATATTAATGATTTCCTATCATGAATGGCATGTTATGAGTTTAATGTATGCATGATCTTGATGATGTTTACTAAAAGAAAATTTTAGAACTCTTCATTTTGCAAGACTCCAAGAATATTTACTTTTAAGAAAGCTAGTTTCCTAACTTCGATAAATCTCTTTTGTTTTGGAATTATTTCTTAGGAATTTCTAGTTATCTTTGCTAGAATTGAGTCTTCATTATATCTATTACTTAGGACCTTCATTTCTACATAAAAATTTCCGTTTTATACTTTGTAAACATGTTTTCCAATAGGATTTATTCCAAAATCCGAATTTTTGGAAATTTAGTTTTTTGAATGTTTTCTTTGAGAAAAACTTGTTTAATACATTAAAATTTAAGGCTTTATTATACCTATCCCTTAAGGACTTCATTTTTTAATTAAAACTTTCATTTTGAGTTTGGAAAATAGGTGTTTTTATGACCTTATTCCAAAATTACGAATTTCTTAAGTTGACTAGTAACTCAAAATTTCCTATCTTATTTCTACTCTTTGTTTTACACATTATTCTCATCAAATCTCATTTCAACTTATAAAAATCATTACTTAATTATATCTATTACCTATACCCTTCATTTTTCATATAAAACATAAGTTTTAGAGTTGATAAAAAAGTTTTAAAAACATGGTTTTGAAGTCATACTAATTTTTCATTTGAACATTTCAAACAAAAGTTTTTCTTTTTAAGTTTCTTATCTCATTTAACTAAAGATCTATTAACTACCATATTTATATATACAAGACAAAACATTTATGAGTATTAATGCATTAAAACACAAAATATTCATGAGATCATGAATGTCATGTATGACATGAACATCTAAATGCTAGATCTACTACTTATGATGCATGAAATAAAGTTTGAAAGCATGAACATGGATTTTTACACAAGATCTCTACTTTACTCTACTATTATATGCATGAACATAAAGATAATAAAAAAAAAAAAACTCGTTTAAACACAAGATCTACTCTTGTGATGGCTTGATATTCATGTAGTAGTATTTTCTTGTTCCTAGCAAGTACTCATGGAGACTTTATCATGAAAACACTCATGAATAATCTTGCCATTACAGGATTTAATGTAGAAAAGGGTTAGGATTCATCACCTAAGGCTTGAATCAAGAGGAAAATGAAAAAGAAAACAAGCTTGTGTAGGTGTGTGTGGGGTGTGTGGAAGTCACGGCACAAATGGAGAAAAGAGAGAGAGTTTGTGAGTTTTTGAAACAAATGAAAATGAATGAAAGAGAGAGAAAGTAAAAGATTATATATAATAAGTAAATTAGGGTTTGTTTTTATTATAAAAGGAAAGAAAAATAAAACAAACTAGGGCATTAAGGAAGGGTGTGCATCGGTTCATGAGAGAGAGAGAGAGAGAGAAGAAGTTAAATTTGTTTTGTTTAATAATTTATGTAATAAAAGTTTTAATTTGGAATAATTTGTTAAGAGACAAAAATTTATTGGAAAAAAAATGTAATTAAGTGTTTGTAAGGATGTAAGAGTAGGGAGTGGGTTATGAGTGTAGTAGGTTGTACTTGTGAATAGTAATGAATAGTAAACAAGACAATTACTTTACCGGTAGCAAAAAAAATGAGAAAAATGCAATATCTGTAATTTTTATAAACCGAAAAATTATAAAACTTATATTTTTGAAATCCTTATTAAATTTCGGTTCTAAAGAGTATTTCAGAATATTTTTTTGAATTTTTAGTTCTGGGGCTCGCTTTTCCTTAATGGATCTCGGGAAGGCCCGGAATAGAGAATTATTCGAAATCAGAACTTTTTATGGTTGGAAATATACTTTTAAAACAACATCCCACATTAAAATTATTTTATAGAAGTTCTTTTAGTTTGAAACCAAAGGAAAGTCGGATCCAGAGTTCTTAGGTTTCTCTCTCAAGTTTAAGCTAATCAGGTTTAAGGTTTTGGTTTCCGGTTTCCGAAGTTTACTTGTTTACTAAGAAAACCGGGGTTTACACATTCCCCTGCTATACATAAGTCTAGGTATTATCCTTTTTGGTAACAATTGATCCTTCTAGGTTCACTACTAAAAACTATACAAACCAATCGTAAACTTTTAAGGAGATAAATCCTAAACTCTCATTACCTGATTTGGCTAGGTCCAAAGACACAGCCATAAGTATGGGAACTGCATTAGAAAAAAACTGTGGGGGTGTAAGCTACGCTAGCTTAGTGAGTCACACTTCCAAAATTAAATTCTCAACAAGTGATATATATCAGACAAGTTAGATTAACAACCATATGAAATGCATCAACATGTGAGCATACAATACATAAGACCTTTCGAAAATCTTATGTTGAATGGATTTACGCCCTCCATTCGAGGTTAAGTGTTTCAGGCCCATATGACCAAAGATTTCAATTTTTTTCATTTTCATTGTGGTTGATACAAGTGCTTACCCACACACATTTTTAATTCCAGCCCTTACGCCAACATTTCAATTTCCGGCCATTATGCCAACATTCAAGTTTACAGGCCCTCCGTTGCCCAACTATTATGCCTTCTTCCCATAAAGGTCTAATAACCTATGCAATATGACTCCACATATGGTATGCATGTCATATTGATTATAAGATCATGGCATATTAATTTAACAATTTATGGGTGATCACAAATATTGCAGACAATTCGATTCTATACTAAATCATACAATATTTACAACAAGCTCATTTCGATATTCTTATCATTAATTCACCCAAGTAAAATTCTCATACACACAATCAAATTTTATCTTGGCCTAATTCTAATGCCACTAACATTACAAGCACATTCACAAGCATGGAATTTAAAGATAGTGAACTCACTCGGCCATGGTCTCCGGTCTCTAATGGTAGTGATTCAAAAACACGAAATTTCCCTTGGTTCCAAAATCACATAAATGAAAGAAATACCCCTAAGTATTTCATACCATAACTAATTCCAAACTTTTTCAAATAAAACTTTTTGAATTCGTAATTTCCGTAGTAATTGGAAATTCCAACTTGAAACGACCATAACTTGGTCATTTTAACTCGGAATTTCACAAGTAAGCTATCGATTTCTATTTACTTCGAAAGATCTATCTATTTATGATGTTATTACTAAATTTTGAAAACGTTTAGGTCTCAGAATGTTCGGATCAGATCTTATCAGTAACTAAAGGCTAAAATTTCGAAATTATTTTGTGAAATTTGCATCATTTCTATCAAGTATATTACATGTACATGCAATATCTATAAGTTATGATCATGAATATCATGGTATGAGCTATCTACATGTAATTCCTTAATGATTTTTTATCAAAAAGAATTTTGCAAAAACCTGCACCTTGTAATAGTGTCATGAACACTTGTTTGGGAAAACTAGCTTTATTCCTTTGAAAATCGCATATTTTTACTATGATGAAGCCTTGATAACCTATATACCTAATA
The DNA here is from genome assembly GCA_024138025.1 of Combretum micranthum. NCBI lineage: Eukaryota > Viridiplantae > Streptophyta > Magnoliopsida > Myrtales > Combretaceae > Combretum > Combretum micranthum. The sequence continues at coordinate 480,984 of JAMXBD010000522.1, forward strand.
CTTTCATTATCTTAATAAATTTCCTCATTTAAAGGTTAGAAAATAAATGTTTTAAAGTGAGTTTTGTCTAGTGACGAAATTTTCACAATTTTTGGAAAGGAAAATATTGTTTGATCTTAGTTGGAAAACTTTTCCTTTGTTTTAGGTTTCTACTTTGATAAAACACATTTACTTTCATAAAAATCAAGTCTTTATTATATCTATTCCCTAAGACTTATATTTTTCCATTAAAATACCCATTTTGACATTTGGAATTAGGTGTTTAAATAGGGATTATTTTTAGATCCGAATTTTGGAAAATTGTTTTTGAGATTGTTTCTTGTGAAAAACTCATTTATGCTTTCTAAAATTAAGTCCTAATCAAACCTACTTCCTAAGGCTTTCATTTCTATAGTAAAACTCTTGTTTTAGAGTTGGAAAATGGGTGTTTTCTTGGCATTTCACCTTAGTTACGAAATTTTACATTTTTATTAGTGTTGAAACATAGATCTAACTTAACTTTTGTAATTATTTTCTTGTTTTGAAAATTTCTATTAGTGAAACCATGATCAACTCATAAAAATCACTACCTAATGATATCTATTACTTAAGCACTTTATTTTGCATGTAAAACTTTTATTTTGAAGTTAGAAAATATGTTTTCTAAATGGGTCTTTCTCAAGATCCGAATTTTAAAATTTACTTTTTGAAAGAAACAAAATGGATCTTGAGTTTTGATCAACACTTTCCTTAGGAGTATCATGTAGCAAGTCTTTCATGCACGAAAACAAGTAACTATGTCATTTTAACTACTCTAAACAATAGATCTACTATACTACTCATGTTATGAGTGTAATGCAACAATGATAATATGTAGATGTGAGTTAAAATGAAAATACATGCACAAAATTTCTATATGAACAACATATAACAATAATATAGAAAAATAATTAGTATATTAACTTTAATAGTAAGATGTATATATTGTGATGGCAAGGATATCATGTTCTAGTATTTTCACATCTCTAGCATAAAGCTCAGGGGATTTTTGGTGGAACCATACATGTATGACCTTGCTATTACATGTTTTATACTGGTAGGGTCAAGATCTATTACCTATTTAGTGTTTTGGAGAAGGAAACTTGAAGTAAAAAATGTTTTTTGTGTGTGTGTAGGAGGGGGCTCATGGCAAGAGGGAAGGAGAGGGAGAGAAAAAGAAAACTTCCAAAGGTTGGTTTAGTAAGAAATGAAGAAAAGTGAAAAAGTGAAAGGTGAAAAAGAGTTTATATAGAAAAATAATTTAGGGTTAGTATGAATAATTTAATTGAAGAAAAATCAAACAAAAGAGAGTGAATTGGGGGGGAGGGGGTGTGCCGGTTCTAGGAGAAGGGAGAGAGAGTGTGTTTTGATTTTGTTTTGTGTAATAACTTTCAAATTTAATATGTAATTTAAGTAATAAAAGTTGTATTGGAAAAGAAAATGTAAGGAAGATGATGTGAGAATATAAGAATAGGTTGTAAGGATATAAGAATAGGGTATGAGTGGTTGTACTTGATGAATAGTGTAAAAGAAAGCAAAAAGTTGATTAGACACTTAAATTACTAGTAGTAATGAAAATACGAAAAAAGATTATAACTTTAACTTTTATAACCCGAAAAATTATATAACTGATATATTTAGAAATATTATGAAATTACGAATCTAATGGTACTAATATCATATAATTAATATCTCGAGCCTCAGGACACGCTTTTCAAAATTTGTATCCAGTCAGGCTTGAAATTGGTCGAAAATCTACTCATCTGATATTGTTAAACATCGTAATATTAATACGAACCAATCTACTCTTTTCACTCATATATCGACTCCTTAGTTTGAGAACACGGAATTGCCGGATCTAAACGGCTAGTGTTTCATGAAGTTTTATTGACTTAGGATTTCCGGTTGACTTTCCGATTTAGAGTTTTACGTCGGAGTTAACTTGTTTCTATTCTTCCCTGGTTTCATTCTTGGTATTGCCGGACATAGGATTTCTCGGTTTGATTGGTCCAGACATATTCTTTTAGGATTTCGGTTTTCGGTTTTATTTTATTTTTTTTTTCCGAAATCGAACTCAGGTTTGCTAAGAAAACAAGGGTTTACACCAGGAGAGACTAAGTACACAAGAAAATCAATAATTTCTCGTTTTAGGATTATCTCTTTAATTTTTGGATATTTAATTGACTATTTCCTACATCATAACTTAGAAAAATCCTTAAGTATTAATTATTTGGCGGCGTCCTTCGTTATCACTTAGTTCCCATAGGATTGACAGAACAAAGAAAACCTTTGAAGAACTAACCTCTTAGAAAAACCAAGCATTAATAGAGAATCGAAATATTAATACGTAATAGGCTGTCACGCTTTTAAATTATGCAATAATGTAGCTCGTGTAATGCATGATCGTTTTAATTATAAAGCCAACAATTTTTAGTCAGGCTTATGGTGATCATACATTATACACATAACTTATAATATGCTTTTCTTAAATCATTAGACAATCGTATTATCATTTTTATTATCTTGGTTTGTTAGTCAATTATACAACTTATAACACATATTCAATAATTTCCACAACAACCATATTATTACTTTTGCATTACATATGCCACTAGTTGTAAATACAAATAATGTAATAGATCTGAGTTATTCACCTACTCATGATGGCTAATCGTAATAGTCTTTAGGGAAATCCACTAATTGATTTCTATTACCTATTGAACGAATAAAAAATTACTAATCAGATATATAATATCGGTATAAATAAATCCTATTAGTCGCTTAAGTGTCCTATATTGATATTTGATCTAATATTTATTTTCATATTGCTTATCTTGATCTTATTTGATATTTATATTTGTATTGGGTAGTTATAAAATTTGTATTTAGTAAAACAGTATTTTATTGTTATTATTATTATTACTACTTTTATTTCATTCCTTAGTTTATTCTATTATAGTAACTAATATTTATTTCTATTATTTATTTTCATCGTGTTTCTCTTGATCTTACTTCATTTTATTATTTTGTTACTCTTAGGAATCATATTATTTGTAAATTTTACTTATTCTGATTTTCCATTCTTATATACTCACCTATATAAAATAATTATTGGACAATTATCATGACCTAATCTATTTGTTTAGTATAAAATTGTTTTCCATTCATAATGGTTTTTAATGTCTAATAGTTAACAAATATTTAAATATAATAATCTTATTATTTTTATATTTTTTATTTATTAAATTTTTATCTTGTTCTTCTTCTTCTTCTTCTTTTAATAAATATATAACTAGTATAGACGAAACAACTTTGTCTAGGAAAAATTTGCATGTACGTCGGCATCCAACGCCACCGGCATTGAACTCCAGATGTTGGTGTTTGTGTAAATATTTACATATCATTTGTTCCAAGTACACTGGCTTCGAACACTGCCAGTGTTATAACATATGCTGCCGGTGTAGGCGGTATACATCATCGACGTTCATTGGTTTTACATAAAAAAAAAAAAATTATATAGCTTCTATTCCAGTGCACACCAACTCAACACCATCAGCCTATCTATGTACGCAGTTAGCGTTGGCCAAGTATATCGCTGGCATAAGGTCAGTGTAAGTACTGTTCATCGTCTTATTCCTTTTCTTCAATTGAAAACTTATTTTTCTCATATTATATATGTATTATACTTATGTTTAAGCTACATCTAAGTGTTTTTCTATACTTCACATGCATTATACCTGATATATCTAAACCTATAACATCTAAGAATCATTCTACACATATTTTTTCATAGTTTCTATACATCTAATAAATATAGTTAGGGTTTGAAATGGATATTACCTTGTATGGGCTAATAGGGTGATGTGGCACTCCTTCCTAAGGCTTGAAACGAACCTAAGTCAATAAGAAACTTTGTTTAATACAATGTTTAACACTTAAACTAACTAAAAATGAATTTCCACTTACCTTTGTTGTTTTCCTTCCTAGGCTTATGTTAGGGCTTGCTAATGGCTGTGGTTATGTGGTTTTTAAGCTTGTTTTATGTGCGTTCAATGTTGTGACTTTGGGTTTGTTTGTGTGTTATTAAGAACTTTGTTTTGCTGTTAATGAAGATGAGGTTATATATAAGTAAAGAGAAAGCATCAACTCATCAAATATTCTGACAAAATGAAGAAAGTTCCTCTACCGAAAACTTATTTGTTCATGCATGATATCTAAAGCATTTAATGAATTGCTTATTTAGGAGGTTTCAATTGGTTTATTCTTATTTTTCTTTCACATTTATATCCTACTTAGCCTATTTGCCCTACAGATTTCAACAGGAGAAATTCTATGCGATCTCTACAGCAAGTTCATGTCAATTTGCATTGAATTAAAACGATAATTAATATAATATTATTTAATTAATTATTTATCTTAGTTTTTGAGTAGTTTATTAAGCTAAATGAGTGTATTTAGATCAGTTAGTTAGGAGTTATGTCTCCAAAAATTTATTTTAAAGCTTCTACAAATTTTCTAAATTATCATTGAGTTCAAATTTGAGTTTAAAGCTTATGTGATTATTTATTTTTAGGATTTTATCTCACACGATTAGGGTTTTCTAGCTTAATAGGCTAATTTTGGTTTCAGTCTCTAATAGCTTTAGGAATCTCTAACTAGAACACTGGTGCGATCCAAATATTTATTTAGAGTTTAGATTGTTAGTTATGGATCTGTTTTTGTTCCTATTATGTATTTATAATCGTAATGATTCATCTTTAAATTATCATTTTCTAACTATAAGCTTTATTGATTATTTACTTTCTAAAACACTTGAAATCTCATTTAAATTATTTCTATACTTTGAGTTGTCGATACCAGCTACAAAATCTTATCTTTGGTATCTGTTACTATCCATAGGAATTTGTTTTAGGGTTTGAAGATATATATAGGTTCATTACTATTTATGGTTTTAATTTAAGGTCTTTGTTGAGTCTTACATTAACCTTCTATTTTTCTATATTTGTATTTCTATTTATTTCTACTAGTATGAAAAATCTCGGGGTTTACAGCTTCTATTGTGGTTTTCTAGTGTCCTTTTTACATAGGAAATGGACAAAATATCAAGGAAAGGCTTAAGATGATCAAGGAAAGGGAAAAGCTATTAGACGAAAAGCACAAGGATATTGATGACTTGAGAAAGGTATCATATTTGGACATACCTAGGCATGCATGACCTGAGGCTTGTATAAGGACCTAGAATTGACAGATGTACTACATACCTAGTACGGATGACCATGCATAGGGTCCTTTTACAAATATTAGGTCATGTGTTATAGGTATCATATTTGGACATACCTAGGCACACATGACCTGGGGCTTGTATAAGGACCTAGAATTAACAGACATACCTAGTACGGATGACCACTTATAACCTAAATATGTAATGTCGGTTTTTTTTTTTACATTCATGTTAGGATTACATCATTGAGTACAACAACCTTAAAGAGAATATCGGTTGGTTTATAAAACACTTTAAATAAACATTATCCGATATTACTGGCGAGATTATGGTTGATGTTAAAAAAATTGTCAATCAGACTATAAGCAAGGTATACATAGATGAAATGCAGAATAGCCAATCAAATCAAATCAAGGGTGACGAAGAAAATGGTGGAGCCACTTACATACCTAAAGACTGCCTTCAACACAATTAGTGTGAATGCTTTACATTAATTGACACATTCAATTTTCAATTTTTGTAGGCACTTGACTCTATGGTGAAAGATATACTTTCGACATCCTCGGGTATAAGTAATAAACTGGTCACGTGCACCCGTACAAAGGTGGAGATATAACTTAGAAAACAAAAGACACCTTTAAAGAAGAAGGATAAAAGGTTAGAGAGGCATAAACTTCCTGAAATTATAGTGGTAATCCTTCACCCTAGACGATGTTTTAAATGTGCATTATAGTCTTACCTATCCGACAACATTTGATGTGTATTTCAGTATACCTGCATGCACATCCCCCAAACAGTGAATAATGTTGAGTGTTGTCTACTATCGATCGAGCACATCACCATATGAAATTACACTTTTGCCCCTACATTAGATGCTTGGTGAGTATACGTTTACTGTGAACTTTGATATAATCCAAGATGATACAGTTCCTACACATAAATTGCATGGCTTATGTGCCACTTTTTGTTGACGCAAGGTGTTGATTCATATTTGATAAGTGTTTAAAGACCATCATTATTCACATTTTTTTGATATTATAGCATATGGATGTTGTCACGCCTCGAAAGAGTATCCTAAACGTGGCAGTTTGCCGTACATAATATTAAAGCCTGGGAATGACCACTTCAGTCATGTGAAGGCTTCCATACTATGTACAAGGCGTCTAACACATCGAGGAGACACATTGGAGAGATACATTTTATATTGATATACTTGAGTAACAATGTAAAGGAAATACAATTTACTATACTTTAGATACAAATCACTATACTTCATATACGAGTCATTATACTCCAAAATACAAATCATAAAACTTCAATTACATTCATCCACAGACTTCCCTACATAAACTATTACAAGGCAAACACAAAATCTAGCCAATAACTTCAAGCATTCCTAATCTTTGCCGAAATCTTGTAGTCATTCTCGGCTCCAACCATTTCGGTCCCCACTTTGCATTCTTGAGATAACCTGTTCATTCAAACATCTATTGGGGTATAAGCTAAACTAGCTTAGTGAGAATTCCCTTAATTCCGCACCATAACAAGCAAGTTATAATCAACCATATGCTATGCATGAACAAATACATGTGCAAACAATTATGTATGGGTATTCGGAACCCACACACAAAACAGATTTACACCCTTCGTATCTTGGGTTAGGGATGGTATTGAAGTCTACACGACTGCTGCCAGTCCCCAAGCCCTCTGCTCATAGCACTCGACTCGGCTAGGCTCACACATGGAATGCATCCCCGGTGCGCCTCAGTTCCCTATGAATGAGCTCTGATACGGGGTCTCATTATCCAAATGAGTCCTCGGACCATACCGATCGACCTGCGTAGGAGTAGCACGCTACCAAATGCAATATGTCCGATACGATGCATGACCAATTTAATTTTTGCTTAGGTCAAGATAGTCATACATTTTTTAGAGTGACCAACCAATATCATACACATAATAGAAATAATATGAACAGTGCAGTTATCCAATCAAATCGTGGTTTCGATATGCTTTAGTATTCCTTGGCATACATTCATCACAGTCTCATCATATATCCCATCCCCATTCGTATCGATTTTTATCTTGTTCCTATAATTCTAATGCAATTAGCTACAAGCACAAATAAAGTAACAAAATAAGGGGAAAACTCACTCGGCCATTGGATCACCAGTCTCTTAGTAATAGTAATTCGGTGGTAGGGAATCATCGAATTCGGGATTACCTAAAAACGAAGAAATACTCTAATAAGTATTTCAACTCAAACTAATCCAAACGATCTTATACAAACTATCAAATCCGTAATTTTCGTCTTAAGTGGAAATTCCAACTTAAAACGGCCATAATTTAGTCATTTTAACTCGGAATCTCGCAAATTATATATCGATTTCTATCTACTTCGAAAGATCTATCTATTTCTAATATTATATTTAAGTTTTGAAAACTTTGAAGCTTCAAAAAGGTCGGATCATATTAGGGCAGTAGCAATTTCAACTTCCGAAAAATAGTTTTGTAAATATTTGAAATGTTCCTACTACATAAATTAGCTATGCATGCAACATGAGTGATTTCCTATCATGAATGACATGAGATGAGCTTAATGTATGCATGATCTTGATGATTTTTGCTAAAAGAAAATTTTATAACTTTTTATTTTGCAAGACCATAATAACAACTACTTATGAAAAATCTAGTTTCCTAACTTTGATCATTTCCATTTGTTTTGGATTGATTACTTAAGAAAATATAATTATTTTGTTAAAATTGAGTCTTCATTATATCTATTACTTATGACATTCATTTCTACATAAAAATTTCTATTTTACACTTTGTAAACATGTTTTCAAGTGGGTTGATTCCAAAATCCGAATTTTATAGAAATTAGTTTTTTTTTTTGGAGTGATTCCTTCAAGTAAAAATCATTTGATATTTAGAAAATTAGGGCTCAATCATACATAACCACTAAGGACTTCACTTTTTCATAAAAATTTGCATTTTACACTTTGCAAATATGTTTTCAAACAAGATTTACTCAAAAATCCGAATTTTAGATAATCCACTCTTTGGACGATTCCTTTGGGAAAAACTTGTTTAATGCATTAAAATTTAAGGCTTTACTATATCCACTACCTAAGGACTTCATTTAACACATAAAACTTTTATTTTGAACTTAGATAATAGGTGTTTTCATGGGCATCATCCAAAGTTACGAATTTTACAAGTTGACTACTAACTCCAAATTTTCCATCTTGATTCCACTTCTTGTTTTACACATTAATCTCATCAAAACTCCTTTCGACTTATAAAAATCACTACTTAATGATACCCATTACCTATATACTTCATTTTTCACATAAAACATGAGTTTTGGAGTTGATAAATGGATTCTAAAAATTGGTCTTGGTTGAGATCCGAATTTACAAAATTTATTCTTGGACATTCCTTTTGATAAAATCTATCTAAACTCATGAAAATCCATCCCTTACATATCCTATCTTAAGAGCCTTTCATTTCTTAAATAAAAACTTCATTTTTGAGTTGGAAAACATGTTTTTAAAATATACCTTGGCCAAAATCCAAAAATGAGATTTTTATTTTGAAAATAACTTTTGGAAATCACCTTTAATTCTTGTAAAAAGAAGTCTTGATGATATACATATATCAAGCCTTCATTATCTTAAGTAAAAACTTCATTTTGACATTTGGAAAGTGGTTTTTAAGTAGGGGTCTTGCCAAAATACGAATTTTACTATTTTTGTTCAAGTTCAAATCTAAGATCTACACATAATATGAACATGAATATAAAAGAAATGCATGGTAGTAAACTATAAACTCATAGATCTAAACTTTACTCATCAAAATCTTTCATTTATGTTATCTATACCTTAAGCCCTTTATTTTAAATGAAAAATACATTTTGAAGTTGAAAAACAACTTTTCTAAATATGGTTCCATTTTTATCGGAATTTTCAAAAATGATTTTTGTTGAAAATAAAATAGATCTTGAGCTTTCTAAAACATTCCTACTATCACCATGCTACTACAAGTTATCCATGAACATAAAACAAAGTTTAATGCATTTTATAAACTCAAAACACTAGATCTAGTTTACTACACTAATTTTAAATGCATGAATCACTAAGATGGACATGTGGATAATGGATCTATGCATAAATCATAAGAAATAACAAAAATAACAACTCAAATAACAAGATCTATGGCATAAACGAAAATCAAAGCTACAAAAAGTTAGATCTATAAAATATAACTACTTTAAACAAGAAAATAATAATGATACAAGAGATTAATCATAAGGAAGAGGAGTGTTTCATTTTTGGTATCATCATTCTAAGCTTTTAAGCTTATGGAAGGTCATTTGATGCATGAAACTCTCATTACACTTTACCTATATCACCTATGGAGGCTTTAAGAAGGAAGTTTACTTAAAAATCTTCAAGAAATATACATGGAGGCTCATGGAAGAAATGGGGGCAGCTTGTTCCTTGAAGAAACAAGAACACAAAGAAGAAAGAAAGAGAGGAAAATGAGAGAGAAAAGTTAATGAATGGTAAAGAGGAAAATGTGTAAATGAAAGAGAGAGAAAATGTGTGTAATAAATAAATGAAAGAAAAAATAAATAAAACCAAGGCAGCCAAAAAAAACTGTGCTACACGTGAAAGAGGAGGAGAGGAGAGAGAGGGTTCTGTTGAAATTTGACTCAAAATTGAATTGTATAATTAATGTGTAATGTAACTTCTTTAAGAAGGAGTGGAATATAATTAATTTGGTCAAAATTGAGTAAATTAAAGGACAATGGAATCCATAAAAGAGTCCAAAAATCTGCAATGAATTGATATAATAAAGTGTACAAAGATTGAAGTGAAAAAGAAGTGATGTGTGAAAGGTGTACTTGAAAGTATGGGTTGTAAGAGTACTTTCTTAATAAAAAAAAATAAAAAAATAGAAAATTTATTCCAAATATTTGTAGCAGATTTTTCATAATTAAAATTGAATAATTATTTGAATTTTTTGTGTTTTAAACAATATGTTTACCGGTTGATCAAAATACGCGAAATGGGCTATAAATGTATTTTTATAACCCGAAAAATTCTAAAAAATTATTTTATGAAGAAAAAAATATTTTTAAAATATTTTTCAATTATTAAATTAATTTATTTTATTTTTAGTATCAGGTCTTAAATAGAATCTGATCCCGTAAAAGCCCGAACTGACTAAATTTTAGAAAAACAAAATTTCTTATAATATATAAAATATTTATCTAAAAATATAAGGCTTTATAAGAATAATAAAATTGTGTAATGAAATAAAAATGAATAGTACAAAAGACTAATTAATTATCAGTAGTAATGAAATACAGATAAAAAGGTTATAAGTGTAACATTTATAATCCAAAAAATTATATAACTGATATATTTGGAAATCTTATGAAATTACGAGTCTAACGGTACAAATGATATATTTTTGATATCTCAAACCCCGGGACATGCTTTTCGAAGTCTGTATCCTAACGGGTTTGAAATAGGTAAAAAATTTACCAATATGATATTTTTAAACAAACTTATATTACTACGAGCTATGCTACATATTTAAACTACATCTTGGCCTCTAGGGTTAGGGGCGCTAGATTGCTGGACTTAAGCTATTGTATTCCGGTTAGGGTTTCCAGGTGATTTTCCGGTTTAGATCTTTGCCAATTTGGAAACTGATATTTTATGTTTATACAACATATTTAATTTGAGAAATTTATTTTACATTTCATTTTTGTAAGTATTTAATATCTTTTAACGTTTTCAGAATTCTTGAATTGGGTTTCATTTCCGAAAGTTAATCGTTATTTACTTTTTAAGAATTTGTTTTTGGGTTCTATATTATTCGATTTTATAAGTCGGAGTTACGTATAGAATTTGTCGTATGTAGTGGTTTTGGAACTGAAGTATGTTGAGTTCTTATTTTATTTTTAAGGATTCTTATTTTTCTCAAGCTTTGGAAATTTCTGGATTCACTCGTGTTTTTGGAATAGTTGAAATTCGGTTTTAATTTGGAGTGATTTTTAGGGTTTATTTTCGAAGTTCATTTTGGAATTATTTATTGAAATTTTCCGAGGCTTACAGATGTTATGTGAACTATTAAGGAAAATGATACTTAATTGGGTTAAAACATCATTTTGGGAGTAAAGAATAATTTTGAGATTAATGGAGATTTTTGGATGAGTCAAGCAAGACCTTACTTAAGAAATAGGAATTTGGAAGATTTACAACATATATGATCTTTTTACATAGGCTATGTAAAGTACCCATGTTGACGATGAAAGATGGATAGAGACATTTTTGAAAGTACATAGCCTGTACACAGGCCTTACTTGGGGTCGTGTAGCCTCACAGTCAAGAGAATTTGCCAGTTTTTATCCAATACAGCCTCGAACACAGGCCGTGTAGGCTAGTTGTGCAGGAATGTTTGATCTCTTTCTTATAAACAAAGGCCTTGACTCGTCATTTAGATATACTTTATCATTCCTTAGAAATCCTAGAGGAGAAAATAACACTTTAAAAGAGAGAAATGCTAAGGTTATTGTAGAGATAACAAGACATCACTTTCAAGGGTTGTAATTATGTGTCTCATCTATTTTTCTATGCTCTATTATTGTAAACATCCCCATATGGGAAAATAGATCTCTTTTACCTAAGATCTTGAGAAATCCTAATCCTAATGTAGATAATTAGATTGTTTCATTAATGGAAGTTCTTGTTTCTTGAATCTATTCATGTGTTTATATTTGTTTCTTGGTTTAATATATGCGCAGTATTAGATCACTGTTTGATTCTTATTGATTTAATTGATAGATTGATTGATTAATAAGATAAAGCTAGCATGAATAGAGAAGTTTGAATGTGATTCTACATATAGATTGCATGAACTTTTTGCATAAAGATTTAATCTTTTCTAGGGAATCGTGATAGTGCAATCTTGTATGAATCTAATGATGAAAGAAATTTCCTTTAGACATATAAGGTTAAAATTTAATTATCTTGAAAGAGAGATTGATGAAATTAGGGATTCTTGCAGCTTAAGAGACTTAACAATCCATTAATGAATGTTTATTAAGAAGATGAATAGGGTTAGTGGTAAATTAAGGTTTAAGGTAATGTTTTGTGATTGATATTTATATTAAATGCATGAATACTTTGATTCTAGGGTTTGTTGATTAATTAGTTAGATATTAATTATTATTATTATTATTATTGATAACATTCGAATTAAATCAACTAGATAGTAGAATAAAGGTAATTATTAGTAGTTATAGGTCCTTAGTGGAATGATCCCTATGCTTATATTGCTACTACAATAGATAGGTACGCTTGCCTAGGGATTAATTGCAAAGTGAGAATAGGGTCTAAATTGAATTGATTGATAGCGATTGAAAAATCCACATCATGTCCTTGGTGCCGTTGCTGAGGACATGACAATATTAGGAATGCTTGATTTCTACTACTTTAGCTTTTGTTAGTTGATGTTTGGATTTCACAATTGGAACCAATCAAATTAAATTAAAACCCTATTCTTACTTTTGCAACTAGGCCTAGGCAAGCGTACCTATCAATTATAGTATTGATGTAAGCACAAGAGTCGTTCCATCAGGACCTGTAACTACTAGTAATTACCCTAATTCTACTATCTAGTTGATCTGATTCGAATGATCTTAAAATATCTAAGCAAGTAATTAATTAACAAACCCTAGCAAAAGTGAGTGCTAACACTTCTAATGACATTGGTTCACAAGAATATCCCTAATCTTGATTCACCAATAACCTTAATCCCAATCCCTTACAAAACATTCATCAATGTGTTGTTTAAGTTCTTAAACTACAGGAATCCCAAATTTCATCGATCTCTCTTTCCAGACGATTAAATTCTAATTCTATAATTTGATGGAAATATCTTTTGTCATTAGATGCATACCAAATTGCATTAGAGTTCATGATTCCTTAAAAATATTAAATGTTTATGTAGAAGGTTCATGTGATCTATCTTTAGAGTACATTTAAACCTCTCTATTCATGCTAGATCTATCTCATTAATCAATTCATCGATTAAATCAACAAGAATCAAGCAATGATCTAATATTGTACACATACTAAATCAAGAAACAATATAAACGCATGAATAGATTCAAAGAAACATAAACTTTCAGTAACAAATAATCTAATGTCTACATTAGGGTTAGAGTTTCTCAAGATCTTGGGCAAAGAAATCTATTTTTCCATAGAATAAGAAATACAATGATAGAACATGGAAAAATACTAAAGAGTTATGGCTACAATCCTTAAAGATGAAGTTTTGTGATCTCTAATAAGCTCTTATGTTTCTCCACTCTCAAATACCTAGCTTTCTCTCTAGGGTTCATAAAAAGGAAGAAGAATAATTGTCATATCCTAAAGGATACCATAAATGTGACAGTCTGCTACACTCAATATCAAAGCTTAAGATGACGACTTTGGTCATCCTAAAAGCTTGATATCGGGCGTAAGGCGTAGCTTCACAATCATAGAGGACCAACTTTGAAACAAGTTATTTAAGAAGACATTCATAATAGCAGTTAAGAATGGAAATCACAACATAAGCACCTTAAATATGAGATATAAGAGTCTTACAAATATTAAAGGGGCATTCCCCTATCAAAAGACAAAGTCCATCATAGTCTATGTTAGAACAATTACATTGGAGATTTACTTAGAAGTCTAAGTCTACAACTAGTCTTTGACTTTATCTAAAAACTCCTGAATCCAAAAGGCAGTACCTGTGAAAAGTATCTCCTAGGCGTCAACCAAAGGTAGGGGTATTGCAATAAATATCTATAAGGGGGTAAGCTTACTTGCTTAGTGAGAATTATTTCCACAAATAAAGTACTCGAACAAACAATATTCAAACAAGTTATTTAAACAAGCATACAAAATGCAACAAATACGTGAGCAAACAATACATATGATTTTCCATAAATCATATGTTGTGTTGGTTTCTCTCAATATGGATTTTGATGATAACAAAAAAAGAGTTAAGTGTTTACTAACACCTTTTATTAAGTGTGCAGAGTTTAAGTTTTATGAAAATATTTTTAAAAAGAACACAACTCAGAAAGCATTTCATAAAGTGCTTAAGGAAAGGTTTTCAAAGAACAAAAGAAAAGAAGAAACTATCTCAGAAGCAAAAACAATATTTTACAATGCTTGAATACCAGTCAGAAGGAATTTCAGAAGGCAATCTGTAAAGATTCAAAGTATTCAAGAAGCACGATCATAATGTGAAGAACTTTATAATGTTGAAGACCCAGCACCAAAGTGAATATATTTGGGTAATGCATTCAATAATGTTCCACAAAGTTGGTTCAATTATTCAAATGGAATTTAAGTTATATGGATTAAGGATTATTCTTTGAAGAATTGAAGTTTGGATAATGCATAAAGAATCACGTCTTGAAGTTCAAGATTTAGGATATAATTATTGTCTCGTGAGATTATATGAGAAGATCATCTGATGAGAGATATTTGTTGAAGACAAGATTATCCAAGATCTAGGAAATTTAGATTTCAAATGGATTAATATCAATTTGCTATTTCCATGGGATATCTACCAGAACGATGTGATCAGATTGATTATTTCAAGGATTATCTACAACAAGCTGATTCGAAATTGAACGTTGGAGTAAATCAAGCAGATCTGAATTATAAAGGATAAAGATCAGCGAGATAAGTGGGATTCATTTTTATCCGAGAAGAAGTCTTTGAAAGAGAAATACGACCAGCAGCCTTATCCGAGTTATTTGCAAGATATCAGGAAGTATTCCATTACTAGTCGTTAAAGAAAAACAAATAAATTGCAAGCTCATGAGGAACTTTAAAAACAACTCTCTTATCATGAAAAAGCAATCAAAGCTCAAAAATCCTTCAAGCGAAAATTGCCATTTATATTTTCTCATTGTATTGAAATTAAAGGATACTTTATACTTATTTCCTCAAATTGATTTGTGATTAATCTTTGTGAAATTGAGAGTTACAAGTAGGCTCAGTAGAATTGATTGTAGCTTATAGAAGCTAGGAGGATCAAGCTGAGTGCATATTATAGCCAATTGCTTTGGTTTGGCAAAAGACAACTTGTAACTTGATTTGTTTTTTAATAGTGGAACATACCGGTAAAGACAACCGGATCCCCAGCTTGATGCTGGAAGAGAGGATTGACGCTCGAGGCGGAACCTCTATAAATTGCTTTGCACTCTTCTATACCCTATCTTTTAAACTTTCGTATATTTGTGATTATATATTTAAGCTACGTTCTAAATTCAGAAACTATTTTAGAGGGTAACTGGAAGTGAATTAACCAAACGGAGACTACTTTAGAAACTAATATCTAGAAGTTTATTTTGGTTTTAATCATAATCAAACTGTAATTCTTGAATCTTTTTGTATTCGAATTGTAATTTAAATTGTTATTTATTAAGTTTGTTGTTTTCCATTAAGTTTAAGAATCCATTTTTTATTAATTAACCAAGTTTGAGAATTTTGTAAAGATTTTCAAAAGATTTAATTTTTAACCAATTCACCCCCCCTCTTGGTTAACTTTTGGGACCAACATGTTGAATGGATTTACCCCTCCATTAGGGGTTAGGTGTTCCGGGCCGTAAGGCCATAATTTACAAATGAAGTTTTTGTAGTTTTTATACGAGCCACTACTAACTGCTAAAATACAGTTAATTTAGGTGTCTAATCACTATTTTAATCGAGCAAACATTCGCCATAAAGTAAATTTTCGGGTTCTACGAACCTCACTACTATGCCCTTGTCCCACCAAGAGTATAGTAATGAATGCAATGTGACTCAATACGTGTTATGCATAAATCATTTTGTTAAAGTAATCATGGCATAATATTAGATGTTTTAATAGTGATCATAGAGTTTACGGACATATCATTTCTATACTAACTCAAGCAATATTTATTTAACAATTCCCGTCTCGATATGCTTAATACAATTTCAACCATATATGAAAGGCACATGCACTTTCATGTTCTTATCTTTTATCGAGATGAAAATTGTTAAATAAATATTGTTTGAGTTAGTATAGAAATGATATATCTGTAAACTCTATGATCACTATTAAAACATCTAATATTATGCCATGATTACTTTAACAAAATGATTCATGCATAACATGTATTGAGTCACATTACATTCATTACTATACTCTTGGTGGGACAAGGGCATAGTAGTGAGGTTTGTAGAACCTGAAAATTTACTTTATGGTGAATGTTCATCCAATTAAAATAGTGCGTAGACACTCAAATTAACTACATTGTATCAGTTAGCAGTGGCTCGTATAAAAACTATAAATGAAGTTTTTGTAGTTTTTATTCGAGTTACTGCTGACCACTAAAATGTAGTTAATTTGGGTGTCTGCTCACTATTTTAATCGGGCAAACATTCGCCATAAAGTAGATTTTCAGGTTCTACGGATCTCACTACCATGCCCTCGTCCCACCAAGGATATAGTAATGAATGCAATGTGATTCAATACGTGTTATGCATAAATCATTTTGTTAAAGTAATCATGGCATAATATTAGATGTTTTAATAGTGATCATAGAGTTTACAGACAAATCATTTCTATACTAACTCAATCAATATTTATTTAACAATTCCCGTCTTGATATGCTTAATACCATTTCAACCATATATGAAAGGCACATGCACTTTCATGTTTTTATCTTTTCTTAATTTTAATATTGCTAATCTACAAGAAAAAAAATAAGTACAAGAATGTAGGAAATTAAACTCACTTAGCCATGGCAGTAGAAAGCTCTTAGTTGAAGAAGTCTTCTGGATAAGGAAACTCGGGCTCTTCGTTGCCTAAACAAGAGAAATACCTAAAATGAGTATTTCTTGAAGTTCTACTTAAACTTGCAAATTCTACTTTTCTAAGTTCGTCAAAAATTATACGCAGTGAAATTCCAACTTAAAAGGGCCATAAGTTTTTATCATAAAAGGTCATTTGGGTTCCAAAAAGATGCGATACATAATTGTTACAAAAATCTTAACCCTTAAAACATGATTTTTCCGAGCTTTTTTATCAACCAAAAATCTCATAGCAAACATATATATATATATATATATATAGTTAAAAAATCATTTTAATACATATGCAGCTCATATTATACACATGATTCTAACAATGTTGCCTTCATCAATGATTTTTCATGAAACAACTTGTCTTACTAGTTGAAAAAGAGAGGTTGACAAAGATTATTTGAAGTTGTTTGGAAATAAATATAAAGATTTTTGAGCCATTAAATACATGATATAATTTATTTTTCCTTAACTCTTAAAAGAAAAATTTGATTAAAAAAATTTAGTCTTTGTAAGTTATCTACAAATTTTATTTCCTAAGTAGACTTTACTTGGTGAGTTGATTTAAACTTGTTTTGAAAAGCCTATTTTGATCTTTGTACTTATTAAAAGGTTAGTGAGGATTTTATAAACAAGTTTTTAAGAAAATCTCTCATAGCAAAGTATCATCAACATTAAGGTTTTAATGATAATTTTTTTTAAAAGAGTAAAGAATTTCTTGGTTAATTTTCGAAAAGTTCTTGTATATTAACAATACTAAAATCCATGGTGAACTTTGTCTACAATTCTTTGAAAAGAATTTTGTTGATATGAAATTTCTAAATCTTAATGGAACTTTTCCTCAATGATGAAATTACATTTTTAAAGTGATTTGAGCTTATTTTCTTTTTACTTAAGAAAGAACCTTTTTAATTCTTATTAAGATAACTATCAACATGATCATACATGAATATGGGTTTATAGCTAAGTAACATGACAAAAATATTTAATAAGAAAGATGAAAAATATAGAGATAAACAAATAATAAATATCAAGTATTGGAAGTTTTAGCTTGAATTAAGGCTTCCAGACTTAGACATGGGCAATTCTAAAAAGAAAGAAAAAACAAAAGAAATAAGAAAAATTGTTTTAATTTGACGAGGATAAGTCTAAGACTAGAAAGACTAGTCTTAATATAAAAGCATGGAATAACTAAATAAATTACAAAGCATAAATAAATAAATAACGGTTATATTAGTGAGCTTATATGCTCTAAGAAATATATATATATATATACACATAAATATATTTACTAATATATAGAAGTTAGATTAGAACAATAATAATAACATGTAACAATATAACAATAATAAAATGAGATTTATTCATGAACATGAACAAAACATGAACATAGTATTGCTTTCATAACACTTAGATGTTTAGGAAACACACACTATGATCATGTTAAGTTACATAACAAGGTAAGAAAGTATAGGTAAGAGTTTTACCTAAAATAGATATATGGATAGTGGTAAAAGAGAGGTTTTAGTAGTATGTGGATAGTGGATATATGAGAAGATGATGAGAGATTTTGGAGAGAAAAGTTTAGAGGTAATTTTGAGGGAGTTTGAGTAAGGTAAATGAGTATATGAAAGAAATGGAGGGAGGCATCGGTTTGAGAGGGAGAAGAGAGAGAGAGATATTTGTTTTGTATTTTTATTAATTAAAAGTAATAATTTGTAAGATATGATGTGAATAAAATTGTATGGGAAAACTAAAAAGTAATAAATAGGTATAGTAGAGTATAAAAATAGGTGGTAGAAAAGTATAAATAGGTGAATAGTAATGAATAATATAGAATAGTATTATGAATAGTAGATAAGACAAATTAATACCGGTAGTAAAGAAAATACGCATAATTAAGCTATATCTGATATTTTTAGATACTAAAAAATTATAAAATTGATATTTTTGAAATCTTTATATTTTTACAAATCTAACGGTGTCATTGGAATATTTTTACCATCAGATGTACTAGGGCATGGTTTTCGAAATCTGATCCCGTTCGAATATGAAACAAACTAAATTTTAACAAATATAATATTTTTAAGCTTTCTTATATTATTATGGGCTATAATCCACAATTATCTTAATTCCGTTGTTTAGGGGTTAAGAGCGCGAGATTGCTGGATCTAATATACTAGGGTTTGTTATAGATTTGTTGATTTTAGAATTTTCGATTAACCTCTAGTTTAGGGTTTAAACATAAACCATGGCATAAAATCTAGGGGCATACAATATTGATATGTTCTTAAAAAGATGAGTTAAGCCTGTTATTTATAGAAAAAGGAAAAATTGGTCCTACACGGGCGTCCTACACGTCTTGTGTTAGAGCCCGTGTACACTTAATACTGGTGAAAACATTGTAATCTGAGGCTATAACCACGAACACAGCTTGTATACTCTGGTCATGTACTTTCAAAAACTATTATGGTCCCTTTTCAACTCCTGCACAAGTATCCTAAATAGCTTGTGTCGCCTGCTTGTGTTTTAAAAATCCTTGTTGGTCACTTTTTGACTCCAATACCAATGTTCTACATAGCTTGTGTAGAAAGTTATGTATGTTATAAATCTTCACTTTCTCAATTTCTTCATCAAGATTTTCATTAACTCATCCAAATTTCTTCATTATGCTCATCATCTTCCTTCATCCTTAAAATTGATATTTTAACTAAATAAGTATTCTTTTCCTTAATAATTCATATAAAATCTATATAATAACATATCAAAATAATGTGAATAATAAGGTTCTTTAGACACTTATCATTAGTATATGATTATCTCTTCTTTCTCTTCTCATACATTATTGAAGGAAGTCTAACTCCAATTGTTAACCTTTTTGCAGTGAATGACAAGAAGCTCATCTGCTTGACTTCTTGACTTAGATCTTGAGATCGGACGAGCACTCTACAAATGGTTGAGAGCTAGTGCAAAAGACATTGCCAGAGCATTAGTTTTTGAAGAAGAATCATTGGATGTTAAGGATACGGATATAGCTAGTAACAACAAAGAAGTTCCAAAGACCAACTTAGATTACGCTAGACCGACAATTGATGGTACTGAGCCTACTATTGTGAAACCCCCCATTGCGGTGAATAACTTTGAGATTAAGAGTGTGGTGATTCAAATACTGCAATAGTACTATTATTTTGACTTTTTACCTGATGAAGACCAGTATACTCATATTCAAACATTCTTAGAAATTTGTGAGACGTTTAAGAATAATGAAGTTACTGATCATGTAGTAAGACTACGTCTTTTTCCTTTCTCCTTAAGAGGCTGAGCCAAGTAATGATTATATTCTCTAGGTGCAGTGCCATAATAACTTAGAGGGATATGGTCGAACAGTTTCTTGACAATTATTTTCTGCCTTCTAAGATAGCTAAGTTATGGAATGACATCTCATCGTTCAGCCAGCAGGATTCTAAAACGCTATATGATGCATGGCAACGATGGTAGGATTTTGCTGAAAAAATGTCCCTACCATCAGGTACCCAATTGGATGCAAGTGCAAACATTCTTTAATGGTCTCAACACTGCCACTCGACAGTTGGTAGATGCCATGGTTGGTGGCATCTTAAATGCAAAAATGCCTAAGAAGTCACTGAAAGTATTTGAAGATATGGCAAATAATAACTACAAGTAGGACAGTAATAAGGGAGAGCAAAATGTGGCTGGTACGTATGAAATAGATATGATGACTACTATACTTGCAAAGATTGATGGATTGAGCAAGCAAGTAATGGAAGCTAAGAGCCAACTAACACCTCTATTCCAATATGGGAATTCTTGTGCTAAAAATTATTATCTCAAAGAACCTGAGCAAATAGATTATGTGGGAAATCAAGGTCGATATCAGAACAATCCATATGGCAATACATATAATGCAGGATAGAGGAATCACCTTAATTTCTCCTATGCTAACAATCAGCATGTGCCAAGATCGAATTACCCAAAACCTAGATTCCAAAAGCCATAACTGCACCTCCTCAGCAACTTCCACAACTTCCTGCACCCCCGCCACAGGAGAAGAAACCCAGTCTGGAAGAGCTTATGACACAATTTATTCACAACTTTGAAGCTTGCCACTAGAACTAGGAAGCCTCAATTCATAATTTGGAAAATCAGATTGGTCAGCTTGCTAAGATGCTATGTAAGAGGCAAGCTGGTTCACTTCCCAGTAATACAAAAGAGAATCTGAAGGAGCAGGCAAAGGCTATTAGCCTGAAAAATGGGAAGGAAGTGGAATACAGGAAGAGGAAAGAACCAACAGGAGAAAAAACTCAAAATCCTAAGGAAAAGAAAGTTTAGGTAGATAAGGGGCAACCTCCTAAGGTAAAAGCCTATATCCCCCCAATTCTTTAACTAGCTCGCCTTAATCAAGATAGAGAAAAGGAACAATTTGGCAAGTTTCTATAACTTTTTAAACAACTCCATATCAATCTACCTTTGGTGGAGGTACTCTCTCAGATGCCTAAATACACCAAATTTTTGAAGGAGTTATTATCTAGCCAAAGGAAACTTAAAGATATGTCAACTGCAATAGTAGGAGCCGAATGTTCAGCTATTATTTAAAACAAACTTCCAACCAAACTAAAGGATCCTGAGAGTTTCAAAATCCCATGTGCAATAGGGGAGCTCCCTATAGATAGGGCTCTTGCAGATTTAGGGGCAAGCATTAATCTAATGCCCTATTCATTGTTCAGATGGCTAGGTTTGGGAGACCTTTGTCCTACTAGAATAAGCCTGGAGTTGGTAGACCGCTCAGTCAAATTACCAAGAGGAATCATCGATGATGTACTTGTGAAAATGAGGAATTTTATATTTCCTATAGATTTTGTCATACTGGAGATGAATGAAGATAAGGAAGTACCTTTGATCTTGGGTAGGCTGTTTCTAGCCACTGCAAGGGTTGTCATTAATGTAGGTGATGGGAGATTGATACTCAGAGTAGGTGATGAAGAACTTACAGTGACGATTCCAACAACATTGAAGAAACCAATGGTAACTGATGATTCTTCTTTTAGTGTTGATATTATTGATTCTTCAATGGTGGATTTTACGTATGATATATTATGTAAGGATGTTTTGGAGTTGAGTTTGATCAATTCATAAGGGGATGAAGACTATGTAAACCCCTGAAATTTTCATAACTCTTATAAAATAATCCTGGAGTTAAATACCCAAACTAAGACCTTGAAAAATTGACCTAAGTTAAAACCAAATTCTAAACAAAGTTCAAATACGAAATTTTGAAAACTTAAGAAAAAGAGAACCTTAAAAAATAAAAATAGAAATTTAATAATCATTTAATTCAAAATCCATACGTGAACAATTTATCTTTCTGATCCCTAACACACAAATTGAGACGATACATCCAAATAACACTCAACGACAAAATACTAAAACATTAAACCCTTCGGTAAATTTTAGAATAAAAAACTTCAATTACCGCCAAAAGTCAAACAAGGTCAACTCATAACCTTAGACTCGACTAAACAATCCGGAGATTTGTTAAATACTAAATGAACCATAAAAAATAAAGTAAAAACTTAAATTTTGAACAAAAAATATAATATGGTCATAAACCCCAAAAATTTATGATCGTATGAGTAAATCATAAGACTGGAATTAAAACTGGATTCCTAAAAGTCAACACGCCCTAGTAAGACTAGATCCGATAATCCCGTGCACCAAACCCTTCAATAATAAAATTGAGTTAATAATAAATTATAGTCCATAATAATATAATGAAGCTTAAAAATATCAGATTCTTCAAAATTTGATTCGTTTCGGACCCGAACGAGAGTAGATTTCGAAAATCGTGCCCTGGTGTACCGAATAGTAAAAATATTTTGATAATTCCATTAAACTCGTAATGATATAAGGATTCAAAAAATATCAGTTTTAGAATTTTACGGTAACTAAAAATATTAGATATAGCTTATTTACGAGTATTTTCCTTACTACCTATAATTTATTTATCTTGTTTACGATTCATTGTACAATTTTTAGTATTCATTATTATTCATTTATCTATACTTTTTCTTACTAACTATATCTTACAACCTATAAATCTATTTCTTACATTTATTTTTCCAATATTACTTTTTACTTAACTTCTCTTATACTTTACTTACTTTTCTTTGCTAAAAGTATTTTTTTATCACATCTTCTCTCCCGCTTCCCATGTTGCGGACCACCTATCTCCCTCTTTCCCTCCATTTCTTTTTTTTTTTTTCGTTTATTTAGTTAACTCATAATTCTCTCTACTTTTATCTATAGATACCCATTTCCTCTTTCACTTCTTACACACTTTTCGTTTACCATAACAAAACTCTACCAAAATCATTTCTCAACTCTCCCAAAATTCTCTTCCTAACTGTCTCTTCTTTCATAAAACTACCAAAACTTCATTCCTTCTTTAACTAACAAATAATTTTAGGTAAAGAGTTTCTATATTCTTTTTCATGTTATGTAACTTAACATGACCATAGTGTGTATTTCCTAAACCTACAAGGTTATAGAAGTAATAATATGTTCATGTTTTGTTATTATTCATGCCTAAACTTCCATTTTGTTATTACTGTTATTGTATTGTCATTATGTTGCTACATTGATATTGTTGTTATTATTGCTTCTATTCTAACTTTATATATATTATTATGTATATGTATATCTATATTTCTTAAACCATAAAAACTCACTAATCTAACATCTTACTAACATGCTCTTACTCTTATTGCTCTTATTATGCTTTTTATTTTCTTTCTTTTTCTTAGTGGAACTAGTCATTTCTTAGTTCCAGGATACATTGATGAAGTTGAGGCTCCTAATACTTGACCTTACTTATATACTTATTTGATTCTTATATCTCTCTCTATCTTATTATAAATTATTCTCATAGTTACATAATCATATGCATGCATGACTATGCTGTTGTTATCTTAATAAAAATAAAAAGAGTTTTTTTCTTTAATAAAGAAAATAAAACTAAAATCTTTTTAAAATAAATTTTTACCACTTAAGAAAGATTTTTCCATCAGAGACTTCGAGTTTTTGTTTCAACAAATCCTTTTTAAAAGTTAGACAAGTCCATCATAAATTTTTTGTGATATTATTATGATAGATTTCTTCAAAGATTCAACTAAGTGTTTTCATTATACACTCTCTTTTCAAATCAATAAAAATAAAAAATTATTGTTTAAAATTTAATGTTGATAATTATTTATTATGCAAAACTTTCTTAAAAACTTATTTATAAGATTATCACCAACACTTTAACTATCACGCCCCAAAGGGTACCCTAAATATGACAATCTGCCACACTCGATATTTAAACTCAAGTAAGGCAACCTTAGTCTTTCCATGAGTTTGAACATCGGGTGTAAGGCTCACTTTCAACATATATGGACCATACTTTGCTTCGAAATAGTTTAAGGAGACATACATAGCAACAAAAATGCAAATCATAACAGTTACCTTTAGATTTATTCTATTATATGATCTAAGAGGCATATCTCCGTAAAAAACATTAAGAGTTCTCAGACTCTCAAAGTCTCTTATATTATCCTTCAAATAAAAATTTAGGAGACTCAACTAGAAGTCCATGCCTACGTCTAGGTTTCGGCTTCATCAAAAGCTCCTTAGTGTCCAAGAGCTGTACTTGATGATAGTGGCTCCTTCAAGATAGCCATAAGTATTCATACTGCAACAGGAAACTATTGGGGTATAAGCTTACGAGCTTAGTGAGATTTCATTTCCAATAATTTGTACTTGACTATAGAATATAACAGACAAATTATTAATATCTATATGAAATGCACAAGCAAATGAGCATACAAGCATATGACTTTCTGGGAGTCATATGTGAATGGATTTACGCCCTCCATTCGGGGTTAGGATAGTCCATAAGACATGCAACCATAAATTCCAATTTTGAGTGGGGTGGTCCATAAGACATGCAACCATAATCCCGATCTCTTTCTCTTTTTATACAACCTCTGTTGTTTCATTGTAGTAGTTTTATGTGCCTACTCCACATCCGTTAACTTAAGCAATCTCGCATCCTTAATGTTAACATAGGCCCCCTCGCCTTCCGCTAATATACTTTTGTCCCACCAAAGGTATATTAGCTAATGCAATGTGACTCACTACGTGATATGCATGTACAGTTTTATTCATATAACCATGGCATGTTAATTATGTAAATTAAATGTGATCACAGAGAATTTCAGACAATCCAAGTCTATACTAGCTCA
This sequence comes from Combretum micranthum, assembly GCA_024138025.1. NCBI lineage: Eukaryota > Viridiplantae > Streptophyta > Magnoliopsida > Myrtales > Combretaceae > Combretum > Combretum micranthum. The sequence goes on from JAMXBD010000522.1 coordinate 506,435, forward strand.
TACAATATTTACCACAAGTTTCGTTTCGATATACTGAACATTCATTCACCCAAGAATAGATCACAACTCATCTCCATTTTATCTTTCCCTAATTCTAATGCCACTATGTTTACAAGCACATACACGAGCACAACTATTTAAGAAATGAACTCACTTTGCCATGGCGTAGAAATCCACTTAATCGTAACTGTTCCCGAAAAGGTCTAGTTCGTCTCCCGTGATTCCTAATCAAAAGAAATGACGCTAATGAGTATTTTTATGAAGTTTGAATGAACTTATAAATTTTATTCTATCAAGTTCGTCCAAATTCGTCTAAGAGGGAATTCCAACTTAAAACGGCCATAACTTGGTCATTTTAACCCGGAATTCTGCATATTATATACCGATTTCTATCTACTTTGAAAGATCTATCTATTCCTAGCATTATCTTCAAGTTTCAAAAATGTTTAGGTCACGAAATAATCTGATCAGTTCTGATCGGTCGAAATTTCCAATTTCGAAAAATAGTTTTGTGGATGTTTGTGATGTTTCTAGCATATAGATCAACCATACATGCAATATTGATGATTTCCTATCATGAATGGCATGATATGAGCTTGATGCATGCATGCTCTTGATATTATTTACTAAAAGGAAATTAAGAAACTTTTTTATTTGTAAACTCCATGACTATTCACTTTCAAGAGAACTAGTTTCTTAACTTTGACCATCCCCTTTATTTTGGATTTATTTTCTTAAGAAAATCAAATTATTCTCGTTCAAATTGAGTCTCCATTATACCTATTACTTAAGCCTTCATTTCTACATAAAAATTTGCATCTTACACTTTGTAAATATGCTTTCAAATAGGATTTATTCAAAAATCCGGATATTTGGAAATTAAATTTTTATGATTCTTTTGGGAAAAACTTGTTCAATGCATTAAAATTTAAGGCTTTACTATACCTATCCCTTAAGGAATTTATTTATTACACAAAAATTTCATTTTGAGTTGAAAAAATAGGTGTTTTCATGGCATTACTCCAAAATTACGAATTTTCTAAATTGAGTAGTAACTCAACATCTTTTATATTGTTTCTACCCTTTGTTTTACATATTAATCTCATCAAAACTCATTTCAACTTATAAAAATCATTACTCAATAATACCTATTACCTATACCCTTCATTTTTCACATAAAACATGAGTTTTAGAGTTGACAAAAGGGTTTTTAAAATATGGCTTTGAAATCATACGAATTTGTCTTTGAACATTTCAAACAAAAACCCTTCCTTTGTAAGTTCCTTGTTTTATTTGCCCAATGATCTACCAACTACAACATCTATATACAAAAAACAAAGCCTTTATGAGCATTAATGCATGAAAACATAAATTATCCATAAGATCATAAATGTCAAGTATGGTATAAGCATCTAAAAGCTAGATCTACTACTTATGATGTATGAAATGAAGTTTAAAAGCATGAACATGGGTTTTTATGCTAGATCTCTACTTTACCCTACTTTTACATGCATAAACATGAAAATAATTCAACAAAAACTTAATCAAACACAATATCTACTCTTGTGATGGCTTGATATTCATGTAGTAGCATTTTCTTGTCCCTAGCAAGTGCTCATGGGGACTTAGAGTGAAAACACTCATGAATAATCTTACTATTACAAGATTAAATGGTAGGAAAACTTAAGAATCATCACCTAAAGCTTGAAATAGATGAGAAAAGAAGAAGAAATGAAGCTTGTGTGTGTGTGTGTGTGTGTGATGGGGGTAGAGGCTCATGGCAACAAGGAGAAATGGAGAGAGGATTTTGTGATTTTTGAACAAATGAAATAAAGTGGAGGAGAGAGAAAGTAAATTATTATTTATATCAAGTGAATTAGGGTTTTTTTTTTAAGTAATAAAAGGAGATAAAATAAATCAATTTGGAGGCATAAATGGGGGGTCATGTGCCGGCCAAGTGAGGGGAAAGAGAGAGGGAGAGTTGAATTTGTTTAAAAATTGAAATTTATGTAATAAAAGTGTTAAATGTAATAATTTATTTAAGAGACAAAAATTTATTGGAAAAGAAAATATAATGAGTGTTTGTAAGGATGTAAGATTAGGGTATGAGTTGTGTGTGTAGTCGGTTGTACTTGTGAATAGTGATAGATAGTAGACAAGACATTTACTTTATCGGTAGTAAAGAAAATACGGAAAAATACTATAACTGTAATTTTTATAACCCGAAAAATTATAAAACGTATATTTTTGAAATCCTTATAAAATTTTAGTTGTAAAGAATATTTCGGAATATTTTTCTGAATTTCCAATTCCAGGGCTTGCTTTTCCGTAATGGAGCTTGGGAAGGCCCGGAATAGAAAATTATTTGAAATCAAAACTTTCTATGGTTTGAAATATACTTTAAAACAACAATCCACATTAAATTATTCTATAGAGGTTCTTTTAAATTGAAATCGAAGAAAAGCCAGATCTAGGGTTTCTAGGTTTCCTTTTTCAAGCTCAAACAAATCCGGTTTAAGGTTTTGGTTTCCGATTTCCGAAGTTTACTTAGTTACAAGAAAAACCGGGTTTACATACAACCCGAAAAATTATATAACTGATATATTTGAAATTCTTAAGAAATTATGAATCTATCAGTACTAATATCATATATTTAATATTTCAAATCCCGGGGCATGCTTTTCGAAGTCTATACCCGATCGAGTTCGAAATAGATCGAAAATTTGCTAATCTCACTTTTAAAACATCCTAATATTATTACAACCTAAACTACACCCTTTACTCATATTCCGACTCCTTGGCTTAGGAATACGGGAATGCTGGATTTAAACTACTAGGGTTTTCTTGGGAATTATTGACTTAGGTTTTCCAGTTGACTTTCCGGTTTAGAACCCTGCCAACTTGGAAACCGATGTTTTATGTTTATACAACATGTTAAATTTGAGAAATTTATTTTAAATTTTATTCTTGTAAGTATTTAATATCTCTTAGCATTTTTCGAAATTCTTGGATTGGGTTTTATTTTCGAAGGTTAATCGTTAGTTACTTTCTTAATAATTTGTTTATGGGCTCTATATTTCTCGATTTTATAAGTCAAAGCCAAGCATAAAATTTGTTATACGTAATGGTTTTGGGTTTGAAGACTATTAAGTTCTTATTTATACCTAAGGATTTTTTTCTTTAAGATTAAGAAATTTCTGGATTTGTTCAAAATTTTGGACTAGTTGAAGTTCGGTTTTGATTGTGAGTCATTTTTAAAGTTTATTTTAAATGTTTATTTTGGAATTATTTATTGAAATTTTCCAAGGCTTACATTAACAAACATTAAGAATTAAATAATCTTTCTAAGTCAAGTTTAAAATCAACCCACTAGTTAAAGTCCACTTAGAAATTAAATCGGTATATAGCTTAAGGAACTAAGTTTTAAGAAGTAAAATCCATTTTTTTCTTTTATGGAATTAAGGAAATACAAATAATAGTTATAATAATTAGACACTCACTTGTAACAAAACTAAAGATTTTCTAATAAAGGTCTATGTATGGAAAAATAACGAATTAATAAAGAAATATTATAAGAATGAAAGTTTAGAACAAGTCACTCACTATATTTTTCTTATATGCTAAAACTGAAACATTTTTTTTTTTTGTTATACAACTTGGAATGATTTTTCTCACAACCATATAAAGGTTTATATTTTGGAAAAAAATTAGTTAGAAGAAGTTTAGCATGAAAATAAAACATTAATGTACTCAAAATAAATATGAAATCATGATTTCCTTTAATTAAGTTTCACATTTACAAAATCTAAGAATTAGAATTTTGTTTAAAGAGTCAAACTTAGAAAATTCTTTAAAAGGGAATACACTTGGGTTTTTATGTGACAAATAGATAAAACCATGTTTTATAAAATAAATGTCAAATCAGAAATTGTGAACAAATATAAGACCTTTAAGGATTTTAAATATATATATATATATGTATTGAATTATGATTTTCTTATTGCTAAGTCATAAATTTAAAAAATAGCAATTTCATCACAAATCATAGAATGATCCTTCACTAAACTTTAACTTCCACAAATATTGTTTACAAATTTTATTTTTAAGATAACATCACTAGAATCATGCATATAATATAAGTCCATGTATATATTAAAAGGATTTTTTGAACTAAATAAGTATTTACATGTTAAATATGGAATTTTTGGATGAAATAAAAATTAGAAAACTACAAATTAAGGCTGAAATTTTCGTGTAAGATTTGCACCAATCTTTTTTTGAATAAAAATGACTTCAAATGTAAAAAATAACCTTAGAAATAGGTAGATCTTTTTGAATAGGTAGAAAGCAACATCTTTTTATGCAAAATTCTGAGTTAAACTGAGCAAGTTATGTTCGTTTTAAGTTGGGATTAAAATTTTAATGAAAATAACAAGATAGAATTAGAAAGTTTGAGTAGAACTTGTCACGCCCTGAATGGTACCCTAAATATGGCAGTCCGCCGTAAACAATATTAAAGCCTAAGAATGACCGCCTTAGTCATGCGAAGGCTTCCATACTATGTACAAGGCGTCTAACACATGGGGGAGACACATTGGAGTGATACATTTTATGTTGATACAACTTGAGTAAAAATGTAAAGGAAATTCAATTCGCTACACTTCAAATACAAAATCAATAGACTTCAATTACAATTCATCAAAAGATTTCACTACATAAAACTATTACAAGGCAAACATAAAACCTAGCTAATAACTTCAAGCATTCTTATTCCTTACCGAAATCTCGAAGTCATTCTCGGCTTCAATCATCTCGGTCCCCAATTTGCATTCTTGAGATAACCTGTTCATTTAAACATCTATTGGGGTATAAGTTACACTAGCTTAGTGAGAATTCCCTTAATTCTGTACTATGACAAGCAAGTTATAATCGTCCATATGCTATGCATGAACAAACACATGAGCAAACAATTATGTATGGATATCCGAAACCCACACATAGAACTGATTTACGCCTTCCATATCTTAGGTTAGGGATGGTATTGAAGTCTATACGACCGTTGCTAGTCCCCAAGCCTTCGGCTCATAGCACTCAACTCGGTTAGGCTCACCCATGGAATGCATCCCCGATGCGCCTTAGTTCCCACGAATGAGCTCTGACACCGGTCTCGTTATCCAAACGAGTCATCATCGGACCATACCGATTGACATGCATAGGAGTAGCACGCTACCAAATGCAATATGTTCTATGTAATGCATGACCAATTTAATTTTTGCTTAGGTCAAAATATTCATACATTCTTTAGAGTGACCAACCAATCTCATACACATAACAGAAATAATATGAATAGTGCAGTTATCCAATCGAATCATGGTTTCGATATGCTTTAGTATTCTTTGGCATACATTTATCACAGTCTCATCATATATCCCATCCCTATTCATATCGATTTTTATCTTGTTCCTATAATTCTAATGCAACTAGCTACAAGCACAATCAAGATAACAAAATAAGGAGAAAACTCACTCGGCCATTAGATCACCGGTCTTTTAGTAAAAGTAATCCGGTGTAGGGAATCGTCGATTTTGGGATCACCTAAAAAGGAAGAAATACTCTAATAAGTATTTCATCACTTAACTAATCCAAACGATCTTATACAAACTATCAAATTCGTAATTCTCGTCCTATGCGAGAATTCCAACTTAAAACGGCCATAACTTGGTCATTTTAACTCGGAATTTCGCAAATTATATATCGATTTCCATCTACTTCAAAAGATATATCTAATTCTAATATTATATTTAAGTTTTGAAAACTTTGAAGCTTCGAAAAAGTCCGATCAGATCAGAACGGTAGCAAACTTAAATTCCGAAAAATAGTTTTGTAAATATTTGAAATGTTCCTACTATATAGATTAGCTATACATGCAATATTGATAATTTCCTAACATGAATGACATGAGATGAGCTTAATGTATGTATGATCTTGATGATTTTTGCTAAAAGAAAATTTTATAACTTTTTATTTTGCAAGACCATGATAACAACTACTTATGAAAAATCTAGTTTTCTAACTTTGATCATTTCCATTTGTTTTGGATTTATTACTTAAGAAAATATAATTATTTTTGTTAAAATCGAGTCTTCATTATATCTATTACTTATGACCTTCATTTTTACATAAAAATTTCCATTTCGCACTTTGTAAATATGTTTTCAAATAGGGTTGATTCCAAAATCCGAATTTTGTAAAATTAGTTTTTGAGTGATTCCTTTAAGTAAAAATCATTTGATACTTAGAAAGTTAAAGCTCAACCATACGTAACCACTAAGGACTTCATTTTTACATAAAAATTTGCATTTTACACTTTGTAAATATGTTTTCAAATAGGATTTACTCAAAAATCCGAATTTTTAGAAATCCACTTTTTGAATGATTCCTTTGGGAAAAACTTGTGTAATGCATTAAAATTTAAGACATTACTATATCTACTACTTAAGGACTTCATTTAATACATAAAAATTTTATTTTGAACTTGGATAATAGGTGTTTTCATGGGCATCATCCAAAGTTACGAATTTTACAAGTTGACTACTAACTCTAAATTTTTCATCTTGATTCTACTTCTTGTTTTACACCATAATCTCATCAAAACTCATTTCAACTTGTAAAAATCACTACTTAATGATACCTATTACTTATACCCTTCATTTTTCACATGAAACATGAGTTTTGGAGTTAATAAATGGGTTTTCAAAATTGGTCTTAGTTGAGATCCGAATTTACAAAATTTATTTTTTGACATATCTTTTGATAAAATCTATATAAACTTATGAAAATCCATTCCTTACATATCATATCTTAAGAGCCTTCCATATCTTGAATAAAAACTCCATTTTTGAGTTGGAAAACATGTTTTTAAAATATGCCTTGGCCAAAATCCGAAAATGAGATTTTTATTTTGAAAATAACTTTTGAAAATCACCTTTGATTCTTGTAAAAAGAAGTCTTGATGATGTACATACATTAAGCCTTCATTATCTCAAGTAAAATTTCATTTTGATACTTGGAAAGTGGTTTTTAAATGGGGGTCTTGCCAAAATACGAATTTCACTATTTTTGTTTGAGTTCAAAACCAAGATCTACACTTAATATGAACATAAATATGAAAGAAATCCATGGTGGTAAACTATAAACTCGTAGATCTAAACTTTACTCATCAAAATCACTCATTTATGTTATCTATTCCCTAAGCCCTTCATTTTAAATGAAAAATACACATTTTGAAGTTGAAAAATAACTTTTCTAAATATGGATCTTTTTTCATCCGAATTTTCAAAAATGATTTTTGTTGAAAATAAAATAGATCTTGAGCTTTCTAAAACTTTCCTACTATCATCATGCTACTACAAGTTGTTCATGAATATAAAACAAAAGTCTAATGCATTTTATGAACTCAAAACACTATATCTAATTTACTATACTAGTTGTAGATGTATGAACACTAAGATGGCTATGTGAATGATGAATATATGCATAAATCATAAGCAATAACAAAAATAATAACTCAAATAACAAGATCTAAGGCATAAACGAAAATCAAAGCTACAAAAAGTTAGATATATAAAATATAACTACTTTTAAGAAGAAAATAATAGTAATATAAGAGAATAATCATAGAGAAGTGGAGTGTTTCATTTTGGCATCATCATCCTTAGCTTTTAAGCAAATGGAATGTCATTTGATGCATGAAACTCTCACTATACTTTACCTATATCACCTATGGAAGCTTTAGACAAGAGTTTTATTCAAGAATCTTGAAGAAATATGTGGGGAAGCTTATAGAAGAAATAGGGGCAGCTTGTGTTCTTGAAAAAACAAGAGCAAAATGAAGAAAGAAAGAGAGGAAAAAGAAAGAGAAAAAGATAGGGAATGGCAAAGGGAAAAAGGAATAAATGAAAAGAGAGAGAAGGAGTGTATTAATTGTAAGAAAGAAAGGAAAAAAAATAAAACAAGGGCAGCCAAGAATGAGAGAGCTGCACGTGAATTGGGGGGGGGGGGGGGGGGGGGGGTGTGGGGGGGCGGGGGGCTGAGAGAGAGAGAGAGAGAGGAAAATGTTTGAATTTTGACTTGAAATTGAATTGTGTAATTAATGGTATGTGTAGCTTTTTGAAGAAAGATTGAAATATATTTATTTTAGTCAAAATAGGAGTAAATTAAAGGACAATGGCAGCCAAAAGAAGGAAAAAATCTGCCATGAAGTGTGGGATAGAGTGTAGAAAGATTGAAGTGAAAACGAAGTGATATGTGTAAGGTGTACTTGAAGTATGGTTGGAAAAAGTGCTTTTTATTAAGAAAAATACAAAATAAAATTAGGAAAAATATTTTTAAATAAGTGGCAGAATTTTCATTAATAAAATTAAATAATTTGAATTTTTTTAGTATTTTAACAAATATGTTATCGGTATGATCAAAATATGCGAATATGGGCTATAAATGATATTTTTATAACATGAAAAATTCTAAAAAATTATTTTATGAAAATAAAAATATTTTTAAAATATTTTCCAATTATTAAGTTAATTTATTTTATTTTAAGTATTGGGTCTTAAATAGAATCTGATCCCGTAAAAACCCGAAACGAACTAAATTTTAGAAAAACAAAAATTTCTATAATATATAAAATATTTATTTAAAAATATAAGGCTTTATAAGAATAATAAAATTGTATAATGAAATAAAAGTGAATAGTGCAAAAGACTAATTAATTACTGGTAGTAATGAAAATACGATAAAAAGGTTATAACTGTAACTTTTATAACCTCGAAAAATTGTATAACTGATATATTTAGAAATCTTATGAAATTACGAGTCTAACGGTACTATTGGTATATTTTTGATATCTCAAGTCCCGGGACATGCTTTTCGAAGTCTGTATCCGAACGGGTTCAAAATAAGTAAAAAATTTACCAATCTGATATTTTTAAGCAAACTTATATTACTACGATCTATTCTATACATTTAAACTACACCTCGACCTCTAGGGTTAAGGGCGCTAGATTGCCGGACTTAAACTATTGTATTCCACTTAAGGTTTCCAGGTGATTTTCTCGGTTTAGATCTTTGCCAATTCGGAATTCTTTGAATTGAGTTTTATTTCCGAAGGTTAATCATTATTTACTTTTTAATAATTTGTCTTTTTTTTGTTCCATATTACCCGATTCTATAAGTCGGAGTTACGTATAGAATTTTATCGTACGTAGTGGTTTTGGAATTGAAGTATGTTGAGTTCTTATTTTGTTTTTAAGGATTCTTATTTTCCTCAAGATTGAGAAATTTCTAGATTCGTTCGTGATTTAGGACTAGTCGAAGTTCGGTTTTAATTTAGAGTGATTTTTAGGGTTTATTTTCGAAGTTCATCTTGAAATTACTTATTGAAATTTTTCAGGACTTACAGAACTTCTATGAAATACTCATCCCAAGTATTTCTTTTGTCTAGGTGAAACTTCCCTTCCTGAGGATTATTACGATTAAAAAGATTGTGATATGAACGAGTGAGTTTTTCCTCCTAATTTCATTACCTTGCTTCTGCTTATAGATAGTTGCACTATAATTTTAAGTACAAGATAAAAAGAATATGTATGGGGTTATTAGTTTATATGTTTATGCCTTCATGTATGTGTGGCAATGGATGCTAAGCATATCGGAACCTACGAATAATTGTTTAAGTATATCGTTAATATTATATGTTGCTTATGTGTGTATGATGATTGTTTGTTCACCTTTAAGTATACCACAATTATATTTGACCTTGGTATAAATTAAATTGACATGCATTGCATCTATCGAGTCACATCATAAGGTCTGCTACTCCTACGCGAGGAATCAGAAGGGCCAGAAGTCAAGCTCATGCTTAGGAAATTAAGGTGTATTGAGGATACATCCCAAGGATGAGCCGCACCGATCGGTCACTGTGAGTAGAGTGCTTAGTGACTAGTAGTGAAGATAGCAAAGATCTTTGTACCTAAACTCCCCAACCTTCGATACGGAGGGGTAAATCCGTTTTATATATGGTTTTCGAATAACCATATATATATGTATATATTTGTGTAATCGTGTGATTGTTGCATAGCATATGCATGAAAGTAAATAAACTTGCTTGAAATCACGATGCGATTAAAAGAGAATATCTCACTAAGCATGTTGTAAGCTTACATCCCCATAGGCTTTTTTTGAAATAGGTACGCTTGTGATTACATTTAAAGATTAGGACATTAAGGAACTCATTGATGGATTTTTAACCTCTATGGAAGCATTGAGAACTTAGGATGAATTTACTTTCTTGTAATTTCTTTAAGTATAATATATGCTGTGTTATTATTTTAGAGATTAATGGGGAATGTATTTATGTAGTCTGGAGAACATTAACGGGGGTATGCCCCTAAGAGTTGTAGTTAATCCTATTAATGTTTAATGTTAAGTATTCCTTTTGCCTTGTTATTCAATTGTTATCAAAGTAAATTGCATTACTCTGATGCGTTCCCTCTGACGTGTTATACGCCTTGTGCATAATATGAAAGCCTTTGTGTGACTAAGGAAGTCATTCCTAGGCTTTAATATTGTGTACGACAAACTGCTACGTTTAGGGTATTCCTTGAGGCATGATAAACTAGAACCCCGGAATGGAAGTTGTGATAGCTAATTTGGAAAAGCAAGAGGAATTTACAGACTGCTACGTTTGGGGTATTCCTCGAGGCATGATAGACTAAAACCCCAAAATGCAAGCGGTGATAGCTATTTTGGAAAAGCAAGAGGAATTTACAAGTAAGACATGGTTTGAGAAATTATCAATAGAAGCTGGGGCAAGATTAAAGCCATCTATTGAAGACCCACTGGTTCTAGAATTGAAGCAACTTCCTGACTACTTAGAGTATGCTTTATTGAAGGAGAATTCTAAATTACCAGTGATTATTGCCTCAGATTTGAACAATAAATAGAAGAGACAATTATTAGCAGTTGTTAACGAGCATAAACAAGCAATAGCTTGGAAGATATATGATATTAAGGGTATCTACCCCTCTTTTTATACTCATAAGATACTAATGGAAGAAGAATTCAAACCTGTTGTGTAGCCATAGAGAAGATTGAATCCAAATATGAAGGAAGTGGTAAAGAAAGAAGTGATCAAGCTTTTAGATGTTGGGTTCGTTTACTTGATTTCTGATAGCTCTTGGGTAAGCTTGGTACAAGTTGGGCCTAAAAGGGAGGGATGACTGTGGCCATGAATGAAAAAAATGAGCTGATCCTGATGATGATAATTACAAGACGGTGAGTATGTATAGATTACAGAAGACTAAATGAAGCCATTCGCAAGAACCATTTACCTTTACCTTTGATCAATCAGATGTTGGAAAGGCTTTCAGGCCATATGTTCTATTGCTATTTGGATGGAATGTTTGGTTACTTCTAGATACTAATTGCTCCTGAGGATCAAGAGAAGACGACGTTCACTTGTCCTTATGGCACTTATACCTATAAGAGGATGCCCTTTAGGTTCTGTAATGCACCCGCTACCTTCTAACTGTGCATTTTGGCTATATTTGATGATCTGGTGGAGAATATTATGGAAGCATTCATGGACTATTTTTCCGTCTTTAGTAACTCATTTAGCGAATGTCTCAAGAATTTAAAACAAGTTTTAACCTGTTGTGAATAAACTAATCTAGTGCTTAACTGGGAAAAATGCCACTTCATGTGTAAGGAAGGTATAGTTCTCGGACATAAAGTATCTCAAAATGACATAGAAGTGGGACAGGCAAAATTGGAGATTATTGCTAAGGTTCCTCCTCCATCTTCAATTAAGGCAATCTGGAGTTTCCTTGGTCATGCAGGTTTTTATAGGAGGTTTATAAGGGATTTTTCAAAGATAGCCCAACCTTTGACAAGTGTGAACCCCTCAATTTCTAGGATAAAGTTGGATTAAACCCTAACTCTAGTCAAACCGGAGTTTTAAAAGTCAATTAAGATCAAGACAATTTAGTAGTTTTAACTTCGGTAATCCTATGCTCGAAACTTGAGAACAATAGAAATAAATTGATGGTGGATTATAGTTCAGAATAATATAAAATAGCTTAAAGATCATATTTGTCAAAATTCGATTCGTTTTAACCCAAATGAGGTCGGTTCCGAAAAGCGTGCCCGATGCTCGAAATAGTAAAAATATTCCAATAACACCAAAAGACTCGTACTTATGCAAGGATTTCAAAAATATCAGTTTCGTAATTTTTCGATAACTAAAATATTAGATATAGCTCATTTACGTGAATTTTTATTATTACTGGTATTTTACTTATCTAGTCTACTATTCATTATACAATTTCTATTATTCATTACTATTTCACTATCTCCACTTTTTCTTAGAACCTGTTTCTTACAATCTACACACCTATTCTTATACTTTTACATTTCCAATACAACTTTATTCACATCAAACCTTACATATTATTACTTTTCATTACAAAAATACAAAATTTAATCAAAACCTCTCTCTCCTCCTCTACAATGCCACCGCCTACACCACCACCACCCCCCAACACACCCCTCCCCACCCCCCCGGCCCCTCTTTCTTTTCTCAATTTATTTCTTTTTCAATTTATTTTATTACATCTAATTGTCACTCCAAAATTTTATAAATACCCTATTTCTCTCCACTTCTTTCACATTTCTCATTTTTCCTACCAAAACTCTACCAAATTCTCTTCTCAATTCCTCTCTCCAAATTTCTCTTCTAAACTCTCTTTTCTTTCCACAAAACTACTACCCACATAATTCTACACTCATTATCTTCTTCTTTCAACAAAAACACAACTTACGTAAAAACTTTCTACTATTGTTTTTCCCATGTCATGTAACTTAGCATGACCATGGTGTTGTTTCTCTAAGACTCATGTAAGTTGTAGAAGCAACAACATATTTATGTTTTGTTCTTGCATATGCCAAGAATACCAATTATATTATTTTGTTATATTGTTGTTTTGTTTTTATGCTCCTAATCTAACCTTTTATATATATATATATATATATATATTATTAAGTGTACGTATATTTATATATTTCTTAGAGCCTAAATGCTCACCAACTATCACTAACATGCTTATTATTATTACTCTTATTATTGTTTTTTTCTTTTCTTTCATTTTCTTTTTCTTTTAGGACTAGTCTATTCTTAGTCCCGGGAAGCCTTGATAAAGTTAAGGCTCCCAATACTTGATTGGGATACCTTGATGATGTAAACCTCTGAATTTTTCATAACTCTTAGAAAATAATCTTGGAATTAAAATACCAAATCAAAACTCTAAAACCCAACCCAAGTTAAAACCAAACCCTAAACAATATCAAATACAAAATTTCATGGTCTTAAGAAAAAGAGAACCTTCAAAAACAAAAATAGAAATTCAATAATCGTTTGACTCAAAACCTAAACATGAGACAATTCATTCGCACGATCCCTAACACATAAATCGAGATGGAATATCCAAATAATATTCAACAACAAAATTATAGAATGTTAAGCCTTTCGATTAATTTGAAATAAAAAATCTAAATTTATACCGAAAATCAAATTGAGTCATCACACAACCCTAGACTTAAATAAACAATCTCGGTAACTGAAAAATATCAAATAAATCATAAAAATAAAGTAAAACATAAATTTTGAACAAAAAAAAATATAAAACAGTCATAAATCTCAAAACTTTTAAACTTGTGAATAAATCTTAAAGTCGGAAGTAGATCCGAATCCCTAAAAGTCAACTAGGCCAACAACAATCCCTAGTGAAATTAGATCCGGCAATCCTGCGCTCTTATTATAAACCTAAAATTTAAGGAAAAGGAAAAAAGAAAAAGATCTTATGAAAAATTCTACATATTTTAACAAGGTACCCTATATGTTTTATAAGATATAGAATATAAAGTGGGTAAAAGCAGAGACAGATGTAGGATATTATAAAAAAGTGTAATTGTCAAATGAAAAAAAATATTTTATGTATAATATATTTTATGAGGTACATATAAATACTTTTTCTATAAATTAAAAAACAATTAGTATATAGTTTAAAAATCAAATTAAATATAATTGATATTTATATCTATATAGTATTTTATAAAAGTTAGATGATATTTCGCATTTAATTGTATATAAAAATATTTTTAATTTAGTATTTCAATGTTTGGTATATAATACGACCAAAAAACATATATATTTCGTATGTGAAATAATACCAGAAGATAATCATAAAGCTAAATTAAAAAAACTTTCATGAAGAAAATAAGATAAAGAAAATACCGAGAATTAAAGGAAGAAAATGAATATGATAAAGATTTGTAACCTTCACTTGACATGACGTGTTATGAATGCTAGTAATGAATAATGATGGTAACATATGCGTTAGTGTGATGAAAATAAATGGTGTTTCAATGTTAAAAAACTTAATATATTTGATTGTAACTTTTAATTTTTACTCTCCAAAGTAATTTTTTCTTTTGAGACTTGAAAAGAATACTTATGTTTTCAGTATGTAATATAGAGAAAGAAAGGGGGTGAGTGAGAGAGAGAGAGAGAGAAATAATAAGAAATTCTTAAAAGGTTATTTAAAATATCCTACAAACATGATATGTTAAAATTTTAAAATTAAATTTTTATAAATTCAAATAAAAAATGCTATCATTTTTATTAAAAAGGAAAATTACAACACATTAGCTAATTTTAAACTTATCTAGTATAACTATGATATTTTAACTTTTTGAATCATATTGATAAAAAAAAAATAAAGAAATTAATGAACATTATAAATTTAACATATAATAGTACAATTAAAAAAATTAATATATCTAAATTTAATATTCATAGAATTTATAGAATTAGAAAATTTATGGAAAGAAACTGATAACTTTATTATTACTTGTAATCCTCCACAATTCACCTAAAAAACAATATGCATCCAATCCAAAGACATTACTATAATATAGGTTAATTTCACTGACGGTAACTGAACTGTTTTGATTTTTACAAATTGCATCTAGAAAAAATTTTGTTACAAGAAAATACCTAAATTTTTTAAATCTTTCACTCATGATACCTCTACGGATTCGACCCATTTTTCTATCCAATTGTTGATGTGGCAAATGTACCAAAATAAAATATTGTTTTTTCTATCCTATGTGGCTTTATTATTATTATTATTATTTTCAAGCTTTCTCTCTCTCTCCCCCTCTTCTTCCTACTTCTTCTTCTTACCAATAATAGGATAATATACCCCATTTTTACGTGCTCCCATTTTGTGCATTTAAGGTTGAAAATAATCCAAACAATTTTGAACAAATTAACCAAACTTAGAAGGTTTAGAAGCAACTCACTATACCTTTTTCTTCAAAACCCTAAAACACTAGGAATTATGAACACCTAGAAGAGCAGTTGGCAAAGGTTCAAACTTTAGCATACCTAGACCGTTTTTTACCTTGACAAAGTCAGAAAGAAGACAGAAATGGATGATTAACCAAAAAGGTTGTCTAGAACTATTGAAAAGCTTATGCTTTTACGCAACTGAAGAACTAAAAATTGCAGATTAGTTACAATTCTTGTTTTGTTTTGTTTTTACACCACTGAAGAACTAAAAGTGGCAAATTCGAGTTATGGGTCGTCTTTAGATTAATTTTTTTTACTACAAGGTAGCCCAAAAGTTAAAATCTACAAAATTGATTTATGTTTGTCAAATAATTAATGTTTTGGTTTTTGATTTATTTTTAGTAAATAATGTTTTGGGTAGGGGTTGAATCGTGTTCCTTGGAGATTTAATGGCATTCAGGTTACGGGGTTTAGAGAGAGAGATTATAGAGAAAGAAAGAGCATAGGGACAAAGATGATGGCTCCGAGATAAAAGATGATGATGAATATCTATTCTTGTGTTCTTTAAAATGATTTAAATTTAGGAGTAACATAGTTATTTGTTGTTCAAAAGGTTAGAAAATGAAGAAAGTGAATAAATTTGGTTGAAAAAGAGCTTAAGCTCTCCAAAAAGGGGTGCTTTTTTTATTTGAAAAATAAGAGGGGTAAAAAATAATGAAGAAGAAGAAGAGAAGAAGAAGAAGAAGAAGAAGAAGAGAAGAGAGAGGAGAGAGTGGAGTTTAAAGATGGGTATGATCTTGACAATGGGGGTTTATTGGTGTTGTTATTTCTCTATGTGTATATAGACGACTTATTTAGGTTGGGGAAGAAGAGTGGAGTTTTTTTAGGTCGTGATTTAAGCTTTGTGGTGGTTGTGAGCTAAAGAGAGAAGAAGAAGAAGAAGAAGCAAGAAGAAGAAGAATGGGAGAGAGAGAGAGAGAGAGAGACAAAAGAGAGAGAAAGTTTAAAAAATATTTAAAAAATAATAAAGAGGCCACATAGAATAGAGAAAACAATATTTTATTCGGGTCATTTTCCACATCAGCAATTGGATGGAAAAATAAATGAAATCTGTCTAGAGGTACCACAAGTGAAAGATTTAAAAATTTTAGGTATTTTCTTACAATGAATTTTTTTTTTAAAATACAATTATATAAAAATCGAAAAAGTTCAGGTAAATTAACCCATATAATGTATAATCCATATTCAATTCTCTTGACATTATTGGCAAGCAATTCAGTATAATTTATTTTAGGCATGTGCACTTATGCATTGTAAGCAAGTTATGCAAAAATAGTACATATCTTTTCCGGTTTGAATTCTAAAGTTACAAGAAGAGTAAATAGGCCATGCCGTCGACAACAGATGAAACGAGGGCCTAGGCATTATTTTTTTAGCAATATAAGACATACATTTTAATTGAAAGTCATAGGATCAGTTAGACTAATTCATAGTTGCTTGCTGGGCTAAGGGGGTAGGGCTCATCCTTGGGTACAAGTTATCAAAACATAGTTTCTAAATATAAAATTTAATATCTTATATCTTATAATATAAGATACAATAGAGTTTCATACCTAACTCATCCTATACGTACTTGCTTTTGAATGCTTTGAAATGTGGTTGGAGAAAATTAAAGATTCTTCCCTACTTAACTTACTGTTAACAAATAAGATTGTACCATGTTTCCTTTCACCTTTTTTTTTTTTCCCATTGTATGGATGTTTTTTTTTTCCCCATTGTATGGATGTTTAGTAAAAGTATAGAGAAGGAAATTTTTTCTTAAATTTTTT
Source organism: Combretum micranthum (assembly GCA_024138025.1). NCBI lineage: Eukaryota > Viridiplantae > Streptophyta > Magnoliopsida > Myrtales > Combretaceae > Combretum > Combretum micranthum. The sequence continues at coordinate 523,667 of JAMXBD010000522.1, forward strand.
TATATTATAGAAAAAATGTCAAATTTGTGTACGTCGAAAGTTGTTGGTTTATGTTGTTTCTTGATCAACCAGTCTTATCTCTATTTCTCAATTCTTTTTTTTTCCACGTGTCACTCAATAATTAGCTTACAAGTCAACATCAATAATGAAAATTAACAGAGTTAAGTAGGGTAGAAAATATAGAAAGTTCAATTAGGTATTAAATTGAACTTTTAAAAGCTCATGTACCTAATTGAATTTTTGTACAAAGTTCGGGTATCAAATGTGACATTTTTCCTATGTTATATGAGCAAAGGTTCCATCATTTGGGATATTTTCACTACATCACCTAATTGAACTTTTCTAAGTAAATAGTTCATCACTGTATTAATTCCGTTTGAAACCATTTGCCAATTAAAATATGCTTTTTTAAATCAATTATAAAGTATAAACTATAGTATGTTTAGATGATTAGTCTAATAGATATATTTTATTTTTTATACATGGGAGTTAACACATGTGACAATCCATAATGTAAAAAAGTATATATCTTAAGCAAAATATTCTCATCAAAATAATTGTTTAGAGGCACATCACAGTTCATAATTGGTCACAAATGAATTTTAAGTTTAATTGGATACTAGTAATTGACAATCTGAAAAAAACATGTAATTAATTAAATAATTGGGCTAATGTTCATATTGCCCTTTATTTTATTTGACATTTTAATGAAGCTCAAAATGTATATTTGGAATTTATGTATAATAATAGAGTTGACTATAGGAAATAAAATTGGGTAAGAGAAATAAAAAAATTGTCCACGTTAATTCAAGAATTTAAAAGATAATTTCAACTTTATGATACTTAAATTGTGTGCTCTAAACGTGTATTTTATGCTAATGTTTACTTAAAAAAATGTGTTTTTAAGACATGATTTTTTTTAGTAAAATAAAGTAGATTTTCTGAAAACAGGATTATAAGTCTTGTAAAATTAAAATTACATTTTAAAATTCAGATTTTTGAAAAAGACAATTTTTCTTCCCATTTCTTAACTATATTTTCATTTTTCAATTTAATATTTTATTTTATTTTTGTTTTTTTTCTATGATTTACCATTGATGTTCTTTTACATTAAAAGATAGCCACATAGATAGGATAAGTGTAAAGTTTGGTATCTAAATTTCATACAAAAATTCAATATAGTACCTAAACTTTAAAATGATCAATTGAATATCTAATTAAACTTTTTGTGGCTATTTTTATTATCTTCTTAATATCATTTACTTTATTTTATAGGTAAAAGGTGCAACATATAATTGAGTTTTCATCAATGTTGCTAATATTGTCTAGCACTCAGGAAACAAATTAAACAGTGTTAGTGATTGAGATAGTAAGAATAGTAATAAAATCTTTAATTAGGTATTGAATTAATTACATTAAAATTTAGTACATGTCGCTTGTTTGAATCCCTTAAGGGATATGGGCTTGGATCAACATTGGGCATCAGGCCTACAAAACAAAAAAACCAGCTAGTGACGCGTTGGGTATGAGTCCAATATAGCCATCCTAATGCTTAAGTTAGAATTCGCCATAGTAAGCCCATAATTTGGATACAAGAAAATGATTGAGTGCAACATTACCCATCTCTAAAGATGTAGATGGGCATTTATAGACGATTAACTTGGCAGTTATGGTCAGAGTAGGTGAATGGACTGTTAGAGGTAGTAGTAGAGATCATGGAAAGAGGCTACGTCTCCACTATGTATAGGCCAAGGGAGACCGAGCTACTCATGTCGAGTGATTAGTAGAGGAGGCGACTGAGCGATTCAACAAGGCTGCTTATCGGGGTTGGGTCACCCATTTGTAGCTTATGCCATTGAAGGTAGGGCTTGTTAGGTTAATCTAGCCTATTTTTGTATTGAGCTCCACTCAGATAGCCCCATAATCCAAAATGCACCATCAATAGTACCAAATTGATTTTTTTACAAAATTTAGGTACTAAATTTGATATTTTCTCGTAGATATAAAAGGCTCTAAAGTTCTAGGATAAAGATAAAAGAGTGAAGGGCCAAGATTTTCTCCTTTTTTTCCCCTACTATAAAATATTCTATTTATAATGTCTACCTAATATTTTCTTAACGGATGAAAAAACATCTTTATAAAGTATAAACAATTTAGACGCAGATACACAAAACGAAAAGTATTCAAGTATAAGAATGCTTTTATAGGTTTACTGTAGTTAACTCATAATAGTAATGTGAGATATGATATCTGTGCGTAGACAAATGACTTACTCTAACAAACATAATTCCGTGGCATTTCTTTACATGGAAAATTCTAAAGGTGAAGGTCTTTTCCCTTTTCCATATTCTCATTAGTTGCCCATATTGCTCATTAGCAAAGCCGTATTAAGTGAATTACATTGCCAGCATATGATATAATTATTTGATTTAATGGATAAATTGTTTGTATGAATAGACCTAGGATAAATGAAGAGAATTGCATGCATAACAAGAGGTATGATGATAAAATTCTTTCAATTTATATTGAAACCTAGGGTTAGGCTTTAAATCTAATAGAGAATCCATTGTTCGATAATGCGATTTCTAGATTTTTGTTCATTAGGAAGAGATTCTAATAGACAAATATAGAGTTGGGATTTAATAGTCTTGAGAAAGATATCAAACTAATTGAGTAATTCTGCGGTTTAAGAAATAATCTATGAATTGAATATTATTATAAGAAAAAAAATTACATAACAAGTAGTGGTAATTCAAAGGGTTAAAAGTAAGTATTTTAAAGAAAAAAGTGCTTTTGAATTTAATTGATTAGTTTATAATATTAGTAGTTATTAATAATTAATTAATAAACATAATTGATATTGTTAGGTTAGAAAATAAGATTAGGATGATTACTAGTAATTGAATTAATATACATGTGGGAACGATACCTGTGATTATTTACTCTATTATAAATTTAAAGTATATTTTCCTAAAAAAGTCATCATAGTAGAAGTATTTAGTATAGATTTTATTAATTAAAAGATCACTAATCAAATGAAAACAAAAGAAAAGTAAAAGAAAAAAGTAAATGTAAATACACATATTTAAACTATGTTTTATATGTGAATAGACATTAAATGCGTTTTTATTATTATCGATACAAGTAATAAATATATTTGTAATTTTTATGTTTTTTTTTTATATTTTTCATATTATTCAGCATATGTCACAAATGACTTCTACATTATGCAATATTCTATACACTATAATGATTCTTACATTTATGAATTTATTTACTGTTATATTGAAGAACCATTATATTTTGCAAATGTGTTTTTATCTGATAATATTGCTTGAAAATTTATAATATTTTCATTACTTATAAATTCTCATTCCCTTGATATATAATAATAATAATAATAATAATAATAATAATAATAATAATAATAATAATAATAATAGTCCCCTAAAACTTTGTAATGATTATAATCATAAAATCATATCGATTTACAAAAGTATAAAAGTAGAAGTTGAACTACCTAGCCTAGCCTACCCAAGGGAAAGAATGATTTTCAATTATATATTTCAAGTCAAATCAACAATTTCTATATTACTTGCAAATTTTCAATGGTATAAAGTCTATAGACATAACATAACGTTCAATTTACAAATTATGGATTATGGAATCACAAAATGAGGAAAAAGGAAAAAAGAAAAGAAAAGACAATATGAATATACTACAATAAACATAAAAAATGATATATTATGTGAAAATATATTATTTGACGAGTTAAATATAAAGTTTGCTAAATTCAAACATCATATTCAAAAGTTGTATATGGTTGAAATTACTATATACAAATAATTTTCTTTTAATTTTTAAAATAATTAATATATTAATTAAAGAAAGAAAAAAATTAATTAATTAATTAGTAGACATTACCATTCACTCAAGTTGAATAGTTATTCATTTTATCATCGTCCTACGTAAAACTACTATTATGTTATTTAGTTGAAGAAAATGATAAGTCATAATGAAATCGATAACAATACATGTTCCCCACATAAGGTTATAAACGAGTCAAGTTTTTGAAGGCTTGAGTTTAACCGTTTTAAATTTTATCAAGCTTATGCTTGAGTTGAGTATTTTGCTCGAGTCAAGTCAGGCTTTTTATCAACCTACCGGGCTTTCTATTGAATATGAAATTTAAGCCTGAATCCGACTTACTTAGATACCTTGTTTTCTATTTTTTTCAAATCTAATATATATATATATATATATAAGTGTTGCTATAAATATACATAAATATTAAATAAAAATTATTTTTTTATTTTTATTATGTAATTATATATAAGTTAACAAGCTTATTAATGAGCATGTTAGCAAGCCTAAATCAAAGCTCTAGCTTAACTTGTTTAATTTAACAATTACTTTAGGCTCAAGCTCAGCTTGTTTACTAATCGAGATTGAGCCAAACTGAGACTAAAGTGAGCCAAGCTCAAATAACTCACGAGCAACTTGGCTTATTTGCAACCCATCCTTACACATATTTGTCATAAATACCTCTGTTTTGAAAATATTACATATACAATTGTTATTTTTTTATAATAAAAAAAAGAAATATTATAGATATTTTATTTTTACTCCTATAATTACTTGTTTTATCTTTTATAAAGATTTTTTTATATTTTCTATTTAAGTCCTAAACCATTATTTTTTTCCTATTGGAGTCCTTAATCCTTGTAAAAGGTACCTTTGTTAATATCATTAGTTTTTCTGTTAAAATATGATAGATGACATATTTTGATTGGTCCAGAATTAATAATTTAAGTAAATAAAATAAATAATAAAAAATAAATTAAGAAAATCATATATAAATAATAAAAACCCAATATTTTTATCTGTTGGAAGCTTTGCTAGCAAAGCACTCCCCTCTCACCATACTCATGATCAGACACCTTTTAAGACAAAGACAATCACCATTCACCATCATAACCCTAACCGTGAAACCCAAACCCTTTTACCCTAATTCATCTTCTACCTCTCTCACTCTCTCTCTCTCTCTCTCTCTCTATTTCCTTTTCCTTGCCTGACTAGCGGAGCTTTGATCACTCAAACCCACAAAACGTTTCTGGTGTCGACGGAAGCCAGCTCCAGCCGAAACCCACGGGCCTGATTGCAATAATTCATAATGTCAGAATCCATAGCTACCCAAAAATAATAACCAAATCATATCATTTCCTTATCTATAAGTGATGTATACCATACCCATTATACAAATTGATGTAAAAAGTTCATGGAAGAGTTAGTACACGTAAAGGTTCTGTTGTACAGACATTTTATTTTTATCATTTTTACATAAATATTTATTAAAACATAGATACAAATAAAAAATAAATATTTTTATATATAAATAAATTAAATAGATTACATACAAATAAGATATAGATAAGATACAAATAAAATACTGATGCAAACATAGCATATAAATAAAAACCACACAATCCAAATAGACCAAAAAAATGGATTGTGTAAAGAAAGATAAATGGTAATAATCGCATTACTTGTCAATGCACCATCCAATTACCATAATAACATTTCCAGAATAAATTCCAAAAATATTTTTGGGAAAATAATCATTGGAATCCCAAGAGAGAGACATGTTGGTTTGTTTGATTATGCCATTTTCTATTTTTTTTATTTTTATCGTTTTTATTTGATTTTCTTGATTTATATTTAATTGTTTATTTATTTAAATTATTAGTTTGGATCCAGTCAAAATATGCCACGTATCAAACTTTAATGAAGAAACTAATGGTATTATAAAAATCCATGCGTGCAAACTTTTATAAAAGTTAAGGATTCATACATAAAATAAATAAATAAATATTATAATTAAAAATGGACTTCCCTTTTTCTTATACCAAGTGAACAATGTAATAAATATTACAATTCTATAATAATAATTCTATTAAGTAGGAATTCAATTGCTCCTTATTCCATACAACTAAATAAATGAGCCGTAAAATGCATAAAACAAAAACACAACCTCAAGAATGCTATTAAAAAGTAAAGTGTAGAAACCAAAATGCAAAATAATGTAACAATCTTTTATTTCTCTATAGGATAAACTTTGAATTGAAATCAAAATAGAATAAATAAATAACTAAATTATAAAAAATAAATGTTTAGATAATAAATTGCTTAAAGTTGAAATTACAGATACTTCTCATACTTTTATCCAATTTAAATAATAAAGTTTGGGAAGTTCAAATTTTGAGATCATTTTAGAAAAGAAAAAAAAATGGAAAAGAAAATGATACTGATAAAAACAAATGCAAAGTATTCACTAACTTTTAGATCTCATGAAATGTAGAGTGGATATACTGAAAATTATAGATTTTTTTTTATATAAGTATACGAAAAATATTAATAGGTTTTCTGAGATATAGACATTTATTAGAAGGTTGGGAAAAAAACGTTTCCATCCTTTATTTTATCTTACCATATACTTGTCTTCTTATAAGCTCATCAATTATTAAATAAATATTAAAAATTCCCCTCAAAGATTCTTCAAGGATAGGGTTTATTTATTTATTTCCACACTAGGATAGAATATTTATTAACCTCCGCATATCCTGTTGCTTTTGGCGTCTTAAAATGCCCAACGGCCAACACTATCTCCAAGGAATGAGCCCACGGAGGTAACTTTTCGTTGGGCTGTCCCCGGTGTCAGATCAGATAGATAAAATACACTAAGCCATCTTTAAGGGATGGATTTGGCTTAGGTCGTCAAGTTGAGTCCAAATTTTAGGACACAACTCCTTATCATTGGATAAAAATGATTAAATCGTGGCCTTCAGATCCAATAACCTTTAAAACAAAAACATGTGAGGTAAACTCACACACACAATCAAAGTGCCAAATCATCCAAACAACAACTTTTGTCTCGCCTAAACAAATCAAAGCAGATGATTGATTCCCTCCACCATAATACATGTACACCTACGGATTTTTGGTGGCATCGAGCTTCCATAATGATCTACGACGCCATTACAATCAAAGCCAGCACCCCCTCAGTCTTCACCCACATGAACCAAAACCTAAGCCCTAATCCTAATGGTGAAATCGTGCATCAATGCTTTGGATAACCAGCTTTGTCTTCCATAGGAAAGTGCGATTTATCCATGAATGGAGGGATTTCATCATTATTGTACAGGTAGTTAGTGTAATTTCAACTACGGCGTTTGACCTTTGTGCAATGCATAATCAATTTTTGTATAAGTCGGGACGTTCGTTGCAAACTTCAGCAAGAACGACTAATTTGAAGAACTTCGTGATGTTTTGTTTGTGTTAATTAATTGTTGCTATTGTAAATGGTTCTTTTATGCTCGTATGTTTGGTGGACATTGCTTGTGTTTATCCGATTAAAAAATAACGCAAACAATAGGTTCAACATTTGGGCTTTGTTTATTTGATTACACGATAAAAGAAGAAATATAAACTAATATTAATTGTATAAGTCCCTTAGAAAGATGCAGCAGGTGATGTATGCATATATATATATATATATATATATATGAATACATATATGCATTTACATAGAAAACATTGCCAAGACATGATTTCTTTTCTTTTTCTTTTACGCAGACAACTTATTTGAAATGGAAGAGAAACCCGATGCATATGCACCATTGGTGAAATGGAGGAGACATGATGATGCTGAAACTTAGGCAAAGATAGACCTGGAAGCATCGTTGGAAGAGGTAAGCTATGGATGCACGTTGACATATCATGTATTATGGTGATGCAGATTGTGTTTCCTGAATGGACATTCCATTATCTTTTTTTGTGTTTGTCCTCTTTTTATCTTTATTATTTTTCCCTTTTTATATTAATGTAGGCCCTTAGGTACAAATGTTCACTGGATAACCTATGAACCCTCACCTGGCTGTTTACGCCTAGCAGTGAGCAGCACTTGTTGATAAAGGAAATTGGTTTTGGTGGATTGTTGAGCGTGGACCTGAAATATTTACATTGGATGCTTCTCCATAGCTTGCTCAGCAACTTCGATGATGGTACCTGTATGTTGACCATTGGGGGTAGTAGTGTCACAATTTGTCCAACTGATATAACGGAAATTTTTGCATTAAATTTGATGGCACCAGAATTGACGTCCAACAAAAATTATTATAACGAGGACAGTCGTCTTTATAGTTTTTCCACTAATGCTGGGAGAAAGCTGTCAAGTCTACCAGAGTGCCTAACAAAGGGTGAAGTGGAAACGCCCGATCACTTCAAAATTTGTGCATACTTATACATGGTTGGCATATTTATAAGTCTAACGTCATCTATTCATGTTTCCAAAACATATTTGAAGGTAATATGCAATATAAATGACACAGGTAAACTAAATTGGGCTAGACATTTGCTTGATCAACTATGTGATGCACTGGCCTAATAGAGAAATGGTGAGAAACATTATCTACGGGGATGCATTCCCTTTTTAGAGGTATATATCCAACTTTGTTAGGGAGGTTGTAATACACCATGTCGTGCATCGAAGTGAATTGAAGGCAGGCATGTTCCATTTGTTTTGCAGCTATTATACTATGACAAGGTATGGATTAGCACCATGGTTATGCCAATATTGCAGCAACCTTGTTCGAGTTGTGGGGCATGAAATACCAAGACTAGGCATCTACTGCTTAGGAAGTTGTGCAATAGGGGTGGCTTCAACCAGCCATTGGTATGGTGTCATGATTGGATATACTATCTTCCCATTCTTTTTTGCAATCTGCATAAAATATGCTCTAGTTTCATTTATGTATCCTCTGAGATGAAGAACCAATTTGTTATAGGTAGCTTCTCATTGAATGCAACGTCCTGCCCATTTGGATGGAAATGTTGCTATGGAGATTGAAGGTGAAAAGGTATAATCAATTTTCCTATAACAGTTGCGTTTGAAAAATGACTGATATAAACCTAACATGTACTATTTGTTGCAGCATGCTGCAGATGAAGTTTGTGCTCCCAAGAAAGAGGTTGCTCTACTATGTGCACACATTGAGGTAGGTATTTTATTTAAGGAAAACTTATGCATGCTTTGCTGCTTTCACTCTGACCATTGCTTCTTTCTTTTCCAGCAAAGCGAGAGGCAACTGGAGGATAGTAGAAAGGTTCATATCTATTACTTTTATTGGTGATTCTCTCCAATTGAGTGATGAAGCTAGCTGATTTGTTTCCACATTCTCTAATGTTGTTCGTTCAATAGGAAAACAACAGGATCGTTGAGGACATCAAATATGTATGTAGTGCTTTTCGCTTTGTTGATTGTATTAGTCTTCCTTGCTATGGGTGGTCATATATTCATTATGTCATGCAATGCAAGGTTATGGATCAAAGTTGAATGCTTTAAGAGGTGGCATTGATAAACTGAAAGCCCGACACGCATAGGGGAAGATGTTCATGGGGATGTAAGAAAAACTATCGAGGCATCCTTAGGTAAGTTCACAAAAAACATATGCCACGAGGATAAGGACATTCACAATAATGAGAAGGAAGTGACACACTATGAAGATGATGTAGTGCATGACGTGGCCAGCACCATACAAAATGAGCCAAATGAAGACACAATAACACATGTGTTAGGGAAAGGGAGAACTAGATGGAAGTCGAAGCACTAGAATAAGGTTGTCTTTCTCTTCCTTGCACATTAATAGATACGATATGGAATTAATTTTTCTTTTCCATTCATATTGTAGATAGCTGATAGTAATAAAACTTCAATGCCCTCCGATTCAAGCATTAAACCTGTGACACATGCCTGGGTGATGGCGGAGAAGAAAGTTACACATGCATCGATTGAAAAACCCGTGGGGAAGGTCCCCACAGAGAAACCGGATAGCCCTATTATTAGGCGAGGGTACATGATTGATGTGGATGGGTATGCACGGGTTATTCTTGATGAGTATCCGATAGTAAGCTTTCCTGCTTTAACATTCAATACATTTGTGCAATGTCAAGAATAAATATTCACCCCTTTGATAAGAATTATTTTACAGCATGTGTGTTTGAATGTTCCACAGGTGGTTAAGGCACCTGATGTCTGCCCTTTGAGAGTCAATCACCTAGTGATTTGCAACTACACTTTTGACTGTAATCAGGATCCAAAGTTGGTACCTTTTACTTACATGTTTGACTTGTCTTGGTTTGGATTGTATTTGGAATTTTGTTGTATGTTAATAGATTTCTCTTTACAAATGTTACCTATAGTAAGGTTTTCGTGCACACGATTAGTCATAATTTAGTCCGGGAGCATACGTAGACCCTTACCAATATGAATTGGGTGTGTTATCAGGTACTAAACACCCACTGCATTCTTTGATATACCTGGAGGAAATGTACCCTTAACCATTGAAGTTATTTGCTTGAGGAAGTTTCATATTTCTGCTTTCCTTCCATCGCTGATGGTAAAGGTTGTAGACATGGTGGCATACAAACTGAGTGTCGAGGTGAGAAAAATTGATAGTTTGTGGTGTCGATTGTACATGCCTGCAAGTTTCTTAATAAGCCTCTTTGTATTGACTTACCTTGCTATCATTCATTTATCATAGTGAGCATGAACTAGCCATTACCAGTGCAAGTTAGCATCTTTAACTGTTCCTTTGACATATCACATGCTATTGTGGACTTGCACTTCACTCGTCGGTTTCTTAGCCTCATTTATCATTGTGATGAGGTGAGCATGCAACCTACAGTTTCATAACACCTACCAATCTATTGTATATTCCCTATTACTTCTGTAGTTCATGTTCACTTTCTTTAGATGTGATCTCACTGGCATATGCAGATCTACATCCCAATACTTGATTCATTTAGCAAGGCTTTCCTCTGTGTGGTTTGTATCCGCACAAGACAGATTGTCATTGTTGAAGCCAATGTTTACAGAGAACATGGAAGAGAGGTGCAATGTCAAATGATGGTATGTGTCTATTGGTCATTCCAACCACCTTGGTGTTTGATATCCCCTAGTTGTCATTGCACAACTGTTCATAGTTTGTGTAATTTGGTTTTATTATAGATGGACCACCTCATGAGCTACAGTGACTTGGGGTAAGGTGGGTTAAAGAGACTCAGCTGAACATTTGAGAATGGCCAATAAAATTCCATTGGGGTCTCCTAAATCATGATCTGATGGAGGACGGGTAAGTGAATTCATCTCCTTTTTGTGCTTCATTGGTTCTCCTAATCACGTATGTGCTAGTAAAATTTGGATACCAAGCCTGAAGCCACCGATGTCTTGATCATTCTATATATGCAATGGTAAGATCTAGCATAGGGTGTGCCCAAACTGGTATTTCATTCCTATCTTTCTCCTTCTTGTAATTGTTTCCATTATGTAGTCAGCATTGTACATATGGTTTAATTTTTTGGTTCTTACTTATTATTTTTTTTTTTTTTTACCTCTAGGATATCTATTTCTACAATAGGTTTCAAATCTTTGCCGGTCTCATAGATTAGTCAGAAAACCTATATAGAAGTGAGGTCATCAAACTTGCCTGCAAACATCTGTGGAGTGATAAAGATGATCCTGCTATTCCCATTCTTAAGAAGATGACCAAGAAGAAGAAGTAATAATTATGCTTCAACATTGTGCCATGCTCTGCTTGTAGTAGCTTGTAATTCTGATAATAGTCAACTTTTGAATACCTCCTACTTCTAGTATTGATTAGCTTTATTCTTTAGCTGCCCGATGGCGCTTTGTATGAGGGACTAACATGGTTAAACCTTTTGTCCATGTGAGGAGTTGATTTGCATGTAATTCGCATAGCTAAATTGTGGCTGGTGATGTTTTGCTTTGTATTCCATTGGCATGTAAGCTACAACATTAAATATGTGGGACGTATTTCTTTCCCCATGAATGGGATCTATTGGTAATTTTATCCCATTATGGTAACGTAGAAGTTTTTTCATATTCTGCTAATTATAGTCCAATTATGGTAGGTATTTTGTCATATTATGGTACTTTAGATGTCGACACCTGCTGCAATTAGAAGGAGTAATTTTTTTGTAATCTAGTGATTATCATCCGATTATTGTAGGTATATTGTCCTATTATGGTAATTTTGAGAGCAATAACTACTGAATTTATAAAGAAGCAATTTTCCCGTATTCCGGTAATTATCGTTGGATTTTGGTAGGTATATTATTGCATATTCGTAGTTACATCCTACTGTGGTAATTTTGTCACGTTATGGCAACGTGATAGTTTTGTTGTATTCTGGTAATTATCGTCCGATTATGGTGGAAATATTGTCCTATTCTGGTAATCATCGTTGGATTGTGGTATGTTTACTGCCCCATTATGGTAATTTTGAGATTAACAATGGATGAATTTAGCACGTAGTAATTTTGTCCTATTCTGGTAATCATCATCGGATTGTAATATGTATATTGTCCCATTATAGTAATTTTGAGATCGATGATTGATGAATTTAGAACGTACTAATTTCGTCCTATTCTGGTATCATCGTCGGATCGAGGTATATGTTATGCCCTAAAGCGTACCTTAGACGTGGTAGTCTGTCACATATGGTATTAAAACTTAATAATGACTTCCCAAAGTCATGCGAAAGCTTTAACACCATATGTAAGGTGTCTATCACAACAAAGAGGAGACTCCGGTGAGATGTGTAGTTCAAGATAGTAACTATAGTATATCAGAAATCTAGATAAATATCTAACTTCAACATTAAGAAAATGGTCTTTACATCATCTTAGGGGCATTGCCCCAGTAAATCTCCAAAGAACAAAACATGAACTTAGTCTTTCACATAAAGAAGCAATACTAGAACCAAAAGATTTTAAAGGAAATCTATTCTAGATCTTCAAAAGAATTTCCCCAAAAAGCTTCCCAAAACATAATTCCATTCGGATATATGGAGTCCTTGGCAAAAGAGATATCATCATGTTTCAACAAAAGTTTATTGGGCATCAATAGATTCAAGCAAGTTATTGAACAAGCATACGAAATGCATCAAGCAAGTAAACAAGCAATACATATGATCTATCGGTAATCATATGTTTGAATGGATTTACCTCTCCATTCAGGGTTAGGTGTTTTGGGCTCTTTAAAAACCATCTTTGAATTTCGATTAAGTAGTTTATTTCGGGCTCCTACTTTCCCATCTTGAAATAGTTCCTTCGGCTCCTATTCTTCCATTATGAAATAGCTCTTTTGGGCTCGTATATACCCATCTTGTAGACTTAGGCTTTCGTGAACCCCACTACTATACTCTTGTCCCATCAAGCATAGAATTTAAAGGTAATTTAAAGGCGATCATATAATTTGCAGACACTCCAACATAATAATAATAAAACATAATTCAATTAACTACAATCCATGTCTCGATATGCTTAGTATACTTTCAACCAATATTATTATGCATATTCCATTTTCATCTTTTTCCTACTTTTAGTGCCTCTAGCTACAAGCACAAACAAGTACGTAAAAGTCGGAGATAAACTCACTCGGCCATCCTTGCCAAAATTCTTTACTCGTAATAGTCCTCTGAATACGGATCCTCCCAAGCTTTGTTATCTAAACAAAACAAATACTCAGAATGAGTATTTCGTGGGAGTTCTACTTGAACTTTCTAATTCTATTCTAGTATTTGTGTTAAAATTTAGATAGAAAAAAAATTACAACTTAAAATGGTCATAACTTGCTCATTTTAACTTGGAATTTCACATATTATATATCGTTTTCTGCCTACTCGAAAAGATCTATCCATTTTTAACGTTATTTTTATCATAAAAAGCCATTTGGGTTGCAAAACACCATGGTGCAGAATAGTTACAAATTTCCCAGCCCTTAAAATATAATTTTCCAAACTTTTCTTTATCCAAAAATCCTTAAACAAATATATAGGTATGTATAGTTGAAAAATTCTTTAAACATATGTGTATACTCATATTGTATGCATCATTTTTGTAGTTTTATCTCAACATTAATTTTTCACAAAACAATTTGTCTTTAAGGGTTTTTAAAAGATGAAAACTTTGACAATTTTTCCTTTTTAAATTGCTAGAAGGAAAACTTAAAAATTCTTGGGTTGTTATAAATGAGTATTTTCCTAAAATAATTTCATTTCCTAACTTTTCAAAGATAAATTAATTTCCAAAAATTTGGTCATTTAAGTTATCTACCAATTTTATTTCTAGTGATTGAAAAATAAGGTTTTCAAAATTCTTCTTAAGTTGTTGATGTTATCTAATATTTGAAGTTGTGTTAAATGTATGTTCTTCTCTCATTTTCATATTCTTCTACTTCTTTAGAAAATAATTTTACCCTTTTAAAACTTCATTTTCTTGACAAATTTTATTTCTTTAAGTTGGTTTCTTAAATAGTGAGTTGATTTTATCTTGATTTAAAAAACTTGTTTTATTCCTAATATTTATCAAGTGGTGGCATAATCCTTTTAGATAAGTTTATAAGAAAAGTTTTTATAATAAAGAATCATCAACATTAGAACTTAATAAAAATTTCATTTTAACTTTGAAAAAAGAATAATAATAGTAAAAATTAAGTCATATAGAAGCTTACTTAGTAAGTGATTTTCAAAGTTTATGATGAACCTATTTAAATTTTATAAAAGATATGGTTGAGTTAAAGTCTTAAGTTTAATGCTAAAAATTATATCTTTATGGAGTATTTAGTTTCGATTTATAAAAGAAATGAGTTCATTTTATTATTTGAAGAAATATTCATTACTAATACTTTAAAATTTATGATTAGCTTGTCTAAGCTTTTGAAAAGAATTTATTAAAACAATACTTAGATATTTGGTTGAAAAATCCTTTGTTAAGTGATAAGAAATTTAGTTTACTTTTCTTTATTAAAGAACATCTTTATTTTTATTAAGATAACAACATTCTAATCATACATGAATACGATTATGTAGCAACGAAAAAGGGTAATAATAATACATAATAAGATAGAAAGAAATATATATAAGCAAATAAACATAATAATATGGTCAAGTATTTGGAACCTTAGCTTCATCAAAGTATCCTGGGCAAGTATTAGGAGCCTTAGCTTCATCAAAGCTTCCCGGGACTAAGAATAGCCTAATCCTAAAAGAAAAAGAAAAAGAAAAAGAAATAAAAGAAAAAGCAATAATAAGAATGTTAGTAATAGTTAGTGAGCATTTAGGCTCTAAGAAATATAGATATACATATATTTAATAATATATATATAGTTAGATTAAGAGCATAATAGCAATAATAACAACATAATATCATTATAATAACAAAATAACATAACCGGAATTCTTGACATGTGCAAAAACAAAATATGAACATGCTGTTGCTTCTATAACTTATATGAGCTTTAAGAAACAACAACATGGTCATGCTAAGTTAAATGATATGGAAAAGTAAATATAGAAGATTTTTACCTAAAGGTGTGTATGTATTGAAGATGGATGTAAGGATATGTAGGTAGTATCATGTGGTTAATGGATTTTGTGTAGAAAAGAATGTTGGAAAAAATTATTTAGAGAGGATTTGAGGAGTGATTTTGGTAGAGTTTTGTTAAGGTTTGAGAATTATGTATAAAGTGTGAGGGAGAGAAAGGGGTATTATAAAGTTTTGGAGTGAAAATTAGATGTAATAAAATAAAATGAAAAAGAAAAATATTAGATAGGAGAGAGAGGGGGCCGATGTGATTAGAGAGAGGGAGGGAGTGTTTTGTTTTGTTTTGTAATTTTTGTAATGAAAAGAAATAATGTGTAATGTTTGATGTGAATAAAGTTGTATTGGAAATGTAAAAGTATAAGAATAGGTGTATAGATTGTAAGAAAAAGTACAGATAGTGAAATAGTAATGAATAGTAGAAATAATGATATGAATAGTAGACTAGACAAATAAAATACTGATAGTAATAAAAATACGTATAAACAAGCTATATCTGATATTTTTATCTACTGAAAAATTACGAAATTGATATTATTGAAATCCTTGTATAATTAAGCCTTTTGGTGTTATTAGAACATTTTTACTATTTTGGGCATTAGGGCATGTTTTTCGAAAATTGATCCTGTTCGGGTTCAGAATGAATCGAATTTTGATAAATTTGATCTTTTTAAGTTATTTTATATTATTCTGAACTATAATCCACCATTAACTTATTTCTATTGCTCTCAGGTTTCGAGCACAAGATTACCGGAGTTGAAACTACTAAATTGTCTTAATCTTAGTTGACTTTTGAAACTTTGGTTTGACTAAGATAAGGTTTATTCCAACTTTAACCTAGAAATTGAGAGGTTTACAGCATGTATATTATCCCATTATGGTAATTTTGAGATTGATGACCTTTGAGTTTAGAACACCGAAGTGTTGTCATATTCTGCTAATGTTCGTCATGTTATGGTAAGTATATTGTCCCATTATGGTGATTTCACTTCTATTTTTATTCGAATTTGCACCAATAAGGAAAATGTGGGCTTTTTTTTTTATTTGTTGTGCTTAGTGATTAGTGCCCAATTAGCCCACTCCTCTCTTCATACGAAGCCCAGCCTAACCATGCTTCTCTCAAATATAGCAGTGATGTTGTTCATGTTGGAGGGAAATAGACTTTCCTTAAATCAAAGATTGAAGAAGGTGAAAAGGCTCTCCTTGGGATGGGAATCTACAACCCCAAGGACAAACTCAGACATTGATCTCAACAACTACATTGCTTGATCACCAGTAGGTACATCGAAGACCACAAGGCCTGCTGTTTTATACCTCCTCCATCGGTTAGTGGCACATCTCTTACCCTAGTATATGTTAGGCACATGTACTTACAGCTCGTTTAATTCACTGAGTGAATAAGGCTGTAATGGAATTCCTATTATAGAGGAATGGAATAGAGTTTTGATAGGATTTTTCTTTATTAATTTTTTATTTAAATGGTAGTATTTTGAAAAAAAGACAGTTCCAGCATTGAATTGGTATTCGTAGGTTTTACTAAAGAATGGCTATTCAATGTTTTGTGTAATAGAGATTCATTGTGGAATCGCTATTCGGTGAAGTAAACAACGTAATAGCTATTTCTAAGGAATAAGACTGTAATGGAATTGCAATTACAGCGAAATGAACGAGCAGTTATTGCAAAGGCTTTTCATCTTCGCGACATTATCCTTCATGCACAATAATAATGTGCTAATGTTGAAAACCGAATTTGACTTTCCTTTTTTTTTTTTTTTTTGGAAAGGGAAAAATGAAAAAAAAAAAAAAAAACCATCCATTTGCCATGTTCCTTATATGGTCAGAATGTATTGTACAGGTTGCGGGCTTATGATTTCACATATGACATGAGGAGTTCACATCCAAGATGTCCATCCATTTGCAATTGTTTTCATGAGATCACCTAATTTAAGGTTTTGTTTGTATTGCATTTCAGCAGTGACAATGCATTCATTCATCATTGGGTTGGGTGTTTACGGTGAAGGTCTCCGGAAGGGTGCTGCGAAGCAATTCAAAGATGAGGTATTTTCCAATTTGTCACCTCTTATTACCGTGTATAGTCCCACTATATATGTAATAACACTTGAATGTCACTCTAATCCCTTTTGCAGGATGTAGACAAGTGTTTTGGGGAAATTGTAAAGACAGTAGGGGACATGACAGTCAATTTAGGAGACACACAAAAGAAGTTGTCTGCATCACTGAGACCATTCACATGATATTGCATCATAGACAAAATTGTTGCTGTTCGGTCAAGTGTTCATAGGTCCACAATTCCAGAACAAGTGGTTGCCATGCCCTCCGACATTCCCTCCATCATTGTGCTATCATCCAAAATGATGCATCGTACACATCAGGTATGTCTTACGCACGATGTAGATAAGGAGATACAATCCACTTAAGTCATGAAGGTTTGGCATAATTTTGGGATATGATTTGGACTGGTTGATCCCACACAAATCAATCGTTGCTATGGTAATATTTTGTTTGGAACCTTAACATCATATTTACAATTCGGTAACTTTATTGCACCATGGTATGTTTGTCTTGATGTGGCAAGTCATGGAATTGTTATAATATGGTAGAATCATCTTATTCTGATAGGTAGATTAGTTGGAAATAATGATTTGATGATGGTAAGTATGTCCAATTTTGGTAGTAACATCGTATACCAGTAGTTTAATTTAAGAACCGTAAACTTAACAATGTAGGTTTATTGGATTATGGCATTTTTTTTCTTCATCTTGTAGGTGGTATAATTGATTTGTTGCAGCATGGTAGTATTATATGTTAATTTTACTTTGTATTCTGAATATGTCCAGTTTGTCGGATTATGTTAGTTTCATGTTGCAATCGTAAGTTTGTCAGATTTTGGTATTTTTGTCTTAATTTGGTATGTTGTAATATTGATGTATTGTGGCAATTATTATCGTATTATGCTATGTTTGTTGATTTGTGTAAACTTTTCCTCAAATCCATACGTGTAAGTTTTCTTCTGTTTTGGTAGGTATGTTGTGTGATGATTATAACACTATATGGACATGCTCACGTTATTTGTGTTGCAACATTTTGATGACACAATGGATTCCGAAATTGCTTCCTCCATTGTTAAAAAATTCACCAGCCATGACATCAATTGTAAGGAAAGCCACTATTTAAGGACTCCATTAACCAACTCATTGAGAAAGGGACGACGTGCTCTACGCTATGTGGGCAAGAAGAAATAAACAATTAGTGTGGAGTACAACGACCTATCAACAACCAATGCCTTCTGATAATTGCAAGTGTGAAATTGAAATTCCCTTTTATAATTTATGAGTTAGACTAATGATCAATAATGTGTAGTTTGTCAAGTCCAACATGCTAAAGCAAGTGCACCAACCCCAAAATGGGATTTTCACTCAGAAAGAGATGGCAATCATCAATTATGTCCTCGACAAGGGTTTTAGTGCATGGTAAGACTATTGTTACAGCATTAGCAAATGTACATATATAAGCCATTAAGTATTGCATGCATAATTTATAGGGAAGTGATTGTACAATTAGAATTCCATCATCTGACTCAGTCCAACCTTCTTGCTTTAAAGCTGGATGGATAGGTTGATGGGCATGTGAGTTAAGGCTCATGTTTTGGGTGCATGGCAGCATCATTGTTGTAGTGTGCTAATTCATCTTCTTTAATCACTTTTCCTTTGTAGGTTATCAACATGTGGTCGTTTAAGAGAACATGTGAGGCAATGCCTAAAGACCTAGCCCTGATGCAGGTGGTCCTTGCCATAATTAGCCTCAGTAACGATCTTCTAATTTTTTAGCTGGTTAGTTAATCTTCATGACTACACGTTGTACCCTTTTTTGCTGATCATATGTGCCAATTTATTGCAGCAGGCAGCTTCAAGCCTAGTAGCATGATAGACGATGTTAATACCTTCTGTGAAAGGTACATGGGAAATTTAGACACATGTCATGAGGTGGGAGTTGTGTCATTTGTTGCATTGATGAATTCACTTCCCATATGTTTTAGATTTTTCCTTATGGAACCACAAATATGGCTAGTTTTATATCTAATTCCATGTCTGTGTGTGTCATGCAGATCTACCTTCCCATTTCTGTCGACAACAACCACTGGACATTGCTCGTGATGTGATTGCAATGAAGAAAAATCATAGTGTTAGACACAATGAAGCCATGAATAGCTACGCAATTGACTCGACAAAATTTCTATCGTTGCTTGGTGGGCAGATGTACTATTATATATATCCGACATGTCTATTGCAAAATGTTGTATGACCATGGAATTGAAAGGCAATTCTAACAATGCATTTGTTTACTTGTAGTTAGCAAATGTTGAGACAATGTTCTAAGCTTGGACCTGTGAGCCTATCCTAGACCATGGTGCTTTTTGGAGTGGGGGGTTAGAAAAATGGGATTTTGAGTATCCGATTAACGTGCCAAATCAACTTAGCCGCAATGACTAGTACGCCTAATGTATTTGCATTTTTATTACAAACACATGGCTTGATTGCGAATGTCCTTTAGTGAGTGAGATTTTATAATTTCTATGGTATGCAGCTCTAATTATGGTATATATGTCATTAAGTTCATGGAAGCAAGGAGTCTACAGAGTGAGATGGGTCGCATGGTGTGCCATATGCTAATAAAAATTGTAGACCTAGCCTCTCTTTCCTTTTATGTTGTTGAATTTTGTATTGGTTTTGATTTTTTATAGGTAACTCATTACTATGATAGATAGAAAGTGATCATTGGGTTAGTCCAATGGGACATCAATAAGAAAAAGGATGAGATTGGTGCCTTGGCCATAGCACACCTACATGGTATATGATTGCTTTGGGCATGCTACTACAGATGAAGTAATGTTTTTTGTCAGATGGTCAGCACCAATATGACCTTCTTAACTTGTTATAGATTACTGCAATTTGTCTTCCATAGCAAATTTTTTTAGGCGTTATAATGTTTTTGTTATCTTGAGGCTCATACCACGTCATGGGATCCAAATCTAGTTTCACCACATTTTGGATGAGGTCATTAGCAATTAGGTAAATTCTTCATTTGATTGCATTAGTACATGATATTTTTGCAAATTTAGGTGATTCTAACCACAACAAGTGAATGTGCAGGACATAGGAAAAGCAAGCCATGTGAGGGGAGAGTAGCACCAACAAAATGAGAGGGGATGTCATGTGCATTTGGGCTAGTTATGGGCGTTGATGATTGTGTTGTTGGACATGGCATATTGTTGTTGTTGCTATTGCTCGTACTTTACTAATTGTGATAATGTAAATAGGTAAACATTTTCGGCACAAGTTCATATGATGTAACTTGCAATTGCCACCATTATTGTATATAGTTTACCCTCCCTAAATCAGGACGAAACTTCTTGTCCTCCGCCTCCATGAAGTTTACATTTTGGTCACTTCCTTCAATTGTTATGGATGTTTTAATATATTATGTTCCCTCAGTTGGTTCGTTGTGTAGGAAATGCTGAGATTTGGTCCTAATTTTTATATTTTTGGTCATTCATCGACTCTGTCCATAGGAGATATTCTGATATTACAATCATATATAGCTCAATCAAAGCTAGCACAATTCAATTATTTTGCTAGAAAAAGTTACTAAAACGTGAAAAAAAATCATGACAATATTAGAAATGGTCATGATTAAATAATTTTGATGAAACAGTGGGTAATAGATCTAAAATGATTAACCGGAGGGTGTTACATGAATTAAAAATGGTAGGTTGACTGGTGGGTGATACACATTAAGAATAAATCGATCATAACCAATTGACTGGAGGGTGTTACATTAACTACAAATGGTAGGTTGACTGGTGGGTGATACACATTAAGAATGTTAGATTAGTTAAGGGACACTATAATTATGTTCAGATCAAACATGTACACATTGTTCTATGCCTTTGTTTGGACGTTCACGTATGCATTGTTAAAAATCATGGACCCAAAGCTACAAAACTTGTAACCCAAATATAGACCGTTCACAAACATCCATGATACCTTGCACTATTTTTGAAATAAAGCAATAGGTGAAAGTTATTGTGCACCGAAAGATGAAACTAAGTCAACGACAACAAAACAGAGGAGTGAAAGGTAGTTCCACGGTAGTGATGTGAGCACTTATAAATTCTTGATAGCCTTAGATTAATCAAGTTTTTGTCCCACTAAGAAGCGGAGGACTTCTACAAGTTGTATGCAATTTCTATGGGTTTCGACGTACTTTGACAGGACCATCGGAGAATGAAAGACGATGTTGTGACAACACAAATATGGGTCTGCAATAGAGCTAGAACTTCTAATAGTGGCCTTAAAATACAAAGTAAGGAAAAAACGTATAGACTTTCCATTACACAATTTGATTGTTACACAACATTTAGGGTACTTAACGAAGGTGAAGGAAAATAAAGAGTGAAGACAGAGTAACCGAGCACATACATGAGATGGTTTCAATCAATCAATCATTTTCATTCAAAGGTAATTGGAAAATAACGCCTCCAGATTGTGCACGCATCAAAATATTGCATGAAACCTGTATAAAGCCTAGTCAAATTATGGATCACTTGGTGAATTTTTCGAATTGGTTTGGTCATGTTGGAATCACATAGAAGGATCTATGGAACTATATAATGAAACAATGAGAAGAAAATGTTAGGGAAGGTCATGCCACATCCGTAGTTGCATACATGACAATTAGAAATTAGGTCGATGCTTGTTTTTCTACCAAACATATTTGGAAAACAGGTGGTTGTCTAAACTAATGTGGGTGGATTTTAAAAGTAAAGTAGACTATAAATGCTTCAACAATGTAGTTTCATAGGACCAACGTTCACAACATGCCATTTGTTGTTGTCACTGGGATAAACTACCACACCATACCTGTATATTTGAATCTAAAATGTTGAGTGAAGAGTCAACCGATGCATATTGTTAGGTGTTGAGCAATTTTATAGAAGTGATGGATGGGAAACATCCGACATCTATGGTTACTGATGGAGCAAAAGCAATGCATGCTACAATAGCATAAATTTGGTCACATGTGACGCATTGATTATGCGCATGGCATCTACATTGGACGTTAAAATGAATATTAACAACCTCGAACTCATCAAAGAGTTCAAGAAGTGTCTATACACACCAATGCCCATTGCAGAGTTTGAGGAAGTGTGGCCAAATGCAGCTACTGAGCATGGGTTACATGGACACTCGTGGATACAAGCAATGTATGGAAATAAATATTCTTGGGCTGAATCGTACCTTCTTGGGTGCTTCTAGGCAACTGTGCGAATGACACAACAGTGTGAATCCATACATACATAGGTGAAGAGGTTCTTACAAAAGGGGTTTAAGCTATACTAATTTATAGATGGTTTCAATAGGGTAACTAATAGCCTTTGATATCAAGAGACACTTGCAGAGTATAAGACCAGACACACACAACCTAAAGTGCAGTCGGTCTTTGCAAAACTTGAGGCTCATGTAGCAGAGGTTTTTACTTGTGCTACCTATAACAAACTCCATGACACTCTATGCAATAAGGCTCTATGGTATGCCATTGATCGAATCGAAGGTGCTGGCTTCCACCAATATTCATTACGACAGCATAAGGATAGTCGAAAAGGTATAGTAGGTAGCGTTTAAGACACAAGACCCCTCTATAAACTATCTTGCCTAGAATTTGAGACTAATGGTTTGCCATGCTATCATGCGATTCATGTTTTGAAGCTTGAGGACCTAGTGGAAATTACTTTCAATCTCATAATGACGAGATGGACGAAGAGAACAAGGGAGTTGCACTAACTACAAGCCCTTCGGGTGATACAAATGCTTATGTAGTCGATTGGAAAGCACCGTATGAATCCTTGACAAATGCTTGCAACAAGATGTGCTATTAGGCAAGTCAGACATAGAAAGGATACAATGAGGTATCATATGAGGTGGCACGTCTGACAAAGAAAGTCAACAGGGTGGCTGTAGAGGATGATGGGGCCAATTACATATAGTATTGAACTCCCACAATTAATTAAGGATGCACTTCAGCCATGTAGACAAGAGTACACATTGAAGCACCAAAAACCACAAACTCTCCATGGAAGTGTGGCAACTGTCGTGGTATGGGCTATACCTATAGGACCTGCCCTAACATATGTAGAGACCATGCATTCACAATTTCGACCATAGACCCATACATAACAGATAACGACAATGAAAACATTAGATTAACATAGGACTTTTTAGGCATAGAGGAAGGGAGTACGTCAATGGCCAACCCATGCCATCGTAGGGGTCTTCCAACACACCATCCACATGCGTATGGTGTGCACCCAGACGATGCCTTCAATTACAACTGGTAATCACCACATGTATAGTGTAGAATATATGTCATCAAAGTAGAGCGCGTGTTGTATGAACATATTTTGAGCATATGGCTAGCTCGCAAGAGCATGTGTGATTGATTGACGTCCCTATTCACAGGAAAGAAGCTTCGTATGGAAATCGTTGAGTCCTTTCGAGTTTCCTACGTCAATATGTCAGACTACGTCCCTTTTGTTGGACGCCTTCTTATAAAAATGCAATACAATTTCATCAAAGTCATGTAATTTGATATTGTGAACAAATATGATAAACTCATAATTTATACACTTTTCATCTCTTATTTGATAGTTAATTGTGTTTATGCTTGTGGAAATGTGAAAAATTGGTACTTTGATTTGGCAATTTGGCTAATTCAGGTTATAGAGGATTTGGAGAAGCAATCATTGGTGGGAATAAACTTTGAGCTTGGAATAGGCTTTAAAACAAAGCAAACAGGGCATAAATACTCAAACGCTGGCAAATTTAGGAGCTACACCACTGGCGTTGCAATGTTAAATCAAGAAGTGTGAAAATCATTCAACGCTGGCTAACCATCATTCAATGCCGCTGGCGTTACTCAATGCCGGCCAATCATCATTCAACGCCACCGGCGTTTGTATCGACGTTTGAATCCACAGTTCAAAAATGTTTAACGCCTGCTTCTACACCGCCAGTGTAGAATTTGAAATTGCAGGCGTTGGATTTGGAAGTTACCAGATGTCGTATATGTTATTTTGTTTTAAAAAGGGAAAGGGGAGGAGGGATAAGGGAGACTTGATATATGACAGTTTGGAGACTTTCTTTAGAATTGTGAGAACAATAGAGTTTAGACAAAAACCTTAGATCTAGAATGCAACTTTGTTATTAATTGTTCAAGATTTGTCAGATTATCGTGGATCATCATTGTAGACTAATTTGTACGGTGAGATTGTCTTCTCAATTCAAGTTTTTATGTTTATATAATCTGATTTTATTATCTTGTGTTCATAATAAGTCTAGTTTATGTAATTGAATTATTTTTTGTACACTTTTAATGATTTGCTAAACTTTTACAGTGGGAATGTGATTTAATTCGAGATTTGCTCCAACAATTGTTGAGATGGGTTACACGACTGTTAGAACTTTGTAAAATTCACGTCGTTTGTCCTATAATTAACCTTGTACGTGGAAGTATCTTGGTCAATTAGAAATTGAGATTGCTCGGGAGAGAAATCTGATTTTACTGGACTTCATAAATGTGGATATAATAACAAGATGTGGAAGCTGAGATATTATATCAAATTTAAGAACTATTATAGTGAAAAATGCAATGTAATTAAGTTGGATTCTTGCTAAGGAATTAGGAGAAATACAATTTAAGGCATTAGGCAATTAATGAATCGGGAGGTTCTTAGTTGTAAATTTGATTCCTTTGATAATTCAAGTAATGGAAGTTACGAGATTGTTCTAAGGTTAATTTTGATAGTTCCACTTGAAATAAAAATGTTTATTTTTTTCGTGACTCCATCGTGTGTTCTTCTTACTAATCCTCAAAAGGCTATTATCCCACCTTAACAAACCAACAGATCGATATTCAAAGTCATTATGTACGATATCTGGTAGTT
The DNA here is from genome assembly GCA_024138025.1 of Combretum micranthum. Classification (NCBI taxonomy): domain Eukaryota; kingdom Viridiplantae; phylum Streptophyta; class Magnoliopsida; order Myrtales; family Combretaceae; genus Combretum; species Combretum micranthum. Next base: position 549,147 of record JAMXBD010000522.1, read on the forward strand.
AATATTCGAATACCATTAAGTCGCTAAATTGTTGCATTTTTGTAGAAATAGTCGTATTCTAGTAGGTTAATTGTACATGACATATTCTATGTGCAATTGTTGTATTGTAGTAGAATTATCCTATTCTGGCAAGTTATATGTGGTAGTTTTGTCGGATTCTGGTAGTTTGGTTGTATTATGATATGTCGTAACATTGTTCTATTATAATAGTATGGTCATATTCTAGTAGGTTATTTTTTACATAAAATTTTCTATCTTGTAATTTTTTCGGATTCCAGTAGTTTGGTTTTATTTTGGTATGTCTAATATTGTTCTATTATGGTAGAATATTCGTATTATGGTAACTAACTTTTACACGATATTTTCTATCTCGTAATTTTGTTGTATTATGGTAGTTTAGGTCATATTCTGGTATATCGTAATATTGTTGTATTGTGGTATAATGGTCATATTCTGGTAGGTAACTTTTATACGATTTCTCCTATGTGGTAATTTTGTCGCATTCTGGTAGTTCGATCATATTATGGTAAGTCATAACATTATTCTATTATGGTAAAATAGTCATATTCTGGTAAGGAACTTTTACACGATTTCTTCTGCATCGTAATTTTGTCAAATTCTAGTAGTTCGGTCCTATTTTGGTATGTCATAACATTGTTTTATTCTGGTAGAATAGTCGTATTTTGGTAGGTAAATTTTACACGATTTCTTCTACATTGTAATCTAGGTCATATTTTATTGTATTTTGGTAACTTAGGTCATATTCTAGTATATCGTAATATTATTATATTGTAGTAGAATGGTCATATTCTGGTAGGTAACTTTTACACGTTTTGCTCGATGTGGTAATTTTGTCAGATTCTGGTAGTTGGGCCGTACTCTAGTATGTCATAATATTATTGTGTTGTGGTAGAATGATCGTAATCTGGTAGGCAATTTTTACACATTTTCCTCTATGTGGTAATTTTTTGGATTCTTGTAGTTGGGTCGTATCCTGGTATGTCGTAATATTATTGTATTATGGTAGAATGGTCGTATTCTGGTAGGTAGCTTTTACAACATCGAACTAGTAATTTTATTGGATTCTGGTAGAATCATTAGATTCTTGTAGGTTTATTTTTCAAATAAATGTCATAGTATTGTTCTTTTGTGGTAACGTGTTCTATTGTCCTCTATCATATACTGCTAATTGTGAGAACTTTATGTTATTTTCATATGTGTTAGTTTTTTCATATTTTGGTAGTTTTTTTTATCTCACTATGGTAACAATATAGATATGACTAGTTTACTGGGTCACATCTTAATTTTAGGTCGTAAGTACATGACTTAAGCTAAGTTTTTCCCCATCTTTAACACCCCAACCCCCCCCCCCCCCCCCCCCCCCAAAAAAAAAAGTCTATATGAAAAAACAAAATAAATCAATAAATAAAGAAAGAAAAAAGTATATATATTTTTATTTCTTAAGATTTTACTATTTTTTCCAATTGAAACCTAAACTAAACTAAACTAACTTTTTTCTTATATGAGTCTTCACGTTTGCAAAATGTTGCAAACATATATTTTCTTAACATCGTTAGTTTTTCTTTAGGTTTTAACATTTACAAACATGGATTTTCCATTCGCTATAAATTATTAATTTAAAATAACTAAAAACTCATAAAATTAATTTGAAATTGTAAAAATTAAAATGAAAGAAAATGAAAAAAATATATAATTAGAGAAATATATTCCTTGAATATTTCATCCTAGATAAAAAAAAATTTCAATCTTTGAAGGGCATGTGTAGAGATCATCACGGATCAGTTCTAAATTGAGAACAAACCTGACCCGTCATCTCAATTCTTGAACCTAGAACTGACTAGTGAATGACGAGTCCAAACTAGCTAATGATATACTAGTTCTGACAGATCCTTATGATTCTACATCTCAAAACTATCTAACCCGTTGGTTTCACACTACAAAAGTGAAAAAAGAATGGAAAATTATAATAAAAATATTAAAATTATTTTCATGTGAATTATAAAAATATATTTCCTATTCATGACATTAAATATGTTGTTATTAATAACACATGTAATATATTTATATTTGAAATCATATATTATTGAGTTTATATAGACTTCTAACCAAATTAGATTATTCTTTCTTAATAACATAGGACTTATATTTTTATTTGTGGGACTTATTTGTATCTTAAATATTTTATAGTGTCACATTACTAACATGACAATTTGAAAAATATAAGTGATTATATATAAATAGATGTATAACTATAAAATTTCTTTTAACTAATGAGCTATAAGTAATTATGGCTAGGCTCAATGTTATTTCAATTTTAAAGTTTGCTTGTATTTTTTCTCTTATTTAAATTAAGTAAAGTTATTTAATTATTTTTTTTAATTTCATGGTTCCGATTCCACCAATTTTAAAGTCAAGAACCGGCGATTTAGGTTCAGTTCTAGATCTGAACCGACCCATGACAACATCTAGATATTTGATAAAACTTGATGCGCTCTCAGCTAAATATCATAGAAAGTTAGGGTACATTCCCAAGTCCATTGGTAAGCTAAAAGCGTTGACCAAGCTAGGCTTATCTTAATATCCATAAGATTACATAATTACCTGCTTCAATTGGTGATTTATGTAATCTGGAATTATTTTATTTGTCTAAGACCCCATAAGATGTTTGCAAGCTTCCGTCCGAATGTTAAGTAAATTATATGAGCGAGTTTTGTGGCACCGTCACAAATTGAGTTATTGCCAAACCTATCCGATAGTCTGGCGTACTTGGCATTCTATGGGATTTTAATGGAGAACATCCAACCAGATTTTTCCAACTTAGCAAACTTAGAGCTTCTCCTATATAAAGATGGGATAAATTACACAAAAAATGTATTGACATTTGAAAGTAAATTCATTTAAAGTATCAACGCTTTAAATGGTTAAAAAGAGAAATTAACATTTGATAAAGTATATTGTCAAGCCTGGGTTTTAATTTCCGGTTCGATTTCTTTTAATCCTATTCGTACTAAACCCTAACCCATTCAATATGAATCCTCGACTAAGAATTAAATGAAATTTTGAATTTTGAAAATATTTTAGAGTCGCCACTTGACTAAAGTCGAGAAAAAAGATAAACCAAAACCAATGGGTAGGTTGATTTCGGCTTTGCTACTGATCCGCAAAAAAAAAAAAAAAAAAATTGTTTTGAAAACAAGAACCAGAAATTAACTTGAGTCCGGGGGCTAACCTATTAAAATATAAACAGTTACCACTTTAGATTTTCAATTTTAAATTGTTTTCTTTTAAACCTTAATTTCAAAATCTAAACTATTTATAAGGCTCTAACTATTTACAAATATGTACATATTTATTTAAACTAAGAGAAACAAACAAAATCACAAAAATAATTTTTTTACATATTTTGAGTCGCCCATTTAGTTGCCTACGTACCCACTAAACAAAATCAAACCACACGTAGTTCTTTAAGAAAAATTTAGTTTGTTGGTTAATTTTAGTATTTTGAAATCTTATCGCTTTAAGTTCATTAAGTTTTATGATTTAACAAAAATTATCTAATTTTATGTGATTCTTAAATCTATCAAATTAATTTTGAACAAATTTAAAAATAAAAATTTTTTAGATGTCAAAACAATTTAAAAAAAAAAACAAACAAGTCATCATAATATCAATCATCATAAAAATTCATGTAAAACTATCACAATTATTTATAAAAACAAACTTCACACTATTATCATATATTAACATCAAACAAATATTATTATGATTAATATTATTAAAACTTCAACTAATTTCACTTATTAATCTATTTCTGCAAAAACATATATTTATTACTAATTATATATAATCTATTATTATTATTATATTGTATATACATATACACATATATGGTAAGGAAAACTTACCTGGATGAAGATGGCTCCGCATGCAGGAATTGAAGATGACCAGGGATGAAGACCGCGACAGCGTGCAGAGGATCGACGAGTGGATGAACGAAGAATGACTCGCGACGACTAGGATTGACGATGATGATGACCAGGAGCAGTCCGGCGATGGTAGCAGCAACGGCGGAAGGTCGACGATGACGTGGCAGTGGACGACCAGTGAAGGCAGATCGGCAAGGATGGGAGAAAATTGATTGACGGCTTTTGAAGTCCTCACGATTCCGAACAAATCAATGTAAATTAATTGTTCTAATTTTCCCTGCAAAACAAGAAATTTGACGATTAGAATTGAGAACCCTAAATCAAGAACAACTTAAGAACGAAAATCCGAATTAAAATTAAATTGGACAGAGTTTTGAGAAATCAAACCTTCCTCCTTCCAAAACAAAAGATGAGGAGAGTATTTATAAACTTTAATTCGACCAAAACCTTCCTAATCAATCAATCCCGAACCTAAAGCTTGTAAAACACGTTTTGAGCAAAATTTGAATAATTCGAGTCAAAACCGATGTAACTTTACAATTAAATGCAATAAATGACTTGTACATCCCATATTATAACGTTCCAAATCATTAAATTGTTTAAAAAACAACTTTCACATGTTTTTGAATTTTTTAGGGAAGTACAAAAAATGAGTTTTTCCCAAATTTGAAGTCCGGATTTGAAAGAGTAAATGTTGATGAAAACATGTGATTTTCATACCAAAACAAAGTATTCCATGCCTAGTTTTCAAATCTACCTTCGGTACGTAGAAAAAAGGTCCGGAAGTGGGCAAAAAACGAGCTCAAAATGGGTCGATCGGGCTGCCCACCAAAGAAGAAGATGAGCAGTAAATTTTTTTTTTAAAGATTATAAAACTATATTATATACATGTATATTATATCTATTATATTTATTTCCTTTAATTTGATTTATTTTTCCTAATTTTTATTTTTAATCATAATGCTCAAAAATGCAAAAAAAAATCCTCTAATTTAGCCATATTTGCACTAATATTAACATTTAATTATTAACAAATTGACAAAAATAAATTGTCAAAATGAGGTTTCTACAGCTGCCTCTCTTTATGGTGAGGTTTGTCAAAACTTTATCACAAAGATAAAATAGACCTCATTTTGACATCAACTTATCTAGAACTCCCACTTCTTGAGCGGGGTGAAAGCTTTTCATGTTCTGATATACTCCTTGAATCGGGTCGCTTCTTGAGTAAAGATGATTCATGTTCTTGAAGAGAAGGATGACGCTCCTTTGAGTTAGCGATCCTTAAGCTTGAAAAGAAAGAAGACGCTCCACTGAGCTAGCAATCCTTAAGCTTGAAAAGAAGGAAGGCACTCTACCGAGCTAGCGATTCTTAAGCTTGAAAAGAAGGAAGGTGCTTCACTGAGCTAGCGATCCTTAAGTTTGAAAAGAAAGAAGGTGCTCCTCTAAGCTAGCGATCCTTAAGCTTGAAAGAAAAGAAGGAAAGCGCTCCATCGAGCTAGCGATCCTTAAGCTTGAAAAGAAGGAAGGCGCTCCACCGAGCTAGTGATCCTTAAGCTTGAAAAGAAGGAAAGCGTTCCTCTGAGCTAGCGATCCTTAAGCTTGAAAGAAAAGAAGAAAGGCTCTCCACCGAGCTAGTGATCCTTAAGCTTGAAAAGACTCTTGAAACATTTTGCATGTTCTGTGGAGATGCTTCATGTTCTAAAATGCCTCTTGAACTGGGTCTCATGTTCGGATCTCTAAGTAGCAAATCTCATGTCTTGAGCTCTTGATTTCCTCATGCTTTGAGTAGCTTCTAGAGCTAATTTCCTGAAAAACATAATCCCAGCAATACATTTATTCATTCTCTTTCTTTTAAAACAAAAAACTTACCAAATTCTGATAGAAGCTCTTAAACTAGTCAAACCACTTGGTGAAGTCCGCTCATCACTAGGTTTACTCCGTCAGGCTAGAACGCATTCACAATGGCTATCATTTGAATTGAGTATCCATGTTTGTCTCTTAATGGTAAATGGAAACCCCAAACCCAACACCCACCCCACCCCCCCCCCCCCCCCCCCCCCCCCCCCTTTTTTTTTTTTTTTTTTTTTAAAGTCTTGATCACAGGACGATACAGGAGATGATTCTTAAAGTCTTCCTTACTTTGCAGCTTGAACTTATTGACTTCTTATGTTATTCCCCCCAGAATAGGCATTTCTTCAAGAAAATATCAAATCACAAAGTATTAACATGTTTTTATAACTTTATCAATTGCCCAAACCTCTCTCTCACAATACACTCGTGTTTTAACTGTTTGGAAGATATAAGGATGAAAGAGAATTTATCAATTAAGGTGAATGGTCAATGACCGATTTGATGATTGGAAACCGCCAGAGATATCTTTTTGTCAATAGATAACAAAAATTAGTTCACACATAAACAAAGTAGTCAGTAAATTTTCTGAATTTGATAGAATTCTCATTAATTTCTCAAGAGTAGTACAACTTGACCACATCAGAATTTACAGGGTCTTTCAAATCTAGACCATCCATTCTAGTCAAAATTAATGCACCACCAGGCAAAACTCTCTTCACTACATATGGTCCTTCATAATTAGGAGTAAATTTTCCTCTAGGATCTTGAACATTCGGAAGCACTTTTCTCAAGACTAAGTCTCCTTCTTTGAAATTTCTCGGGCAAACTTTCTTATTAAATGCTCAAGCCATTCTTTGCTGGTAAAGCTAGCCATGATATAAAGCAGTCATCCTCCTTTCATCAATGAGATTCAACTTATCCATTCTGTTTCTTACCCATTTAGCTTCATCAAATTCGGTTTCTGCCAATATTCTAAGTGACGAAATTTCAACTTCAACTGGCAAAACTGCTTCTGTGCCATAGACTAACGAATAAGGGGTTACCCTATTGATACTCTGATAGATGTTCGATAGGCCATGAGTGCAAAAGGTAGCATCTCATGGCAGTCTTTGTAAGTGATAGCCATTTTCTTTACTATTTTCCTGATGTTCTTGTTGGCCACTTTAATTGCCCCATTCATTTGAGGTCAATATGGGGTAGAGTTCTGGTGTTTGATTCCAAAGTTTTGGCACAATTCAGACATTAATTTATTGTTCAAATTAGTACCATTATCTATAATGATTGTATCAGGGACTCCATATCTGGCTATGATATCTCTCTTGATGAATTTGACAACTACTCCCTTGGTAACATTAGCGTACCAGAATGCTTCAACCCACTTGGTAAAGTAGCCGATCGCCACTAATATAAATCGATGACCAATTGAGGCTTTTGGCGAAATTGGCCCTATCATATCCATACCCCACATCGAGAAGGGCCAAGGTGAAGATAGTAATTGTAATTTTTTGAGAGGAGCATTTATCTTATTGGAATATATCTGGCACAAGTGACAATGTCTCACGTGTTTGATACAATCTGATTCCATAGTTATCCAAAAATAACCCATCCTCATAATCTTTTTAACTAGCATATATCCATTCATGTGAGGTCTACATATCCCTTCGTGGACTTCCTTCATCAACATTTCTGCTTCCGCCTCATCTACACATCTCAAGGGAGTAGTATCAAATGACTTTTTGTATAATGTATTACCATTGAGCATGAAATGAGCTGCTAAGGGTTTTAGTGTTTTTTGCTCCTTTGTTGAGGCGTTTTTAGGGTATTTGCTGTCTTGGAGGAATTCTTTGATATTAGCATACTAGGGATCTTTCTTTAGGACTTCCTCGGTATTTAAGAAAAATGCTGGTTCCTCCTCAATGCGAATCTTTAAAGGTTGGATCTTAACTCCATCAGTGATTCAGATCATAGATGCTATTGTGACTAATGCATCCATGAACTGGTTTTGGTTTCTTGGCATGTAAGTAAATGATATTTCTTTGAATTTTTGTGCCAATTCTAGTAAATGTTGGTGATAAGGCACCAATTTTGCATCCTTCGTCTTATATTCTCCTCGTGTTTGAAAGATGACAAGAGAGGAATCTCCATATACTTCAAGATCATTTATCTCCATGTCAAGTGCCATCTTGAGACCCATGATGCAAGCCTCGTATTCTACCACATTATTAGTATAAGGGAACGTCAATCTTGTCAAAGTGGGGTATTGATTACCATTTTGTGATATTAAGACTGCCCCAATTCCATATCCACATACATTAGTTGCTCCATTAAAGTACAACTTCCATTTAGGGGTGAACTATTCTGATTCTTTATCCGAAGCTGCCAACAATATGCTTTCATCCGGAAATTGAACTTCTCCATCAATCACATTATCTTCAACTGGGTTTTCAGCCAGCTGATCTACAAGCGCCTGACTTTTAACTGAGTTCTGATCCACATAAGTGATATCAAATTCTGATAACAGTGTTTGCCACTTGGAAATTCTACCAATCAGTCTTGGTTTCTAAGCCAAATACTTCAAAGGGTCATGTTTCGTGTAAAGCTCTATAGAATAATACAATGTATATTCTCTAAGTCTATGCATGATCCACACCATGGCACAACAAGTTCTTTCCACTTTAGTATACTTCTGTTCACCTTCAGTGAATTTCTTACTCAAATAGTAAATAGCTCGTTCTTTCCCATCTTCATCTTTCTGTCCAAGCATACCTCCCATTGATTCAGGAAGTACCGTCAAATACAGGAAAAGAGGGCGACCAGGTGTTGGTGCTATTAACAATGGTGGATTCATTAGATATTGCTTAATTTCATCAAATGCTTCTGACAATCTTTATTCCAATGGATAACTGCATGTTTCCTCAACAACTTGAATAGATGGCGACATTTGTCGGTTAATTGTGATATGAACTGAGCAATATAGTTCAAGCGTCCTAATATGCCCCTAACTTCTTTGATTGTCTTTGAAGGAGGCAATTCAAGTATGGCTTTAACCTTATCCGGATCAACTTCTATTCCTTGCTGACTGACTACAAATCCTAGCAACTTCCCTAAGGTCATGCCAAACGTACACTTCTCAAGGTTCAGCTTAAGATGGAACTTCCGTAATCTATCAAATAATCTCCTCAATATTTCCACATGATCCTCATCTTCCTTAAACTTAGCAATCATATCATCCACATATACTTCGACTTCTTGATGCATCATGTCATGGAATAAAGTAAGCATCGCCCTTTGATATGTTGCCCCAGCGTTTTTAAGGCCAAAAGGCATGACTTTGTAATAGAATGTTCCCCAAGTAGTAATAAAGGTTGTCTTGGTTTTATCTTCTTCTACCATTTTAATCTTATTGTGTCCCGAAAAGCCATCCATGAATGAAAATAGATGGTTTCCAGCTGTGTTATCCACTAAGACATCTATGTGAGGTAAAGGGAAATTATCTTTGGGCGTAGCTTGGTTTAGATCGTGAAAGTCTACACAAACTCTAACCTTTCCATTCTTTTTAAGTATCGGGACCACATTGGCCACCCATTTAGGATAATCGGATACCTTTATAAAATCGACTTCTAATAATTTATTCACTTCTTCTTTAATCTTAAGCAAGATATCTGGTCTAAATCACCTTAATTTTTGCTTCTTTGGTTTGATATCTGCTTTAGTCGATAATTTATGAACCACTATAGAGGTATCTGAACCAGGCATATCTTTGTAGGACCATGCAAACACATCGAAGTAATTAGTCAATAATTGTATCAATCTTTCTCGTTGTTCAGTAGATAGGGTGGTGCCTATTTTCAAATTTTTAGGCTCATCTTCAGTTCCAACATTTACTACTTCTATGGGCTCACTGATCTCAATTCTACCTTGTTCATATTTTTGCCAACTTTTCTCTATCCTAGTGTGATCACTAATATCACCTTCGATGACTAACCCATTAGGGCCGGAAGTGATATCAGTATTTTCGTTATCTATCGGTGCGAGATATCCCTTACATTCACCGTTATCATCAAATCTGAATAAAGGCAAGATAAAGAAAAAGGAAGAAAAGTGAGGGAAAAAAGAAAGTGATGATATGGATAAAAGAGATAACATAGAAAAGAAATAATGAAATTTCATTAATGAATATGACTCATGGAGTACGTTTTATTTAAGCAACTGATAAAAGAAACAAAACATAAAAACGCTTCATGAATTTTGTAATACACAAAAATAAAGATGAAAATATAATGAATTATGAATCATGAGATGATATATGATGATTTTAAGGTCAAAACAAGTAAATTGTAAAGGTTTAAGTTTGGTTGTAGAACAAATGTTGAAGTTCGGAACTCTGCAATTTTTGACAGATTGTACGCCATCTCCTGAAGAATCTACGCCGCCGGCATAGAGACGGCTTAGGAAGGGAATAGTAGCATTTTTCTTAAAGCTGGATGAAAAGCCACCGATGTACACTAGGGTTTCTCTCAACGTCGGCTGGGAACGCAGCCGGTGTAGGGCATGGATTTGCTGGCTTATGTAGTAGGATTGAAGTTCTCGAAATTCAAAGCCCCGATGAACGCCACTAGTGTTCGTGTAAATTTTGCCAACGTAGGGTATACGCCGGCAAGATTTAAACTTACGCCGCCGGTGTAGGGCCGGCATATGACCAAATTTATATAAATACGAGACGCGAAAGATAGTTTCGACAAATTTTTCTTTTATCATTTTCTCCTTCGTATAAGAGAGTTTTAGAGTATTCTTGGAGATCTAGGCTTGAAGAATCATCCAGAGGGTGTTTTTTGATCCAAAGTAAGTGATTTTAACTTTCTCTCATGGATTAAATACGAATTTGTATAAGTCTTTCTTAAGGTTTTATGTATTTTTCATGAAGGATTTTGGAGAAAAACCTTAGCATTGTGTGAAATCCGAAATTTTGAGAAAGAATTCGAGTTTAGTGATCCAAGCAAGTAAGTAAAGTCTTTTAAATGTAAAGATTCAATAAATGTTCATTCTTGATATGAATGTGATTGTTCTTGTCATTATGAATATTAGGGTTTTGAAGGATTATCGAGTTCTGTAGATTATTGTGGAAGATCGATCGGGTTAGATGGTGTAACTTGGTGATTTTCTTTGTTAGGTTAGGGTTTCGAGACTTATAGTATATTAGGAATTTTTTATATCGTATTCTTATTTGTTATATATATATATATATATATATGTTGTTTACAAGAATTTGGAGATTTTGGTTGTTGTTGTATTGTCATTATTGATTGAAGTGTTGTAGAGATTCGAGATATTTGGTTGTGGTTAAGTATTGTCGAAAAACGATTTTTAGGAGATATAGATTGCAATTTCCTAAAACCGAGAAATGTATGACCAATCCTTGCTTGTTGTTTTTGCCTGTAAGTTTAGTATTGATTGAATGCTTATAGGAACAAAATTTGTTAATAAACTTAATCCTTATTCAGTTTAATAATTGTATGTTTTGGTTATGCTTGGCTTTGACCAATAAAAACCTGGCAGATAGTGACACTGGTGAGGTACCCTGATGATCTTGGTGTGAGGTTGTCCCTAGTGGACTCGTGCCTTGATATGATTTCGGTAGAATTAGGTGTTCTGGATTCGGGGTGTTTGGGGAGTACCCACTTATCCATTTATGTATATGATTATTATTTTCAAAGAGTTGTATGATTTTCAATGGGATTTGAGTAACTTTGAGTTCAGGATTAGAGTATACCTAATACTGGACTGTGTTATTTTTGTTGGCTTAAGAAAGATAATAATATGACTGTTTGCATTAGTGTAAGTTGCATGAATTACCTGTCTATTGTATGTGCATGTGCATTTGTTTTTGGATTGGAGTTATCGTACTGGGCATCGCCGCTCATTCTTTTAAATTTCAGGTATGAGTGAAGAAGATATAGTGTATGATCTTTCCGGATATGACTTATTCTTTGATAACAGGGATGACGATAGTGGACCTGACTACCCAACTGAGAGTTAGGCTTCATATATTAAATTTCTAAGAAAAGACATGTTTTGATCATTTAGATTTGTAGTTGGATGCTTTTGTTAGTTTTACATGAAAAGATTTTAATGTAAACAATTTTTAGTTTCTATTGAATTTGTTGACTATGATGTCAACTTGAATTTTATGCTTGAACAAAGAGTTTATGTTTTATGGAGTATGAGTTTTAGTTTTAACAGTTTTCATATCCTGTGGGATACCCTATGAGTATTTACAGATGATGATTGTTTTATTGTGGATATTAGAACTTTTGCGTGTCCTATATAAGAGGGGATACGTGACAGGTTGTAATTCCTTATTTTAGGGTGTTACAGCTTATTTGGTATCAGATCTATAGGTTTTAAATCATATAGATTTAAGTTTTGATTCCTTAGGACGGTAGGATTTGAGGAGTGGGGTAGAATAATAGGTTTGTTGTTTAGTTAAGTTTGATGTTATCTTATAGATTTAAGTTTTGATCTTGAGTTGGATACCTCTATTCTAATATTGTGGTGTTTTATTGTATTAGAATGCCTCCAAGAAGAAGAATTCCTGAGGAGAATGAGAATTTAGGGCAGTAGCAGGATAAGCAGCAGGCTCAGAATTAGGACTTGCCACCACCTCCACCTATTGGACAGCAGGTTTTAGTTGATGTTACAGAGCTTATGCAAGCTGTGAATGCTTTGTTAGGAGTGGTTGGTCAATAACAACAAGATATGAGGAGGGACATACAAATGGTCCAAGAAAACGCTTAAGCTTGGAGACAGGAGACACAAATGTTGAATGGAAATGGAAGGAATGGAGCTAGGCATGCAGATGTGCTTGGTTTGAATAAATTCATGGACTTTGTGCATAAGTTTGAACCAGTACCAGGTAAACCTCTCGAAGCACAGTTGTGGATGGAAAAGGTTGAGAAGACATTTGCTGCTCTGGATATTCCAGAGAACAAGAAAGTTAAATATGCCTCCTATTTGCTGACTGGGAGAGCCAATAATTGGTGGTTGAGCACCAAAGGGCACATGACTGGTATAATTACATGGCAAATGTTTCAGCAGGCCTTCCACAGAGAATTATTTCCTAACATTGTTAAGCAGAGAATGCTTCAAGAGTATTACACTCTGCAGCAAGGAAAGATAATAGTAGAAGAATATGAGGCAGAATTGGACGGGTTGATGAGATTTCTACCTGCTGCTCTGAAAGAGAGTGAAGAGGCCAAGGTTAGCAGATTCATCACTGGACTAAAGCCTGAGATACAGTATCAGGTGAATTTGATGGATTTGGACAACTATTCGGCGGTGGTGAACAAAGCCAAGATAGTAGAGCAGGGCTTGAGCAGGATTAGAAGCCGTGAGCCATAGAGGAATCAGGTATTTTTAAGCAAGAGGCTAGAAGCTGGTATACTTACACAAGATAGAGACAATAGGCCTATCACTTAGAATTTCAGGCCAGCAGTGCAGAATACAAATAGAAGATGCACGAGATGCCTTAGACTACATGATGTGAAAGATTGCAAGTGGGTAGAGAATGCTTGCTTTTCTTGTAGTAAACTAGGACACAAGAGTAATACCTGCACAGACAAAATCATTCCACAGGTTTTCTGCTTCAAGTGTGGGCAGAAGGGACACAGAGCTGTAGATTGTAAAGGAGGGTAGTATGGCAGAGTTTATTCTAGCAAAGGGTAGCAAGCATCAGTAAAGGTTTACGCTTTACAGCATAGTGACACTTCTAGTGTTGACACTATCGCGAGTATGTTTCTTATACTCCTGCATAGTGCATATGTGTTGTTTGATACTGGTGCCAGTTTCTCTTGTGTTTATGAATCTTTTGTATCTGTTTGTGGTATATCTGCTGAGTTTAAGCCTGGATGTGTATATGTTAGTACTCCTTTGGGAAGTGACTCTGTATTGAATAGATTCTGTAAGAGTGTAGATATTGAGATAGAAGGTAGACATCTACTTGCAGATTTGGTGGTGCTAGATATGTTGGATTTTGATGTGATTTTGGGTGTAGACTGGTTGGCAAAGTACCATGTGGTGATTGATTGCTATAATCTGGTAATAGAGTTCAGTTTACCTGATGGTGATCAATTTGTTCATAAGTTGGTAGTGCAAAGACCTCTAGTTTTACCTACTTATGAATTGTGGGGAGGATCAGTTTTGGCTGCTATGGTGAAAGAAGATAAAAAGGAGATAATGTTGTTGGATGTTCCAATTGTATGTAAGTATCCAGAAGTTTTTCCAGAGGATCTGCCTGGATTACCACCAGAGAGGGAAGTAAAGTTTGGTATTGACTTAATACTCGGTACTGTACCGAAATCAAAAGCTCCTTGTCAAATGGCTCCTACACAACTTGCTGAGATTAAAGTGCAGTTGGATGAATTATTGAAGAAGAAGTTCATTAGACCTAGTGTTTCACCTTGGGGAGCTCTAGTTCTGTTTGTCAAGAAGAAGGATAGCAGTATGAGACTGTGCATCGATTACAGAGAATTGAACCAAGTGATAGTAAAGAAAAAGTATCCTTTGCCACGAAATGATGATCTGTTTGATTAGTTGTCAGGACTTCAGTATTCTCAAAGATAGATTTGAGATCTGGATATCATCAGTTGAGGGTGAAAGCCGAAGATATTCAGAAGACAGCTTTCAGGACAAGGTATGGACATTATGAATTTGTTGTCATACCTTTTGGACTCACCAATGTACCAGCAGTATTTATGGATTTGATGAGTAGTCTTCAGGGAGTAGCTTGATATTTTTGTGGTAGTCTTTATTGATGATGTATTGGTGTATTCAAGGACTAAAGAGAAGAATGAAGAACATTTGAGATTGGTTCTGACTAGATTGAAGTAAGAGAAGTTATATGCGAAGTTTTTAAAATGTGAGTTCTGGTTAGAACAGGTGTCTTTCTTAAGACATATTGTTGATGGTAGTGGGATATCAGTGGATCCTGAGAAAGTCAAAGCAGTTGTTGAATGGCCAAGACCTAAGACAGTGACGGAAATCAAAAGTTTTCTAGGAATGGCAGGATATTACAGAAGATTTGTGAAAGATTTTTCCAAAATTGCTAGTCCTTTGACCTGGTTGACACAAAAGGGAATGAAGTATGAATTGAGTGAAAACTGTGAAGCTAGCTTTCAGTTATTGAAGAATAAGTTAGTATCTGCTCCAGTGCTAGCCTTATCTGTGAGTGGTGAGGAGTATGCTATTTATAGTGATGGCTCTATACGAGGTTTAAGATATGTGCTGATGCAAAGAGGCAGAGTTATAGCATATGCTTTCAGACAATTAAAGCCCTATGAGAGGAATTATCCTGCTCATGATCTGGAATTAGCAGCAGTGCTACATGCTTTAAAGCTGTGGAGACATTACTTATATAGGGAAGGATGTAAAGTGTATACGGATCATAAAAGTTTAAAGTACATCTTTACCCAAAAAGAGTTGAACATGAGACAGAGAAGATGGTTGAAACTGATAAAGGATTTTGATATTGATATTTAGTATCATCCAGGAAAGGCGAACGTAGTAGCTGACGCCTTGAGCAGAAAGAGAATAGAGAATCTTGCAGCTATGATCACGACAGAACGTCATCTCATTGATGATATGAAGAAGCTTGAACTTGAAATAGTCGCAAGACAAGTAGGTGAAAGATTGGCTAATATGAGAATTCAACCTACTCTTGTGGATAGAATCAAGACAGCTCAGACAGATGATCAGAGTACCTTAGACATAAAGAGGAAAATGGAGATGGGTCGAGCACCAGAATTTTATGTGGATGATGAAGGTATCCTTAGGTACAAAGGGAGATTGTGTGTGTCAACACAAGGAAAACTTAAGAAGGAATTGTTGAAGGAAGCGCACTACTCCAGTTATTCCATTCATCCTGGAGGGAACAAGATGTATCAAGATTTGAAAAAGCTATGCTAGTGGAACAATATGAAAAAGCAGATAGCAAAATATGTATCTAAATGCCATATGTGTCAGATGATTAATATTGAGCACAGAAAACCGGCTGGTGAGTTGAAGTCTTTGCCAATATCACAGTGGAAGTGGGAACATATCATCATGGATTTTGTTTCTGCATTACCCAAGACAAAAGATAAGTTTGATTCAATTTGGGTCATTGTGGATCGTCTCACAAAGGTAGCTCACTTTATACCTATTAAGACTGGTTATAAGATAGAGCGTTTAGCACAGTTGTATATCAAGGAGATTGTGAGATTGCACGGAATACCAATAACAATTGTATCAGATAGGGATACCAGATTCGTTGGGAGATTCTGGAAAAGTCTACATCAAGCTTTGGGAACCAAGATTGTGTTCAGTACTACTTATCATCCTCAGACTGATGGGCAATCTGAAAGGACTATACAGACTTTAGAAGATATGTTGAGAGCATGCGTTTTGGATTTCAAAGGAAGTTGGGATAAGCATTTGCCATTAGTGGAATTTGCCTACAACAACAGTTATCAAACGTCGATTAGTATGCCTCCATATGAAGTGCTCTATGGCAGAAAGTGTAGATCACCTATTCATTGGGATGAAGTGGGTGAAAGACAATTGTTAGGACTAGAGTTAGTCCAAGATGCAGTTGACAAGGTCAGTTTGATCAGGCAAAGATTACAAGCTGCACAGAGTAAACAAAAGAGTTATGCGGATAAACAAAGAAGACCCTTGGAATTTCAGGTAGGCAAACACGTTTTGCTGAAGATTTCACCAACAAAAGGAGTTGTCAGATTTTGCTTAAGAGGAAAGTTGAATCCTCGATATGTATGACCATATGAGATTCTTGAAAGGATATGTGACATGGCTTAGAGATTAGCTTTACTACCTGATTTGGAGGGAGTGCATAATGTGTTCCATGTATCCATGCTCAGAAAGCATGTCAGAGATCCGGAAGAAATAGTAGCCCTTGAACCGTTGGAAGTGCAGCCGAACCTTACAACGATTGAAAAGCCGATCAGAATTGTGGACTCTAAGGAGAAGATTCTGAGAAGCAAGGTGATCAAATATGTGAGAGTGCAATGAACTAATTAAACTGAACGTGAAGCTACCTGGGAGCTAGAAGAAGACATGAGAGTGAAATATCCAGAGTTGTTTCACTAATCCAGGTAACTTTCGAGGAGGAAAGTTCTTTTTAGGAGAGGAGAGATGTAATATACAGAAATAAAGATGAAAATATAATGAATTATGAATCATGAGATGATATAAGATGAGTTTAAGGTCAAAACAAGTAAATTGTAAAGGTTTAAGTTTAGTTGTAGAACAAATATTGAAGTTCAGATTTCTGCAATTTTTTACAGATTGTAAGCAGTCTCTTGGAGAATCTACACCGCCGGCGTAGAGACGATGTAGGAAGGGAATAGTAGTATTTTTCTTAACGTTGGGTGGAAAGCTGCTGATGTATACTAGGGTTTCTCTCAACGCTAGCTGGGAACGCCGCTGGCGTAGGCCATGGATTTTCCGGTGTATGTAGTAGGATCGAAGTTCTAGGAATTCAAAGTCTCGATGAATGCTGCCGGTTTTTAGTTTCTATTAAATTTGTTGACTATGATGTCAACTTGGATTTTATGCTTGAACAAGGAGTTTATGTTTTATGGAGTATGAGTTTTAGTTTTAATAGGTTTCGTATCCTATGATATACCCTATGAGTATTTACAGATGATGATTGTTTTATTGTGGATATTAGAGCCTTTGCGTGTCCTATATAAAAAGGGATACATAGCAGGTTGTAATGCCTTATTTTAGGGCGTTACAAATTCAACCCTTACTTAAAGATAGCCCTAGAGTTAAGGGGAATAGTAAATCAATTATTCAACTCCTGAACCGGATGGGAGCTGCAAGAAGGCTCCATAACTGATGCAATGTCCGGCTTCTGGACATGAGAAATGATGAACTCATATTTTACATACATTTTGTGGATAAAATTGATACAAATTTGATAGAAAACAAGTGGAATTTGTATTTATAAGTGTAAATTTTGTGAAATCAGGTCAACAAAGAAGTAATGAGCAAATTCCAAAACAATTGGTTGAAGATCAACATGTACGCCGGCTCAAAAGCACCCAACGCCGCCGACGTAGAGGCTGTGTAGAACGACCACAGAAGCCAATTTCTTAACACAGTCATCAACGCAGCCAGGGTAGAAGACAATTTGGAGCAAGCATTTGGAATAAGGAGATACACCAGCAAATTCTGCATCAACGCCGCCGGCGTTGAGCCTGTGTACTTTGTCCACAGAATGCAAATCCTTAACGCAGGCTCGAACGCAGCCAATGTAGGGTTTGGTGAAGCAAGAAACACTGGACTTCTGGGATTCAACACAGCCAGCGTATGTCCCTGCGTATAATCCTATATGAAATTTTGAATGATGATCTACGCAGGCCAGATTTGAAGCAACACTGGCTGTGTTCATCAAGCGTAAGTTGAAGAGGCACTTTTCATACAACGAATACCGGCAAGATCCACATGTACGCTGGCGGCATACATTTTGTAACTGCTGGCGTACATCTATTTCAGTTTATATTCTTCATGCGAATTTGCTCTATTTAACAGTGTTTTTGAGAGAAAAAAATAGATAGAGAGGAAAGACACAAAAATACTCAGAAATATTAGGAAACAAAATGTTCTTGTTTGTTTTTCTTTTAAGGCACTAAGACCCTAATGTTCTAGCAACTTAGAGTGGATTAGGGTTTAGCTACAATCAAGCGTTGCCTACAATTGTGGGATTTTGGATTTGGAAATTCCCGTTTCTGAAAAAGGAACCATTTTTAAGGTGTTTTCAATCTCTATTCTTTTATGTTTATGCTTGATTGTATATTGAGATGCATGTTTTCATTGTCAATTATGAATATGTATGAATGGATTCGATGATTTGATGCATGAATTAAATTGATATTGGTGTTGATTATTTGGGAATTTGATTATCTTTGTTTATATTCTGTTTAGTTTATGCCTGATCAACATAGATTAGATAGAAAGGATTAAAGATACCTGAGAAGGATTCAATGATCCGCACAAGCAAAACTTAGGTTTTTTAATATGATTTGTCATAGAGATATGTAAATCTGTGATAGAACTTGAGAATTCATTAATCTTTATGCGGTTAGGGTTACAAATTTGGGTCACTTAACGGTGCTTGTTTTGTATTCTTAACTAGAATAGTAATTTTAGTGAGAGTAAAATGCTATTAACCTGAAAACATAGATAAATTACCTTAATAGGATAGTTTTTATGAAAGATTTTGTTACATATAAAGAGCAATTCTTAGATGAATTTGATCAAATCCCAAGTAATCAATGTTATATATCAATTTAAAGTATGAGTCATTTCACATGAGAATAGAAATACATCATCATATATCATCTGCATCTCCTAAATCTAAATCCCTCGTTATAGTTGCTGGAACATATGGTTTTAGTTCTTGATAAGTCATTTGAAATCTAGTTTTTAATATAGATCAACATAGATTAATTACACATTTGAAAATCAATTGCTTAGATTAGGGTAAAAGTTTAATTCTAGTAATTAGCCATTAGCTCCCTGTGGATATGACTTGGACTTTCAGAATATACTGCTTTGTACCCGGTGATTTTGCTGACCGGTTAAGTAATCCACTTGTATTTAAAATTAAAATCTTTAGAATGTTGAGAAGTGTGGTTTACTGCAGTTTCAAGAAGGTTGTGGGAATGTGACTCTGATGTCTAGAGACTCAATAAGGGAATTATACCATTCTTCTCCTCTCTTCTTCCTGGCTTTCCTTTTCATCTCTTGCATCTCAGCCGGAGTAGGAACATATCCCAGTCCAAATGTCCCTCTTCTTGAATCATATTGACTTCTTCAAAAATTTGTGAACCAAAGTCTTTGGATCCTTCATCGCCAATATAAGGTATAACAGTGTCTTCGAAGATAGCATGATCTTGTTCACCCAGTACTGCAACGATTTGGCCATTTGTTATAAACTTGACCATCTGATGCAGACTAGACGATATTGCCCCAACAGAATGGATCTAAGGCCTTCCAAGCAACAAATTGAATGATCTTGGTATGTCTAGAACTTGAAATGGAATAGTAAAGTCTTGTGGCCTAATAGTAACTTCCAAGTCTATTTCTCCTGATATTCCTTTCTTGGATCCATCAAAAGCTCTAACAATTGTGGAACTGGATCGAAGATCAGATGCATCAATTCTGAGTAGGTTCAAAGTGGCCAATGGACAAACATTCAGAGATGACCCATTGTCAATGAGGACTCGGGCTACAATCAAACATTCAGAGATGACCCATTTTCTCAAAAGCTTTGAGTTTCTCATTGAATTGAGAGAAAAGCCTTTTCTCCATCTCTTTGTTTTGAGCTCAATTTCCTTCTTAAGGCCGGAAGATTCGGTCTCGACAGTAATTTGTAGCTTATGATTAATTACTTGATCCTCAATGGCTTTACCATCTCTCTTTACCCCGGAATGTCCTATGGTAGTATCTTGAGGGGCCTTTAAGTTTTGTGCAAGAAGATTCATTTGCTCGGTCATTCGAAACACCATTTGTTCTAAAGCAGTGAACCTTTGCTTAGAAATTGGATTGGAAATGCCAAAATTATTGTTGCTGTTGCTAGCCATTCTAGATTTAGATTTAGTGATGATTAGACTTCGAATCGGGTCGGACCGTTTAGGAGCTATCTTTTAGAAACTATATGAAAACCAAAAACAAAAATTCCAAGTTTAGAGAAAAATATGTATATTTATATATAATTATTTTTTTGAGTGAAAATCTTATTATTTATTTACAATTCTCAACAAAACGAGCAAACGGTTATTGGTAAAAAAAATATACACAAAAACAAACAAACGGTTAGTGAACAAAATATATACAAAAGAATTATACAAGAACATGTAGAGACAAGAAAAGAAAAGCGTATGTGCATGCAAATTGAGATGATGAAGAAGCTTTGTAAACCCCCAAATTTTTGGAATCAATTTATCTTAAAACCCTAATCTAAAAGTCAACTGAAACTCTAAAATCAACAAAACTCTAGTTAGATGTAATAGCTTAAGTCCGACAATCGCAAATAAGCAACTCGAAGAAAGTAAGTAAGAGTTTAGTATATAGAATAATGCGTAATTACCTAAAAAAGCTTTAAAAGATCATATTAGTAAAATCGCAAATCGTCTTGAACCCGATCGAACATAGTTCTTGAAAAACATGTCCCAAGGTTCGAAATAGTAAAAATATTTCGAATATACCGTTAGACTCGTAAAAATATAAGGATTTCAAAAATATCAGCTTCATAATTTTTCGGCAAGTAAAAATAACAGATATCGCAATTATACGTGTATTTTCTTACTACCGGTACTTAAATTGTCATGTCTACTTTACATTACACTATTCTACACTATTCTTTTATCTCTACTTTTTCTTACACCTACTCTTACAATACCATAATCTATAACCTTTACTCTTTTACCTTTTCCACAACTTTATTTCACATCTATCTTACTTATTACTTCATTTAATGAACAAAAATACAAAAAACTAAATCTCTCCCTCTCTCCTACACTCATCGCCGGCGCCCCATGCTCCCTCTCTTTCTCAATTTTTTTTTATTTTAATCACTCAAAAATTACTCCACATTTTCCTGTAAATACCCCTCTCCTCTTTCACATCTTTCACACAATTACTACTCACAAATTTCCTACAAAAACTCTCTCAAATTCTGCTCCCAAAACTGTCTCCAAATATCCTCCCAAAACTCTCTCAAAATAATTGCAAAACCACTTTCTACCTACAACAAAATCCATAACCACATAACACCACCAAAACATTCTTTAGGTAAACTTTCTTATTATTTTTCTTCTCCTCATGTCATGTAACTTTACATGACTATGGTATGAGTTTCCAAGACTAAGTGTTATGGAAGCTACACTATGTTCATGTATTATTCTTGTTCATGAAAATTCATTATGTTTATATTATTTTATTTTGTTCTTGTTATTTTTATTATATCTAAGTATTATTATGTATCTATATATATATATACATATTCTTTAGAGCATATAAGCTCACTTGCAATTTATTTATTTTCATGCAATATAATTTATTTATTTATTTATATCATTGCAATTTATTTAATTCTTGCTATTTTAAGACTAGTCTCTAGTCTTAGACTTGTCCTCATCAAGTCAAAACAATTTTTTTTCTTTTTATTTTTCTTTTGGGACTAGTCTACGTCTTAGTCCTGAGAGCCTTGAAGAAGCTAAGACTCCCAATACTTGACTTTATTTATTATTTATGTTATTTTTGTTTGCTATTATTTCTCATGAATTATGTTCATTAAGATTGTTGTCCAAATTTTTCACGTTCTAAAAATAATTGATAAAAAGAAGATTTCATCATTTAGAAATAAGTTTATATGAAGTATAAAATCTATGGTTTAACAAAAATAAAGTCATTCCTTTTTAAGTTATTAGAAGAACTCACTACCATTTTAGAAGTTACTTTTGTTTTGAAAAGCTCTTTAAAATCATTTCTATACCACATGTTTTTTAAAAAGAAAATGATTTTTGATACAAAAATGATTTCCTATGAAAAACATAACATGAGAAAGGAATGAGAAAATTTCAAATAAAGATCTTTTCAAACAAGTGAGCAAAGAAAAAAAATTGAATAGAAAATAAAAAGGAAAAAATAGCAATAACATAGAGAATTTAGGAAAGAAGAAAATTACTTTTCGAAAAAGGTCACCTAAGAAAAATAATAAGTCAAACGAAAAGTAATTCTTTGAAAATAAAAGAATCAAAGTATCCATTTCAAAAGGTTTACAAAAGGAGTTTCCTGTAAGCAATAGATTTCTAAAACTCCAAATTACCATTGTTTTACTTAAGAAACATGGATGGATAATAAACACTTGAGCATGAAAAAATATGAGCTAAGTAGCTATAAAAAGGAGATTTTTCAACTATATAGATAACTAAGTATATATCAAACAAATTTTGAATGATTTAAGGTTTGAAACAAAATTGTTTTTGAGTTGAAAAATTCGTGATGAATCTGATCACCACTGTTACGGGGCCTAATGGTTTAATTTGATAAAAAATAGTTTTATAAATGGATAGATCTTTTCGAGTAGGTAGAAATCAGTATATTATATGCACGATTCTGAGTTAAAATGACCAAGTTATGGCCATTTTAAATTGGGACTCTCCTTTATACAAACTTTGACATTCTCATGACATTGTTTTGTCAAAATTCAAGAATGTCATCAAGAAATACTCATTTTGGGCATTTTCTTTGATTAGGAAATTCCGATGATGAATACCTTTACCCGAGAACTATTTCGATTAAGTGAAGTGTGTGAGCGACTCATCCGCTAGAGAAATCGTCATCATGGCATCGTGAGTTTATTTCCTTTAAATGTTTTACTTGTTTGTGCTTGTAATTTAGTTGCATTAGAATTAAGAAAAGACAAATGGATATGTTTGTAAAGATAATTCTTTGAAAGAATTCTAAGAATATCGAGGCCGGAATTGATTTAATGTTTGTTTTAATATAACACTTGGTTAGTATGAGATTCCTTGATCACCTTAATTCTGATAATAATAATGTTATGATATCATAAATAAATGGGTTCATGCATACCATGAAGTGAGTCACATTGCATTGGGTTATTATCCTTGGGTGAGAAGGATTGTAGCTTAGGTCGAAAGCAACACTAGGCGGAGTGACCGAAAGCGATTGCTTAGTGACATTAAAGAAATGCTTGGCGGAAGATCTAAAAGCAAGGCTCAATTCAAGTAGACTTCATATGCTTGGCGATGTTGGTCGAAAGCATAAATCTTTTTAACTAAAACTACTTGTTTTGAGGTTACGTATCACCAAACCCGAATGGAGGGCGTAAATCCATTCAACATATAGTTCTCATAAAACTATATGCTTTGTTTGTCCACGTGTATGTTGCATTCCATTTGTTTGATTAAACAACTTGTTTGAAATTTTGTTACAAGAAGTTATTTATGGAAATAGTTTTCACTAGCCTATTAGCTTATACCCTTATAGATATCTTTTGCAGTTTCTTTATTTGTGGTTGAGGCCACGAGGACCTTGTAGCTAGGTACTTTCCTTTTGGGTTAAGGAATTTCCTAAGATGAAGTTTAGTAGATAGGATATAGAAATATTCTTTTAATAGATCTGTGAATAAGGGAAATGTCCCTAAGTTTTGTAAGATCATTGTTATGAATAAATGAATATTATGAATCCTCTTTTCTTAATATGTTATTATATCTTCTTAAGCTTCATAATTTTATATATGGTCCTCTAAAAATTTTGAGAGCACGCTTTACACTTAATATCAAAGCTTTCGGGAATGGATAAGGTTGTCATACTTAAGCTTTAATATTGAGTGTGGCGGACTGTTAAGTTTATGGTACCCCTTGGGGCGTGACAAGCTTTGTGGCAAAAACCATTTTATTTCATTAAAGCTGAATTTATTCAAGGAGTCAATACATGACCTAATCATGGCAAAACCGAAAAGCTAAACCAAGAGACTTCAAACTTAAACCAAACGCCTAATCTTGCCAGGACATGCTAAACGGTCCTTCAGCTCCTCAATAGTCCTCTTTGCCATCCATAGTTGAGCTTCAAGTGCTTGAACCTTGACTTGAGAACTTTGCACTTCCTCTTCCATCTCTCGCTCCCTCTTCTTCGTTTCTTGGAAGCGAACCTCCACCAGGGCTTTTGTCAATTTCATATAAGCTTATGTCTCCGGGTCAGGAGTGGTAGGTGGTCGACTCAACACCTCGGGAGCTTGAAATTCCAACCTTTCTACCTTTGCCCTTTGGTTGATGATGTATTCTTTAGTGGCCCAATATTTCTTCGTCTCAGTATTGATGGGTTCTATTACGTAGATCGGCTTGATTTCTCTTGTCTCCCATTTGGTTTGTATCATCCCTAGCTTTCCCTCTCTTTGTGCCAAAGGAACGTTGGGGTCATCATAATCCATATTAACCTCCTCTAATGATGGCTTGCTAGTTATATCTTGAAGTACTCCTTATTATCTTATCACACGAGCAGGATAATATCCCGTTGACCCAGTCAAACCAATCAAAGGAACTGCCACTTACTCTGTGCATTCGGTTATTGTCACGTGAGAACGGAACCACTTAGCAATCCAAAGGAATGTGTGAGCTTCTAGGTCTTAGAGTAATTGCACCCACTGATCGGTTCTTGGAAGATCTTGAAAGCAGACTCTTTCACTAAAGCTCAAAATAAGATCATAACCATCTCTAATGTGGCAAGCCGGACTCAAATTGCTCCCATAATCTTTAGTGTGGCTAGCAAACCAAACTGCCAAAAGTGCCATACTAGACTTGAACTTCCCATGGCCTCTATTCTTCAAGTGGTTGAGAGATCTATTTTGTTCAGCGAGCAAGGCCGGGATATAAGACTTTCCTGCTAAAAACTGGTCCACTAATTCCACCATACGATAGTGGATGAATAGATCCCCATTCGGGAAGAGGATAGTACCAAATACTGCAGCTATAAAGGTGTTGATGCGATTTTGTTCCCATGCTTCTACACTTCCACAAAAGATAGACTTATTGTCCTTGTAACCATTTGAAGATCCAAACCATTTGAGCAAGTCAAAAAGTTGAATGGAGACCGAATTGCAATTCTTGAGAGCTTTAGATACATCAATCCTCTCAATCTTTAAAAAGGAGTTGAATAAATTGATCGGCCCTTTACTAAGTTGAGGGGCATATATTCCCGCATGAGTTGGTGGAGCTTGAAGAAGCCTTATGTATTCCTCAATAGTAGGACTCAAAGTGTGCTCACCAAGGCAAAAGGTGGCCTCATTAATATTCCATAAGTAAACCAAGGCCCTAAAAAGATGAATAGGGACCTGGACCTTTGGTAGAGAAAGAATGGGGCCTAAACGGTCTTCAATGAATCCTCTTTGTTTTGGCTTGAAAGTTTGTAACCACTTGTTCAAAATGGGCATCGAATTAGTAGGCTCATGAACGTGGATCTCGGGAATAAGGCGGGCCCACATGTTGCCACTACACATACTACTTGCCATACTTCCTAATCTACATATTACAAAAGAGATATGTTGCAACACGGTATATACATTTACAAAGGACAAAGATGAGGTTACAAGGATTTACAAGACACATTTACATAACAGATTACAAAGGAAAGTTAACTCCTATAAATTCAGCTTTTGTTTTGTTTTGTAAAAAGTTTTTGAAAAACACTTTGATGGGCCACAATGCTTGATCATCATCTTCTTCATGTAGTGAATTCAAGAAGGGTGAGTTCTAAAGGTCCCCCAATTAATAGGCCATGGGCCAAATTAACCGGAGTGGGAGGCTAATCCATGTCCCGAATGGTAGGTAACCACAACTCCCAAGACCTACTTATGCCTTCCATCTTAAGTTACCTAAGGTGGCCCGCGTTTGACCACATCTAGCACACATTTTTCTTAAATTCAACCTTGCCCCTAGTTAGGGGTATTTGCAGAATTTTCCTTTTATTTATTTATTTTTTTCTTCTTTTTTTATTTGTATCGCTTAAACAAAAAGATTAGTACAACTATTTACAAATATACAATATATTTACAAAAGAAATTAATTTAAATATGAAAAGAATAATCTAAAAAATTATCCCCAATGGAGTTGCCAAGCTGTCGAGCCTGGGTTTTGATTTCCGGTTCGATTTATTTTAATCCGATTCGTACTAAACCCTAACCCATTCAATATGAATCCTTAACTAAGAATTAAAGGAAATTTTGAATTTTGAAAATATTTTGGAGTCGTCACTCGACTAAAGTCGAGAAAAAAGATAAACCAAAACAAATGGGTAAGTTGATTTCGACTTTGCTACTGATCTACGAAAAAATATCGTTTTGAAAACGAGAACCAGAAATTAACTTGACTCCGGGGACTAACCTATGAAAACCTAAACGGTTACTACTTTAGCTTTCCAATTTTAAATTGCTTTCTTTTAAACCTTAATTTCAAAATCTAAACTATTTACAAGGCTCTAACTATTTACAAATATGTACATATTTACTTAAACTAAGAGAAACAAACAAAATCACAAAAATAATTTTTTTACATATTTTGAGTCGTCCATTTAGGTGCCTACATACCCACTAATCGGGATCAGACCACACATAGTTCTTTAAGAAAAATTTAGTTTGTTGGTTAATTTTAGTATTTTGAAATCTTATCACTTTAAGTTCATTAAGTTTTATGATTTAATAAAAATTATCTAATTTTATGTGATCCTTAAATTTATCAAATTAATGTTGAACAAATTTATAAAAATCAAATTTTTCTAGATGTCAAAACAATTCTTTTTTTTAAAACAAACAAATCATCATAATATCAATCATCACAAAAATTCACGTGAAACTATCACAATTATTTATAAACACAAACTTCACACTATTATCATATATTAACATCAAACAAATATTATTATGATTAATATTATTAAAACTTCAGCTAATTTCACTTATTAATCTATTTCTGCGAAAACATATATTTATTACTAATTATATATAATCTATTATTATATTATTATATATACATATACACATATATGGTAAGGAAAACTTACTTGGATGAAGATGGCTCCACGTGCAGGAATTGAAGATGATCAGGGATGAAGACTGCGATAGCGTGCAGAGGACCGACGAATGGATGAACGAAGGACGACTCGCAACGACCAGGATCAACGACGATGATGACCAGGAGCAGTCCGGCGATGGCAGCAGCAGCGACAGAGGGTCGATGTGGACGACCAACGAAAGCAGATGGGCAAAGATGGGAGAAAATTGATTGACGGCTTTTGAAGTCCTCACGATTCCGAATAAATCAATGTAAATTAATTGTTCTAATTTTCCCTGTAAGACAAGAAATTTGACGATTAGAACTGAGAACCCTAAATCAAGAACAACTTAAGAACGAAAATCCAAATTAAAATTAAATTGGACAGAGTTTTGAGAAATCATACCTTCCTCCTTCCAAAACAGAAGATGAGGAGGGTATTTATAAGCTTTAATTCGACCAAAACCTTCCTAATCAATCAATCCTGAACCTAAGGCTTGTAAAACACGTTTTGGGCAAAATTTGAATAATTCGAGTCAAAATCGATGTAACTTTATAATTAAATGCAATAAATGATGCGTGTAACGTTCCAAATCATTAAATCATCTAAAAAACAATTTTCACATGTTTTTAAATTTTTTAGGAAAGTATTAAAAACAACTTTTTCCCAAATTTGAAGTCCGGATTTGAAAGAGTAATTATTGATGAAAACATATGATTTTCAAACCAAAACAAGCTATTCCATGCCTAGTTTCCAAATCTGCCTTTGATTCGTAGAAAAAAGGTCCGGAAATGGGCCAAAAACAGGCTCAAAATGAGTCGGTCGGGCTGCCCAATGAAGAAGAAGATGAACAATAATTTTTTTTTCAGATTATAAAACTATATTATATACATGTATATTGCATCCATTATATTTATTTCCTTTACTTTGATTTATTTTTCTTAATTTTTATTTCTAATCATAATGCTCAAAAATGCAAAAAAAAAAAAAAAAATCCTTTAATTTAGCCATATTTGCACTAATATTAACATTTAATTATTAACAAATTGACAAAAATAAGTTGTCAAAATGAGGTGTCTACATATATCAAATGAGATATTAATATATTGTAAAGTTCATTTAGTTTTCAATTGAATCTCTTTAATTTTCCATCAAGGTCAATCATTAATATATTATTTGACTCACTTTCTCAAACATCTTTTTAACCACTTAAAATGTTAATATCTTAAAATGAACTGATCATCATACATTGATACCTTTTTTTAACCACTCAAAAGTCAAAATTTTGATACCTTAAATGAACTTATCCCTTAAATGTTAATACGTTTTGATATAATTTACCCTTTAAAGATGATATTTGGAGATGGAACAGAGCTATAGATTTTGGAAAGTTGAACCAAATGAAGACCTTATAATTTGAATACTCAATAGTCAAGTTTAGTGTTTCAAATTTGGAAATGCATCGCATGTTCAAAAATTTTTCATATTATCCAAACAAAGAATCTAAAACATATAATGATAGGTAATAATTTCCAAAATCATATGATAGAATAAAATTTTTTATTTGTTGTTGTAATTTTTACTATTTTCAATTATTTGTAACGCCCTAAACTGAAGGCATTACAACCCGTCATGTGTCCTCACTTGAGATGAACATGCTAAGGCTATTATTTCACTAATCCACAATTATACATATAACATCAATATCTCTCATATAAGGTACCTTTAGAAACATTAAGAAATAACGACAAACTTTTTAACAACCTAGTTAGCATAAACCAAAAGCCAACTTAATAAAATCTTAAAAACATCCTAAGGGAAGGTCTCTTAAACATTTTCGAAATCATAAAAATAGATAAAACCACATAGGACCTTCACTTGTCTATCATTAGTCCAATATACCTAATAATTAACAGGAAGGTCATCTCCACTATCGTTCTCCCTATAATCTACATTAACATCGTAGTCGGATAGATCAAACACTACCAGATCTTCACATGTTCCTAAAAAAAGATAAAAGAATGAGCACAAAGGCCTAGTATGCCATACCACATACACATACATATCAATAAGCATCAGAAAATTTCATTACAACCTAAAATTAATGCATAAACCCCATATTATTATCTTTTATTAGCTAGTAGACAACACAGTTTAGAACCATATGGCTATAGTCTCAAACCTGGAGTAGCTCATGCCTCCATAGAAACAAATATATAGAAAATAGGTTATATATATATATATAATATATTTGTGTTGGGTACTCCCACGTACCTTGGGATCATTTTTGCACCATACTTAAACTACTGGAATCATCTGTATGCACAAGTCCACTTGGAAAAACTCACACATAGATCATCAAGACACCGTGTTAGTAGCACTGTACTGCCTGGTCTTTACTAATCACAGCCAAGAACAAGCAGCAAAAATTCAATTTTAAAATCCATATTTCATTAGATTCATTTATAAAATTCTATTCCTACCAATCACAAGCAGCAAATAAGATGAGGTTGCACCTAAAATAATTTCAGGAACAAGAACCCTAAATTCACCAAGAACATTTGATCACATAATCAAAAATTATATCAAAACATGTCTTCATAATTTAACCCTAATCCCATCATTATCTAAAACCTTAAAAATAATAACAAATCTTAAATCCATACACACATTTTTCTTTTATTTATAATACCACAAAATCTCCAAATTCCACAAATTATGGTTTTTCCCAAATTTCCAAGAACTTCATTTCCTTTCAAAATCCACTAAGAAATTTCAGAAAAGATTACTTTTATATTATCACAAGAATAGAAAAGATTCATACTTACCTTAAACTTTGAATCTTGATTCTCCTTGATTACAGAACACAATTCTTCAACAAAAACTTAGGTTTTTTCTCCAAAACTCCCTTCAAAATCAAAAGATAATCTTAGGAATAGATCACTCTTTAGATTGTTAAAGACTTAATGATAACTAGCTCACCTTAATCTTGTTTCTTGATCTTCCTTGATGCAAAGATCACTATTAAAGAGGATTTTGAAAGAATTATATGTTTAGGAATGGATTTTGGTGTAGGAGGAAGCTTAGGTTATATAAAGGAATAACTCTTTATCTTTGACAATATCTCTTCATCTTTGACAATATCTCTTCATCTTTAATAACGTCTCTTCGTCTTTAACAATGTCTCTTCGTCTTTAATTACGTGACTGCCAAACAACAAAGCATTTAATTATATATTAAGGTGGACCATGAAACTCTCTTCTTTTATATCAAATGATACTATTGCCCTTCATTATAAATCATTTTTATTTATTTTATATCTTCCCACACCCCCCTCCCCCCCCCCCCCCCCCCCCCCCCCCCCCCCCCACCCCAACCCACCCAAAAAAAAAAGAAACTTTCATCCTCGAAAGTTACTTGGATTACTATAACTCTTTAAAATACTTGTTTCCAATTTTTAATCCTTGCTTCTATCTGTTTTTCAATATTTAAATCATTTTCTACTCAATTACTGATTTCTTACACCAAATTCATCTATTCCCAAAACTCCTTTCCTTGCTTTCTTATATGATTATATCTATCGACTATTATACAATTCAATCAATGTCTCTATAAATCATGCTTTTATTATACACATTTGGTATACTTCGTCCACATCTACATGATACGCTTCAAGAATATCAGTTAAACTGATTGGAAATGTCTATCATAAATTTTTCCTCTATTTATCGTCTTCCTTGTTGAAAAACTTTCTTCCACATAAACTCCAAATCAATTCCTCTTTCGACATTTAGATGGTTGAAAATATTACATCTATAGTTTCAACCTAAATTCTAGAGATCCAAACCTTACATTGACCCGAAACTTCAAACATTACTATGTCATATGCGCTTCCATAAATTCAACTTACTTTTACCACCATTGTTCTACATTGAAGTTCATTTGCATCACCCATATATCATTCATCTAATCCCAAAGCATTCATTAACCAACTATGCTGCTTCAACACTTTCTCATTTCTTAGTATTTTTCCTTTATATCTATCACCAATATATAGATGAGGACTAAAGATCGACACTTATGGCATTTAGTAAATCTTTTAAGATCAGCAGATGACTTCTAACTCATCCTTTGACACCATTACTCCTAACGTTCCAATATTTCCTTGATATTCATTCTCTTAATGCACTTTGTCTCTATAATTGTTACTCCACAAATCCATCCATTTCCTCAATAGTAGGTGATTATTCTTCACTTGGATTTAATATCCTTTTATACCTATTAAATCTACTTCTCAACAAAAGATCTTCTTTGATTGTATACTTACATCTCTTTAATACATAAACCAACCATCACATTCCTCAGGACAACCATATGATGCACTATAAATATATCAATCCAACTCATTAGCACTTTTCGGTCATTATACGTTATCTCTAATTACCACCATTTCCATTGAAACTTTCTTTGGACATATTCACCTTATGATTGCTCACATAACAATTAAAAAACTCAAATTATAGCATTTATAACTTTTCAACCTAAACTCTAAAGATCGAATCTCACATTGGTCTGTTATTTTAGATAATGTTAATATCTATGTTTCTATTGATTTAATCTAATTTTACCACCATTATTGGATGCCATAGTTAATCCATGACTTTCATTTATCATTTGTGTTATTCCAATTGTATTCCAAGACTTGTATTGCTACTATATACAATGATTTATATATATAGTTTCATATAAACTTTTCTAAGCATCATCCTAAAACTCATCATCATATATTAGTTCGAATGTCATTATTGTCCGTCATCCTTAGATTTCTTACAACTCACAAAAATCACATTTCCTTCTTGCAATTGTTGTTCTACATATATATTCATATCTTTATAAGATTCAATTATTCTCTTATTTACTGGTTATCTCAATTCTCCTCATCTAGTCTTCAATATGATGTTTCTCGCTTACTTTCATATCTACAAGGTTATGTCTACTAGGCTAACAATATAATTGTCAATCATCTATAGAGATTTTCTTTATACCTCCAGTTCCTTCTAATCAACTTTAGTCATCTTTATTTCCCCTCTAATTTCTATCTACTTATCATCTTTAATATTGTCATCTTATCTTAGCAGCAGTTGATATTTCTCTTCCATTCCATTTCACCAATCATTTTCTTATATTTATGACCATTCATTTTCATACCAATACTTATTATCTTAAACTTTACCATAAATCACTTTGAATACTCCTCCAATAACTGTATTAGCGTTTTCTCCATCCTTACACTTGGCTATAATTTCAATTAAACAGTCATTTGATTCCAAACTTCCTTCAAACATCATCTTTATTCCACTTCACCATATAAAAGAAATGAAAGAAAAACTATATATACTTATAATTGTATTAATTTGGTTTTTGCGCTCCCAACAATTTGTTAATAGATGAGTAATTTATTTGTATATTTCACTTGCTTGTATTATCATTATTTATACTTTTGTTGTTTTGATTCTTGATTTTGTTCAGAATTATTTTACATTCTTCCTTTTTATTTTAGTTGATTTTATGAGTTTATCATTACATTAACAATTTTGGCCTTTGTCATAATTGACAACTTTTATTACATTTGTTATTACTATCAATATTATAGTTATGAGTATTATTTTTTTTTTCCTTTGAGATTTAATTAGTAATAACTTTTCTTAATATTTAAAACTTATGAGTCCCTATTGAAGTTAATGAGTAGTTAATACCACCATGAAATTTTGGTATGCTAATTCTCATCTTCATTCTCTTTTAATCATAGTTCTATTATTTTAGCTTTGTTATTTGTGATTTACAATCTTTAGAGATGTCTATACAAATTTTGTCTTAATCCTTGTGTCTTTTGAATTTGCATTATTTAATTCAAATTATGGTTCCCTTTAAACTTTTCATGAAATTCATAATTGATAGTCATTAAAAATTTGTTGGCTATTATAAGTTATGTCTAGGTCAACTTAAGAGGAGGTTTCAATCCTTTATTTCATTCAATTAATTCTTGAAATTGTAGCCATTAAAATTGTGTCTGTTGAGTTCTAAATCTCTTCATGTAAGTTACGATCACTAATTCTTTTAGGTATGTATTTGTATATTCTCTTTAACTTACTCGAGCTATTATTGTTTTATCAGTTATATTTCATTAGATGCTATTAATTTATGGTCTAAACATGTGCATGTGTTAATAGAAGCATAAAAGGTTATATGTTTAGTGAGGGCATATTTTGGTATTACAAATTATCTTTAATAGATTTTTGTTAAGCTTTATTTGTCTTATTGATCACTTTCCTATGTATTTTAGGGAGCAACAACACAAAAAAGAAAACAAAATAACAAATATTTCAAGAAAAATATATGAAAATAATTATGAAAACATAATCATATAAATGAAATAAATATAATACTTATAAACAATAAGCTATAATGAAAGAAACAATAAGAAATCATAATGAAGTGGTCAACCTAGAAAATTTTCATTAAAAGTAACAATTCTAAGCTTTACATAGCTACTAGCTTTCCCATGATTTACTCCCTCTTTTCATCTCACCATCCTAAAGAGTACCTAATCTAAATTCCCTAAAGATTATAAACCTATGCTTTGATACCACTTAAGTTGTAATACCCTAAACTAAATGTATTGCAACCCACTACGTGTCCTCACTTGAGATGGATATGCTAAGGCTATTATTTCACTAATCCATAATTATACATATAACATCAATATCTCTCATATAAGGTATCTTTAGAAATGTTAATAAATAACGATAAAACTTCTTAACAATCTAGTTGGCATAAACCAAAAGCCCACTTAATAAAATCTTAAAAACATCTTAAGGAAAGGTCTCCTAAACATTTTCAAAATCATAAAAACAGATAAAACCTCATAGGATCTTCACTTGTCTATCATTAGTACAACGTACCTAATAATTAGCAGGAAGATCATCTCCACTATCGTTCTCCCCATAATTTATATAAACATTATCGCCTGATTGATCAAATACAGCTGGATCTTCACTTGTTCTTGAAAAAAGATAAAAGAATGAGCACAAAGGCCCAGTATGCATACCACATACACATGCATATGAATAAGCATCAGACAATTTCACTTACAACCTAAAATTAATGTAGAAACTACAAATTATTATCTTTTATTAGCCAGCAGACAACACAGTTCAAAACCATATACATGTAGTCCCAAACTCGAAGTAGTTCATGCTCCGTAAAAACAAACATATAGAAAATAGGTAATATATATATATATATATATATATTAGTGTTGGGAACTCCAACACACCTTAGTATTGTTTTTGCACCACAGCTTAACTACCGGAACCATCTGTATGCACAAGTCTATTCGAGACAACCTCATACATAGATCATCAAAATACCACATTAGTATCATAGTACTGCATGGTCTTTACTAACCACAACCAAGAACAAGTAGGAAAAATTCAATTTTAAAATCCATATATCATTAGATTCATTTATAAAATTCTAATAATACCAATCATAAGCAGCAAACAAGATAGGATTGTACCTGAAATAATTTTAGGAACAGGAACACCTGATCACATAATCAGAACTAATATCAAAATATGTCTTCATAATTTAACCCTAATCCCATCATCATTTAAAACCCTAAAAAGAAAAACATATCCTAAATCCATACATACCTTTTTCTTTTATTTTGAAAACCATAAAATCTCCAAATTCCACAAATTAGGGTTTCTCCCAAATTTCCAAGAACTTGATTCCCTTTCAAAATCCACTAAGAAATTTTAGAAAAGATTACTTTTATACTATCACAGGAATAGAAAAGATTCGTATTACCTAAACCTTTGAATCCTAATTCTCCTTAATTGCAAAACACAATTCTCTAATAAAAACTTAGGGTTTTTCTCCAAAACTCTCTTTAATATCAAAAGAGAATCTTAGGAATAGATCACTCCTTAGATTGTTAAAGAATTGATGATAACTAACTTACCTTGATCTTGCTTCTTGATTTGAAAGAATTCTATGTTTAGGAATGGTTTTTGGTATAGGAGGAAGCCTAGATTATATAGAATAATAACTCGTTATCTTTAATAACATCTCTTCATCTTTAACAACATCTCTTCATCTTTAATAATGTCTCTTCATCTTTAACAACATCTCTTCATCTTTAATCACATGTTTGCTAAACGGCAAAGCATTTAATTATACATTAAGGTCTACCATAAAACCCTCTTAGTCTATATCAAATAACACTATTGCCCTTCATTATGAATCATTTTTATTTATTTTACATTATTTTTCTAAATTTTTAGTTGTTTTTAATCATTTATTAAATTTATCATAATTAAGTTATTTTATTAATTTGAATTAATAATTTCTAGCAAATGAAAAGATGCTAAGTGTCAAAACTTTACATAGAAAATTAATGGCATTAAGAAATCCTCATGTATGCAAGTTTTTACAGAGGTTAAGGACTCCAGTAGAAAAAAAATAGGTTTAGGACCCAAATAGAAAAATAATAAAACATTGAGTACTAAAAACATATTTTTTTTTCCTTATTTTAAATATTTAAATTGGTTTTCATCCTTATTTTAGTCATTTTATGGTATCTTTTAATAAGGGTAAATTATATTAGAAATTATCAAAATTTGGGATAAATTCAGTTAAGATAGTAGCATTTCTAGTGGTTCAAAAGAGAAATCAACTTTCACAAAGTGATCAATAAGATCTCAACATTTCGAACATTTCATTTAAAGTATTAATGTTTGGATAATTTTTCAATTAAGTTTTCTTAATTTTCCTCAATAGTCAATTATTGATACCATGTTTAAGTCACTTTGCGAAACATTAATTCTACCTTTTTTAATCACTTGAAACATTGATACCTTAAACGAATTCAACCCAGACATTTTTTTCACAACTTGAAATGTTGATACCTTAAATGAATATACCACTAAACATTAATACATCTTCGTGTAATTTACCCCGTCTAATAACTTATTAGAATATTTTTAAGATCTTATATTGTATCTTATTGCTTGGTATTGTTTTTTGTTGAGTTTATACTGACCATTGACCGAGTTTTTCAAATTTATAAATATTTTCTAAATCGTTTTCAATAACTTTAGTCTCACAGGGTAAGCACACTTATCAGATATAACATAGATAGTGATTTAAGTAAGTCCCAAGGGAATAGTTGGCAGCTAGTGTACTCCTAGCCTCCCCCATTGTCTAACCAAAGAATGGTTTAAAAAATCATAATAATAAAAAAAAAAAAAGATACTATCCTAAGTTAGGAGTGTTCACAAACTTTTAATGGGCAAAATAGGAAATAAGCTTGTAATTCCTATGAAACAGCAAGCTCGGTGTTACTTCACCAATTCCTTATCAGAATGATTTCTTAAAAACAATTAACTTCTTAAAAGCTGTTTGAATTGTGTGTTTATACCGTCGAATTCTCTAATTTAAACTAAAGCTTCTCTCTAAGTCAGTAGTTCTAAATCTAGTTGAAACCAGTAATATGAAATTCTAATTAGACCCACATAAAGAATAGGAATCCATTGTTTAAAAAAAAAAAAAAACTCAATGAATTTTTTTTTAAAACAAGTGACAGAAAGTCTTCACCCGTTCCTCTGCAAGAGATAGTTAGGATCGACTCCATTAGCAACCACAGATCTATCGATTTATGCAATTGAATGATCTATCGATCTATCTAATTGAAATCAATCGTGAATCTAAAAGAGTACACCACTCCTTTAAAAGCCACAAGTTTAAGTTCAAGTCACTAATTACAAACACTCAATCAAATTAACTTGAAAGCACATTTGAAATCAACTAAATCAGAAATTGGATTCGTAATTCCTAAGATGTAGGAGTTTATTTTTCCATGGATTTATCAAAATGCGCGAATCAGAAGAAATTAATCAAATTAAAAAGATTAATCAATTAATTGCTCAAAAATTCATAGAAATTATAAACGTCGGTTTAAATTGATTTTACCCAAAAAGCAAAAGAAATTCTTAGGTAAAAAGAAAAGGAAATTCTTTTACCCAAGAATCCTTTAGAAAACTAATCTATGTTAATATGCTGATTTACACTGTTAGCACGAGCAAAGAAGAGCATCTAAAATGTTATGGAAATCCACCAATGCAAAAAGCATAAGTTTCTATCCAATTTGGTTGATCACATGTGTGTACAATATATGGGTTAAATTCGAGATAATCGTAAGATTTAATATTGTGCATAAGAGTTTAGCTTTTTTAGATTAGTTTTTTACTAAGAGATACAAACAAGATTTGAGGAAAAAATATCTTCAAAGAAAGAAAGGAGGAATAACACATGTATGACATCCAATTTAAGAAACCTTAATTGAAGATTCAAGACAATCATCAAGTTATGCTCATATTGCAAATTATGGAGACAAAAATTTCCACATTGGAGAAATGCAAGGAGAATAAGAAAACAAAGCAAGCTAGAAGACAAGACTGAGTCGTAGACCAAAGATGGCAACTGATTGTGGGTGGTCAATCTAGGGTAGTTAATCAGGGTTTAGCTAAACTAGCTCTGGGTAGGCTAATCGGGTGATGATCACAATTGATTTCATATTTTTTGTTTGATTGTTTCATGGAAGTTCCATCATTTAGTTTTAGATATTTTAATTAGTTTCCTTTCTTATGTTATTTATTTTTGTGATATCTTTTAATATTTTTTCCCATTACTTTTAATATTTTGTTAAGAAATTACTTGAGACCTTATTTTTTTTCCTAATCTCTAAGATATTATTGATTTTCTTTATTGGAATATTTCTTAGTTTAAATATGTACCATTTGTGCTTTAGCCAAACATGTCTTGAACATTCAAGGCAGTTTTGTTATTTTGAATGTTGTAGTAAATTGAAAATTATGAATAAGATCTATCTTGACTTACGAAGTGGAATTTCTATGAAAAAGATGAAATTTGATACATTTGGGTTTCTGTGTTTTGTAATTTTTATAGGTTTTTAGGTTTTTATATGAGCAACAAAATGAGAGGAAAGGATATGCATGGTGTAATATTAGATATAACATACTGGAATCAAATCAAACTAATTGTTTTGTTTAGATGTAATTGATATAGCTCACAATTAGAAATAAGTAAGGTTTAAATAACTAATTGATATAACACGATTAACTTTTGTTACCAATAACACACAATTAATTAAGGGTTAATGTCACGAATGGTTTTAGAACTTTGACAAAATATGCAATTGGATACCTGAACTTTGAAATTAATCAATTTAGTATCTAAAAATTTTTCTTGTACATCAATAGTGATATCATCAAATCAGCTAACATTGTCATCCGATGTAGAGATTTTAACCAATACGATGAAAATACTATTTAGTGGATAAAAAATTGATTAATTTCAAAATTCAAATACTTATATGCGCATTTATCAAAATTTAGGTATTATCTATGACATTGTTCCTAATACTCTATTTGTCATCTTGCCAAACCTCATATGATTCTATATGGGTCAAATCATATATTACCATGTAGACCTTTAGATATCACACTAGATTTCAAGAAATCCATGCACGATCTAAGTGGTTGCAAGAAAAAATCAATAGAAGGATTGGTATGTTGCTACTCTGCTCTATCGAGCATAGAGTTTGCTAATACCAAAATTCAAACCATAGACTCTGCAAACCATTAGATTTTTCTATGGTTCTTAGGTTCAAACCCTAGAACCTGAAATCAACCAGAAACTCTAATCAACAAAAACATATGCCAAAAACCCTAGAGTTTAGATCCGGCAATCCTGCACTCTCAAGCTCTAGACAACAAAATTGAGTTAATAGCTTATAATAGTTTGTTATTATATAGGGAAGTATAAAAATATCAAATACGTGGATTTCTAGTGTCTTTTGGATCTAAACAGAATCAGTTTTCGAAAACCATGCTTGGGAACACCGGACGGCAAAAATATTCTGTTTATACCAATAGACTCGTAATAGTATAAGAAATCCAAAAATATTATTTTCATAATTTTTCGGCAACTAAAAATTACAGATATCGCATTTATACACATATTTTCTTTACTACCAGTAATTTATTAGTCTTGTTTACTATTCATTGTACTTCTCTACTATTCATTACTATTCACCTATCTCTACTTTTTCTTACTACCTATATACCTATTTTCTTACTTTTTACTTTTCCAATACACCTTATATCAAATCATATTTTATATATTAATTACTTTTCTTACAAAATTACAAAATCTAATTATTTCTCTCCCTCTCTCCTCTCAAGGCCGGTGTGAACTCTCTCTATCCAGCTCTATTTACTTTTCTTTTTAAAATTATTTTATTACATCTAATTTTCACTCTAAAAATTTTATAAATACCACATTTCCCTTCACTTCTTTCACACCTGCATTTCATATAACAAAACTCTCCCAAAATCACTCCATGAATCCTCTCTCCAAACTTTCTCTCTACCAAAACTCTATTTCACCAAATACACACACAAACCCTTCTCTTTACACAAGCTATCTACCACATAATCTCATGATCATCTTTTACTTCCCACCACATAAACACTCAAAGGTAAAAAAAAAAAAAAAAAAAAAAAAACACTCCTACCAATATTTTTATACTCATGTCATGTAATTTAGCATGACCATGGTGTTGATTTGAAACTCATATGAGTAATAAAAATAATAACATGTTCATATTTTGTTCTTGCATATAAAGTTCCAATTTTATTATCTTGTTGTTATTATGTTATCATATCATGATTATTGTTACTATTGTTGTTATTATTGTTACTATGATTTTAATCTAACTCTATATATATTATTAAGTATATGTATATCTATATATATTTTCAGAGCCTAATGCTCACTAACTTTCTCTAACTTGTTATTATTGCTTTTTCTTTATGGGACTTAGTCTCGGGATGCCTTGATGAAGCTAAGGTTCCCAATACTTGATCGAGTTGCCTTGATGAAGCTAAGGCTCCCAATGCTTGACCGGGATACCTTGATAAAGCTAAGGTTCCCAATACTTGATATATTATCTTGCTTATTATTAATTTATTTCTCATATATTTTCATCATTTTTCATATTCTATGCTCATGTACATGATCATTATAATGATCTTGTCTCAACAAAAATTTGAAGTAGACTTTTCTTAACAAAGGAAAATGAAACTAAACTCTTTTAATATATAACCTTATCTCTAAATCAAGATTTTGTTACCAAAAACATAGGAAAATTATTTTTCAACTTCTTTCCAACTCACCAAGATTTTTCTTAAATAACAATGAAGATGATTTCATAAAAAGAAATTAATAAACAAAATGGACTTTTCTTTAATAGTAAACCACATAAAGTTTATCAAAACTTAGTATAAATATTTTTCTTGATAAACAAATTTTTCATAAAAGTTTACTTCTAGGATTTAAACTAACTCCATAATAACAACAAAAAAATAAAACTAGTTTTCAAAGTTAAGATAGAAATCAACCCCCTAATCTATAAACC
The DNA here is from genome assembly GCA_024138025.1 of Combretum micranthum. Lineage (NCBI taxonomy): Eukaryota > Viridiplantae > Streptophyta > Magnoliopsida > Myrtales > Combretaceae > Combretum > Combretum micranthum. The sequence continues at coordinate 590,142 of JAMXBD010000522.1, forward strand.
CACATATAATAAAGGATTTCCAAGTACATAAATGATAAACTCATTTTCAAAAGAAATAAAAAAAAATATAAGTATGGTGATTTCAAAAGCAGTGAATTTTATCAACAACTCAAAAAGAATAATTTCTTTCCAAGTAAATTTGATAAATTACTTTAAAAACTAAGTTTTAGAAATAAAATTTATTTTTTTTAAAGAAGTTAGAAGATGAGAACATAAGGATAGGAAGACTTGTTTAACAAAACCACTTTTCTTTAAAAATGAAATATATACAAGTTAAAAATCACCATAGGCTATCATTAATTTGATAAAAACTTTGGAAACTTACTTTTGCCATAAAAGCAAAAGTTTGTAAAAGATTAAAAGTTAAAAGGAGATTTACTTGTTTTGAGAAAGAAATTAGAAAACAAAATAAGGATATACTTGTTTACAACAACCTAAGGAAGTTATAAAGTTTCTCCAAAATACTTAGAAAAGGGTTTGTTAAATTTAAGTTTCAACACCTTTAAAATGAATTGTTTTACGAAAAATAATCGTTGAGACAACACCATTAGAATCTTGCATATAATATGAGTCTATATAAATACTCAAAAGATTTTTCAACTATATACATATCTACATTTTTGCCAAAAGAATTATTGAATAAAATTGAGTTTGGAAATTGTTTTGCAAAATATGGGAATTTTTGTTTTAGTTATGTAATGAGGCTTTTGGGAATCCAAGAGACCTTTTATGTAGAAAATAACCTTAGAAATGGATAGATCTTTTTGAATAGGTAGAAATCGATATATTATATATGAAATTTTGACTTAAAATGAGCAAGTTATAGCCATTTTAAGTTGGAACTTTCTTCTATGCGAATTTTGATGAACCTAATAACAATAGAATTACAAATTTAAGTAGAACTTCTAAGAAATACTCATTCTGGGTATTTCTTTTGTATAGGTGACGTGGAGTCCAAGCTACCCTACCCGGAGGACAATTTCGACTAAGGAACTTCTAATATGGCCGAGTGAGTTTATTTCTTACATATTTGCACTTATGATTTTGCTTGTAAAATAGTGACATTAGAATTAAGAAAAAAATAAAATGGAAAATGCATGTGCTTTACATACTTGGTGGAAATTACGATTAAGTATATTGAGGCATGAATTGTTTATAATGAATGTTTGATCTAGTATAAGATTGATTGTTTGCGATTCTATGATCACCCACAAATTATTTAATTATGCTATGAGTACTTAACTAAAATAATTCATGCATGTCATCGGGTGAGTTCATTGCATTTATTATTATTCCTTTGGTAGGACAAAGGCTTAGTAAGGAGATTCATAGAGTTTGTAATTTCTATAAAGCAACAAGGCATCGTCCGAAGCAACTAACGATGAGAAAACATCCGAATAAATCGTATTTGGCAGCTATGTAGTGGCTTAGAAATAACCTACAAGTAAGTTGGTTTATAATACCTTTTATTATTGCAAGAAAGTTGTTAAAGATAAGAACTATCATAGAACTATGTTGTACGATAGCGGCCTATACAGTCTGAAACACCTAACTAGCAAATGGAGGGGTAAATCCATTCAAACATATGATTCCTAAAAAATCATAGTGTTTTTTGCCCACGTGCTTGTGCATCTCATACGGTTGCTTAACTAAACTTGATTTGATTATTGAATGTTGAGTGTTTATTTGTGGAAATAAATCTCATTAAGCTAGTAGCTTATATCCTCTTAGATATCTTTTACAGTTCTCATACCTTTGGTTGGAACCTAGAGGTTATTTTACCCAGGTAATACTTTTGAGCCGAGATCTTTTGGATAGAAGTGCGAGATAGAAGTAGACACAGATTCTAAGAGAAGTTCAAAAGTGTAAATCGTTTTATGATAGACTCTTTATTTGACTTAGTTATCTGTAATAGGGGAATGCCCTTAATGTTGTAAAGACTCCTTAATAAGTTTCTTATGAACCTTAGTTATATTGTTATGATTTATTTGCTTGATTGATATTGTGTATAACTGCTTAAACGGCATGATCCAAAGATTGGTCCACTGAGATCGTGAAAGTACACCTTACATTCGGTATCGAGACTTTCGGGATGACTAAAGTTATCATACTTAAGCCTCAATATTGAGTGTGGTGGACTGTTGCGTTTAGGGTATCTTTTGGGGCACGATAGACTTATTCAGGTCATGCATTCATAAATCAGTTGTAGTGAATAAGAGAATTAAAATGTAATTTATGTGAAGCTTTCTTTTATTTTTCGCACGCAATGATGAACAATGGATACTTGGCACATAATAATAATAATAATAATAATAATAATAATAATATTATTATTATTATTATTATTATTATTATTATTATTATTATTATTATTAGCGATAATTGATATATGAACTTTCGTAAAAAAATAATTAGAAACCTGAAATTTGGTTTTGAACAATTTGGTAGCTAAATAAAGTTTCGTTGAATTATTTAATATTCGAAGTTTGGTTTTGACAATTTTGGTACATGAAGAAACTTTTTATGAACTTTTTTCATACCTCATTTCACTTACTTCAGTTATGAAAAAAGTTAATGAAAACTTTGCTTAAATACTAAAATTATCAAAACCAAACTTCAAGTATAAAAAAAGTAAACGAAAACTTTGTTTAGATACAAAATTATTCAAAACCAAACTTTAGATACCTAATTGTTCTTTTTACGAAAGTTCAAGTACCTTTTTTCATTATTAACCCTTATTATTATTTGGGTAAATATCCTAAATGATACTTGAGTTTTGATAAAATATATAATTAGGTACCCAAAATTTAAAATTAATCAGTTTAATATCTAAAAAAACTATGCACATAAATAGCACCTCTATCTAATTAGTTAAAAACGCCATGTTAGATGACATTATCAAGCAATTTGACGGAGGTATTATTAATATATATGAAATGTTTTTTAAAATATTAAATTAATTAATTTTAAAATTTAATTATCTAATTGCATATTTTACCAAAATACCATTTGCAATTATTATTATATTATTATTATTATACAAAGAGAACATAGGAATTTAGTGAAGAGATTGTTTCCGTGTATCTCGAGTCCAAAAGTTGCTCCGTTTATTTGAGGAAGGGGTGACAATAGAATTCTGATTTTTGACTATAAAGGATTGAAAAAGTCGATTCTTGCAAAGGAAGCACCCTTGCTTCCAAAGTTTTAACTTTTCTTCATTATATGCATTTATGCAAATGTCTTACCAGAATTAGCCTGAGATGAGCATATGCGGGTTTCTAACGGGGAAATGAGATGTTGAGTTACTGCCTTTGATAGAAAAAAAAAGTTGCTAGAGAAATGATTTTGGATTGAGTTAATGTCATCAATGGTATCAAAACTTTAACAAAATATACAATTAAGTATCTGAATTTTGATAGTAATTAATTTAGTACCTGAAAGAACTTTTCGTGCACACTAACAACATCTTCATCAAATTCTTTTAAGTACTAAATTGATCAATTTGAAAGTTTTTTATGTAATAAATTGATCAATTTTAAGTTTAAAAACTAAATTGATTAATTTCAAAGTTGGTACCTGATTGCATATTTTGTTAAAGTTCATATACCATTTGTGACATTAACTTAATAAAGAACTCTGAAATTGATAAATTTTATACATAAACGAATTTTTCATGTTCGTCAACAATAAATCTGTGAAGTTTTTTTAGGTACTAAATCAATCAATTTTAAAGTTTTTCGGATATTAAATTGATCAATTTCAAAGTTTAGGTACCTAATTGTATATTTTGACAAAATTTAGGTACCACTAGTAACATTATCCCATTCTTTATTTTATCATTTTATTTTTCATTTTGTAACTAAGAAAACATGATTCATTGGATTCATTTTTTATTATGCATGAAAATTGAGGCTGTAATGGGAAAAAGAAAAGAAAGAAAATTGAGGTTGTAGATAGGGATGCAACAAAGACGAGTTTGGGACGGGTCATGTAAAACCCGAACTTAACCTGATAAGGTCTCCCAGACCCCAATAAAAACTCTATAGGGTCTTTCTAATTGTTCCCAAAACCTGACTTGACATAATTCTAGACTACTCGATTTCAACCAAACTCGACCCGATAACAACTGACATAGTTTTTTTTTAATTTACATTGAAAATAAAAGCTTTTGAATATATTGGTTCATGTCATTTAACATGTTGTGAATATCAAGATAACTTTCATGGTAATTCAACATATAAAAGAATAAGCATGTCCCAGTTGAACCCATATTACGGAGTAACATAATTATTAATATGACAAGTCATTCAACTTTTAAAGTCATGGATAGATATAATTTTAGAAAATAAGAATCGACAAACATGATACTCATAAAATCAGCACAATTGATAATAAATGAATCTCTTCTAGCTTCACTAAGTTCAACTCTACGCCTACTACAAGGCTACTATATCCAATGTCTCCACCACCTCCATTGGATAAGACTAGATCAAGCCCAACTTGGTTTGAGATAATGGCTAATGAGCCTGATATCCATCCAAGAACTTAGATGTCTCAACATCCCAACCCATCAATTTCAAAGCCTCAGATATCTATCCAAGGCAAGTAGGCCTTGACCATGCAACGAATGTTTGACATTTTGGCTACAAGAAGTCCTGGAAACCAATTTAATGATTCTTTGACCAGCGACATTAAACTTTCCTTAAGCTCCAAGGATGGAATCAAAAAGCTTATAACCTTATATACCGACCTTAGTACCATTATTAGTCGAACCAAAATTGAAAACCTACCATAGGACCACCCGCATAGCCATCACTAGAGAACACCATCGACGTCCACCTCTAAACCATATTGTCAAAAATATGTTTAAATGGCTCGAAACTTTCCCCAATTTCATTTCCAATATATTAACTAAAAACAACAAATACATCTAAGAACATAGATCGGAAAGAACAAATTAGAATGTAGGCATGAAAGAGAGAGAAGGAGAGAAACCAGCTGCGATAGACTTGAGGTTGATCTTAAGACTGTCGTCAACCAGAAGTAACCAGCTACAATGGAGGATGTTAGGGATGTTGTCACTAGTTCATTATTGTATTACCAAAACCAAAAGTATAGGCTTATGTGTGTGGGTATGAGAGAGAGAGAGAGAGAGAGGAATCATTGGTGCTGTCGTGCTCGTGTAGCAGGCTGATAGGCTGACTTTAGGGACTCGGATAGAGACATCAGCGGAGATGGATGATGGTTGACGAAGATGAGATGGTCCAAGGGAGAGAGTCTAAGAGAGACACAGTGCGTTGCGGGTATTTCAAAATTTATCAAAATGCGGCTAGGGTTTAATTTTTTAATGAGTTTTGAGACTTTGAGATCCAAAACCATGACTGTGTGGCATGTGTTACACAAATACCGTTGATTTTTTAAAATTTTCTTTAAATAATTATGTCAGCTTGGGTTTTTTATTGGGTTGCACATATGACTCGAAATCCTATAAGGTTCTAATATAATGCCGAAAACCTACCTCGAAACCTTATATGGCTTTTGCAGAATAAGACGGGTTAGGCATTCTATAACGACCTACTCAGTTGCATCCCAGCTGTAGACTTAAATTTTTGTTGAGTTAATATCGTAAATGATATCTAAACTTTGGTAAAATATAGAATAAGTACTTGAACTTTAAAATTGATAAATTTAGTACATAAAAGAACTTTTTGTACACCATAATCATATCTCTACCAATTTGGCTAACATCATCATCTTACAAGGTGTTTTTAACAAATATGATAGAGATACCATTAGCATATACAAAAAGTTATTTTAGGTATTAAATTGATCAATTTTAAAGTTCAATGCTAAATTGATCAATTTTAAAATTCAGGCACATAATTATCTATTTTGCTAATGTTCAAGTACCACTTGTGACATTTATGCAAATAAAGTCCTTTTTGAATTTTTTTTCTCTTTTGGTAAGGAAATTATTGGTCGCCACTATAACAAAGGCATTTGTTTTTCTTTCTCAACTCCATCATCGAGTTTTTGTATAAATACTTTTTGAAGGTTTGATAATTTTAGGATTAATGTTGCGAATGGTACTTGAACTTTAGCAAAATATACAATGAAGTTCTTGAACTTTGAAATTGATCGATTTAATAAAACAACTTTTGTGATATTGATTAGCATTCATGAAAAGTTCTTTTAGAACTAAATTAATTACTTTCAAAGTTCAAGTACTAAATTGATGAATTTCAAAGTTTCTGTACCTAGTTTTATATTTTCCAAAGTTTAGATACAATTTGCAACATTTATCCATAATTTAATAAAACTTGTTACAAGTCTTATTTGCATTAATATGATCGTATTTAATTAAACTTGTTATATGCAATGTACATCTATTATCTCATCTCATTCTGTTATAATCTTTCTATGCTTGAGACACATTCTATTCTTATATGTCCAATATGGGAAAAGAGATGTTTTATTAATGTCCTATTGACTTCAATTTGAATAGGTGAATTGAACTAATATAAGAAACTTCACTAATTCTATATTGTTGGATGATAGTGTTAACCAATTTAACAAAGGTACTATTGATGTACACAAAAAGTTTCTTAAACTACTAATTGATCAATTTCAAAGTTTAGGTACCTAATTGCATATTTTTCCAAAGTTAAGGTACCATTGATGACATTAAGCCTTTATTAAATTAATCCCTCTTGGTTTTACTTTTTAGATGTCCTCATTTGATGCACAGAGTGTGTAAACCCCAGTTTTCCTAGTAACCAAGTAAACTTCGAAAACTGGAAACCAAAACTCTAAACCGGATTAGTTTAAGCTTGTGAGAGAAACCTAGGAACCCTGGATCCAACTTTTCTTTGTTTTCAAATTAAAAGAAATTTTATGAAATAATTTAATGTGGAATATTGTTTTAAAGTATATTTCAAACTATAAAAAGTTCTGATTTCAAAAATTTTTCTATTCCGGGCCTTTTAGAGATCCATTACGAAAAAACGAGCCTCAGAATTAAAAATTCGAAAAATATTTTGAAATACTCATTAGAACCGAAATTTAATAACAATTTCAAAAATATAAGTTTTATAATTTTTTGGGTTATAAAAATTACAGATATAGCCTTTTTCTCGTAATTTCTTTACTACCGGTAAAATAATTATCTTGTTTACTATTCATTACTATTCACAAGTACAACCTACTACACTCACAAGCCATACCTTAGTCTTACATCCTTACAAATATTCAATTATATTTTCTTTTCCAGGAAATTTTTGTTTCTTAACGAATTATTACAAATTAAGACTTTTATGACAAAAATTACAAAATAAAACAATTTGAACTCTCTCTCCCTCCACCACCCCCCCCCACATCCCCCACCCACACACCCCCCCCCCCCCCCCCCCCCCAAAAAAAAAAAAAAAAAAAATCAAACCGACGCACCCCCTATTTTTGCCTTAATTTGTTTCATTTTTCTTTTTTTATAATTAAAACAAACCCTAATTTATTTACTATATATATTCTTTTACTTTTCTCTCTCTTCATTCACTTCATTTGTTTTCAAAAAAATTACACAACTCTCTCTCTATTTCCCTCTCCTGCCATGACACACGCACAGACACACCACTCACACTCACTTGAGTTCATTTCTTCTTCATTTTCCTCTTGATTCAAGCCTTAGGTGATGAATTCTAACCATTTCCTACATTAAATCTTGTAATGGTAAGATTATTCATGATAAAGTCCCCATGAGCACTTGCTATGGACAAGAAAATGCTACTACATAAATATTAAGTCATCACAAGAATAGATCTTGTATTTAAATGAGTTTTTGTTAGCTTATCTTCATGTTCATGCATATAATAGTAGAGCAAAGTAGAGATCTTGCATAAAAATCCATGTTCATGCTTTCAAACCTCATTTCATGCATCATAAGTAGCAGATATAGCATTTAGATGTTCATGATATACTTGACATTCATGATCTCATGAATATTTTGTGTTTTAATGCATTAATGCTCATAAAGGTCTTGTCTTGTATATATAAATATGGTAGTTAGTGGATCTTTAGTTAAATGAGACAAGAAACTTAAAAGGAAAAACTTTTGTTTGAAATGTTCAAATGAAAAATTCTTATGACTTCAAAGCCATGTTTTAAAAACCCTTTTATCAACTCTAAAACTTATGTTTTATATGAAAAATGAAGGGTATAGGTAATAGATATCATTAAGTAATGATTTTTACAAGTTGAAATGAGATTTGACAAGAACAATGTGTAAAACAAATAGTAGAAATGAGATAGGAAATATTGAGTTACTATTCAACTTAAGAAATTCGTAATTTTGGATTAAGGTCATAAAAACACCTATTTTTCAAGCTCAAAATGAAAGTTTTATTTAATGAATGAAGTCCTCAAGGGATAGGTATAATAAAGCTTTAATTTTTAATGTATTAAACAAGTTTTTCTTAAAGAAAACATTGAAAAATAAACTAAATTTCCAAAAATTCGGATTTTGGACTAAACCCTATTAGAAAACATGTTTAAAGTATAAAATGGGAATTTTTATGTAGAAATAAAGGTCTTAAGTAATAGACATCATGAAGACTCAATTCTAGCAAAGATAACTAGAAATTCCTAAGCAATAATTCCAAAACAAAAGAGATTATCAAAGTTAGGAAACTAGTTTTCTTAAAAGAAAACATTCTTGGAGTCTTGCAAGATAAAAAGTTTCTGAAAATTCCTTTTAGTAAATATTGTCAAAAGTATGCATGCATTAAACTCATAACATGTCATTCATGATAAGAAATCATTAATATTGCATGTATAATTGATTGATAAAGTAGAAACATTTTAAACATTTACAAAACTATTTTTGGATTTGGAAAATTGTTACTGATCAGAACTGATCCTACTGTTTCGTGACCCTAACATTTTCAAAACTTGAAAATAATATTAGAATTAGATAGAACTTTCGAAGTAGATAGAAATCGATATATAATTTGCAAAATTCCAAGTTAAAATGACCAAGTTATGACCGTTTTAAGTCGGGACTTCCGTAAATGACAAGAATTACTAATTTACTAAGTTTTTGATATATAGTTTGGATTAGTTAAGTGATGAAATACTTATTAGGGTATTTCTTCCTTTTTAGGTAACCCCGAAACCGACGATTTTCTACCATCGGATTATTATTACTAAAAGACTGGTGATCCATGGCCGAGTGAGTACCACTTCCGATTTCAATTATTGTATGTGGTTGTAATGATAATTGCACTAAATATTTGGTAAATATAAAATGGATATGCATGATGGGGATGAATGGGAATTTTGTATGGTTATCGTTGATATGAGAAATGAAATATAAGAATATCGAAGTCGAGTGATTAACTATTGCTTGTGTAGATGATTTAGGATTGACTGTTTGCGATTATTGATTGATCACTTAAAGAATTGGTATAATTGAATATTCGGAATTGAAAATAAAAATATAGACTCATTCATATCATAAATAGGGATGGAGCATTGGCATTAGTTGGTTGTCCGTGATCCTAAATGGTGTAAAAGTTAGTTAATCGTGATCCATAAACGAATTAATGAGTTGATTAATCGTGATCCACAAACGAATTTATAAGTTGATTGACCATGATCCTAAACGGCATATTGAGTAATACCGTAGTATTCGTTAATCTGCTAACCTGGGATGGAGGGCGTAAGTCCATCCACATATGATTTCTGGCAGGTCATATGTTTGATGATTTCATATGTTTGATGCATATCACTTATCTAATTAATCACTTATTTGATTGATGTGTTATAATTGTGATCTTAGAAGTTCTCACTCACTAAGCTAGTATAG